>VYXB01002938.1:0-205068 GCA_013397135.1 Pachyramphus minor
TTTTTTTTTCAATGCAAAATATGAACCACAGCTCTTCTAGAGAACGTGGGATATTAAGAAGACTGGGTTGACAAAATTATCCTCATTTGGGGAATACCCTCCTTTGAAGGAATTGTGTATAAAAATATAGATATGCAGAGCAAGGCAGAGGTGGCTTTCATTTTAAATCTTATTGTGGTCAGGACCCATAATGGATTTGTTTTTGAACACTGCAGTGATGGGGCTGTCAAAAAAGAGACAGAAATGTACATTTCAAACACTGGAAATATTGGCCTGATTTTGTAAGGTAGCACTTACTCCTAATTCAAATGCTTGTTCTTCATAAGCTTTAGCTGCTTTATACAGAAAGAAACATATTTCACTGTGGCTGTTGTGGTTTTTTTTCACTCTGACACAAAACAGGTTCCTGGAACAAGGTTCTGAACGGGCTTTTCTGTCATGGAAGTATTGGAGGCGTTCCTGAAATTCAAAAAAGGCTGAAGGGAGTTAGAACAAGAGTCAGGGGTTCTGCACTGCAATAGGGTCTGGGTTTTAGTGTGTGTGAACCTCCATCAGCCACCAGATTAAAACACGGATTTCCATGGTAAGAAAGGGCTCAGAAAGTGATCTGTGGATGAGATCACATCTGAGTCTGTTTTTGAACTCCTGAACCCTGAGTTTTCATATCTAAATTTCAAGCTCTGGCTGGTGTAGAGCAGGAGGGCATTAATTCTGGAATACCCTGTTTAGAGGAGGATCAAGTAAAGGTAGGGTTTAAACACCTGATGAGTGAGGTTTGCCTTCATTACTGAATAACTTAGTGATGGCTGGGAATGCTTTGTTTCCATGTGCACTTTATTGACCTGTAAACAGAAGGAAGACTCATTGACAAAACCCATTGCAGCCCACATCAAGTAATCTGCCTTAAATTTCAGAGCATTGGAGTAATCCAAGTTCTCAAACTGATGTGAGCACAACTTGGGTTGTGTTTGGCTGGGTAGGAACAAGCACAGATCTAGGAATGGATATTATTTTCATAAACAGAAAAGGGGGACTGTCTGCCTTTTACAGATCGAATTTTCATCACATGGGATCAGTGGGGATGGGGTAGTCATATTGCTGAGATGTGGAAAAATCCACTACAAGTGTAGGACTCCAGAAATAATTTCTTTTCAAGTCCTACCAGCTGTTTAGTACAGTGTAATGCTTTGTATCTGAAAAGGCTTCAAAGGAAAAATGGACAAATTACATGTCTGCATGACCATATGGCATCAGTTCCCAAGATGTTGTCATTTTTACTTTGTGGTTTTGTAGGGAATAAGAGAAGTGATGGAAAACCTTAAAAGTTTTCCAGCCTTCAAAGATGTTAATTGCTACAATAGACAAACTCAGCAATGTGGTGATCAGGAATTAGTCTCAAGAGACTTTCTTGGAAGAAGAATCTTTGTATTTTGACTGTTTTGTTCAGATTGTATTCAAAATTATGTTTTTTACCTGTTATTTTTTCAAAACTAAAAGCAGTTTTGCTTCCTTCTTTATTCCAAATAACTGATTAGTTGCTGTGCATTCTGAGTTTTGTTTTTATGAAGAGGTGTACTGAGTTCCAGAGCTGTATATTTGCGCTGCTTTTCGAGCCATCAGCTGCCTCTGTTCAGCCAAAATTACCCACAATATGGTGCCTTCCACTCCTGTCTGTTGTCTTGCACGGACAAAAACTGTGGCAAGTTGTGGTTGTCACTGCAAATGTTCAGTCAGCTGAAACTTGGAATGGTGAATTATAGATAAGTGCACCTGAGAGGGTTGAGGTGTTTGTTCCCAGAATTTTATGATGAAAAAGGTGCCTGAGGAATATTGTGCCTTTAATAATTGAGAAGTCTGGGCTCAGCACGAGGTGTCCTTGACATGCATACTATCAATATTATTGCTTGATGTCAGGGTATGTCTGTGACACTTTCAACTTCAATACACCTGAGGAAGCTGCAGGACTCTTCTGGAAGGCAAAAGATGTTTTTGTGGAGTCTTTTCAGAATATCCACCTATTGCAGCTTGTTCCTTCTTGAAATTGGAGAGACATTGTGTACAGTGTGTGTTACCACAGGGATTGCTTTTGGATCAGGTATTTCAGTGTTGGAACGGCAAAGCATTTTTAATGCCACTCAGATTTGTCCATATCCATTCTGTTTGAGCATTTTGCTGTTTTTGTTAGCCAAGTAATGACTAGTCATATTCCTCCAATAATATTTGATTTGGGGGGGAATCAGTATTTGAAGTAATTTATATGCAATAGTATGTTTGAAGTTCCTGGCTTAAAGTCAGATCATGGGTTGTGTTGAAGGGAAGGTAGAAATGGCACATTTTCCATTAAACTAATGAAGTAATTTATCTGTTAGGATATGAAACATAAATCCTGCTTTCTTTTAGACAAATATTTCAGCTGTTTAGTAATAAGGGAAGTATCATAGGTTTGCATTTTACCACAAAATATAGAATAATTTTAAAGAAACTCTTATGGATCATTCTTAAGCCTTGATGATGATGATGATGATTATTAGCCAGGGTACCAGCAGAAAAGATGAAATCTTCTTTTATCCCAAATTCAACCTCAACATAGTTACCAGCAACTTAAGACAGGTTATTACTGCCAGATTCAGATGGCAGTTCCTGTTCTTGAAGTGTTCATTCTGCACATGTGTAAGACTTAATTCTGATGAATCCTGCTTTTGTTTTGTGGTGTATTCCCCAAATCCTAGTTGTTTAGAGGCAAGAGACAAAGCAATGTGCCAATAATGTACTCCAAAGGTGAATACAGTTAAAGATTCTAGTGCAGTACATGGGTATTTATCTCTTCTACACTTCATAATAAAAAAGATTATTTGTTCAATTAAATTCCAAGAACACTTTACTATTATTCTAGTAATTCTTAGCCTCACACTGTGGGCAAAATTCCTGCAGAAAGCCTTTTATGTGGAAAAACAATTGCCCTTTGTATATTAGAATCCATGTTACATTTGATGATAACAGTGTTATCTTTATTAAATTTCCTTGTTGTACCTTTTGATTTATAGCCCTCTATAAATCCTCATTTTAAAGTAACCTATGATCTGCCTCTGATCTGGTACTTTAAGTGCTCCAGTGCTGATACTAAAATGTGGGCTAAAATAACAGAGAGTTCCAGCTGTAATCCGGAATCATGGGAAATGGAAATTTGGAGCGATCAGTACTGAACACACAGCACATTTCCTGAGGGGATTCCTCTCGTGGGTTTTTCATATTCTAGGACAGTGTAATTTTTATTGCTTTCAGCGCTTTGCTCAGGTGGTTACACTGAAGGACACTCTTCAGAACAAGGAGAGGGTGTCTAAGGCCAAGCTCTGTCTGGGTTAGATCCTGCTCTTTATAAGGAAGGGTGTACAGGGCATGGTGAGGCATCTTTGTTTAATCCTGTGACTCCTTTGCAGGCTGGAAACTTGTTGAGGAGCTGAAGTACTTGGACAGTCAACCTTTGGGTCCCTTGCCCAGCCACGCTGCTATAAATACCTGACCCAGTTCAAGGAGGCAGCTCAGGTGTCCTGTGCTGGAGCTCTCCTGCAGTAGATATTGATGCACTTCGTGGCATTTGATGAAGGGAAGGAAGGCCCTGAGTGTCTTCATGAAGGAAGCGGGAAAATCTCTTTTGCCGCTAAGGCCCTCATCCAAAATGTCATTTGGTCGTGCATGACAGGAGAGTTTAAAGAACTGAACTGAATGCTGAAGAACAAAACAAATGCAGAGAATCCCAAAAGGAAATAGAAGTGCAGGTGAGCAGGGAAAAGTCCTGTCCACAGCTGGGAACAGCTGTGGGAGAGGCTCCAGCACATGATGAGGGTCTCACAGGGAAGTGCTCCCTCACAGCGCTTTCATGGATACTCATGAAGGGAAAAAGGTGGTTGAACTGGGCCTTTAAGAAAATCTGTTTGTTGAGGGAATTAAATGTTGCAAAGTGGTGAAGGAGATCGATTTTTCTCCTACAGACTTCTCCTGATAGTCACATAGCAAAGAACAGCTATCTATGAGTCTGGCCAGAATTTAAAACTCGACTGCTTCAGCTGTTCACAACATTCCAGGCATTTTCTGCAGCACCTATAGGGCAGAGCAATTTTATTTCACTGCCCCTAAACCCTACCAAGAGCTGAGAAAAAATTAGAAATTTCTTAAAGAAGAGCTGAGAAACCTAATGAAGGGCTGAGTAGGGGGGTAAGTTTGTTTATATTTATCTCCTTTTAGCAACAGCTGTTATTGTGCAGTAACACCACAATATTCGGTGTAAATACTGTGCTGATACATTTGATTGAACATATGCAAAGCTCCTCTGGATGTTTCAGCATATGGCTCTGCTAAGGAAAATTCCTGAGCTCCTCCCTTTCCCTCTTTCCCCCAGCTGCTCTCCATTAGGATTAGGATTTTAGACACAATCAATTCTGCAGGTCTTTTGTGCCACCTTTTAGTCCCATCCTGAACATTCCTGTAACTCAAATATCCCTAACCCACATATAGCGTGTTACAAAACCAAACCACGGGCCCAGAGAGTGATAAATAAGATCTGACTTGCAAAATCAGAACTGTTGGCTGCATCACAAGTCCTGGGTTCATTTTACCTTCCCCCCTCCCCAGAGTAACCAAGCAGCTGCCTCGAGAAGCAAACTGAATGTCATCTTGACTCTTTACCAATTTTATTCTAACCTGGAACAAGAGGACAACAAAGGAAAAACGTGTGCCTCGGGACAAAAGTTGCCTGTTGTCATGAGTTAACAGTTAACTGGTAAAAGAACATTGGAATACTTAGAAATCCTTCTATAATTAGAGTTTATTCAATGCAGGGGCAAGGTCAATGCCTTGCTCCTTGTTCTGAGGGTAGAAGGCAGGAGTGTGAGGGTGTTCCACCACAGTTCACACATTCAGGAGTCTCCACAGCAGAGGTACCTTACTGCCAGGGAAGGAAGATTGGCCTTGCAAATCCAGCTGCTTTCCTGAGTAGGAAGGAGATGCTTGTGTGCAGAAGTCAGCAGTTATTTGCAAGGTCTCTAGGGAAACACTTGCATCGTTATTATAACTGTTCTAACTTCAGAAACTGAACTGTTTTCAAACAAACAAGCAAAGGCAGGAACCCCCCAGAAAAACAACTGTGAAAACCAAACCAAAAAGGTGCTGCTAGGAAACAGTTGGATGGCCTGGGAATATTGGTGCTGATCACAGTCATGCTTTGCTCCTGCTTCTAATTATTTTTAGCTTAGCATTTGGTTATTCCAGAGCACAAAGGAAGACATTGTGTAAGGGCCATTTGTTGAAAACACACTGAAGTTTTGTAGGTGTGTGCATCTATTATGAATAGACTTGTCTGAAAAGCAATTCAGCACATCATGTATCCACATGGGAATTGCTCTTAAGAGTACAGGTTGTTGTCTGCAGCTTTGCTTCAAGCATGGTGCTTTTATTCTTCTTTTTAGAGAAGCAGCTTCACAATTGGAAGTGCAAGTAAAAATTCACGACGGTGAAATGTGGTCATTCATATTGCATTTGGATATTCTTTAGCACTTATGGTATTTATGTTGATGAATAATCACTGTGAAACAGAATGGTCTTGCTCTTCACTCGTTCACAATCATCTGTCAGGGAATAAAATGCTGATTGTCTGCCCCACAGAGCAGATATGGAACAGGTTTTATGGTATAACCTGTAGGTATTTGAAAGAATTGTTGTGCTTTGAATGGTTCCTATGAATCCTTTTCACAGTTCCAAAGATTTGTATGGAAATTCTGCTGGTTTCATAATGATAAAAAGAAGTGAACAACTCTTCTACCCTGTCTTTTGACACTTTGCTGTATTTCCTTAACATTTACATCCTAATTTGTACTGCATTTGCTTCTTGATTCACTTGCTCCTTTGCCCATCTCAAATGAAGGTAAAGGATTTTGAAATTAATTTACCTTAATATATAATTTCTAAGAGTTAGGCTGCTAAAAGTGAAGTAGTGAATAAAAGAATTTCTTAAACAAAATTCCATCCTCAAAACAGGCTGATGAATGCAGATATAAGAAGCATGACTTTATGAGCACTTGTTGACCCAGGATTTCCTAAAATATAATGCTGCTAATATGAATATTCTTACATAAATATATCAGACATAATTTGTCTGTTTGTCATAAATAGCTTTCTAGTTGGTTAGATGAGAGAACTATTAAGGCAACAAGGTAAAGAAAGAAAAAAAACTAGTTAATAGTCATCATCCCAACAGCTGCTTTAATGAAATACTGGCTTTAATAGTCTTGGGGAACTGTGTCAGGCCTGGGGAATGGCATTGCTTTGTCAAAACAAAGAACCTTGAGGGGAATAGACAGATCTATTTTCTCAAAACTGGTCTTTTAATGGAAAGAAAGAATAGGCAGCTGCTGTGGGCAGAGATACACTGAGAATGTCTTTCCCAGGGACCCAGGAACAGAGATGCTATTGGGAGATTGAAGAGCACCAAGTTTAATGAAAAGGAATTTTGCACAATCTTTAGCATGCTTTGCCTTCTGATTTGCTAAAATATGCTTAAGTTCTGTCGATGGTCTTGGTGTCAGCAGTCCAAATACTGTGTGGGTTTGAAACTGTCAGTGTGGTCTGCTGGGTATTTGTAATGCTGAGTTTATAAAATTGGGCTTAATCTCATACTGTCCAACAGGACAAGTTTTACTGAGAATGTCTCTTCTCCTGAGATTTCACCAGTTTTATACTCTGAAGATTACACAGCTATTGGTAAAAGCGAATTCAGAAACTCCTTTATGAAGAGTTGACTTAAATGTAGTTGGAGAGCACAATCCTGGCGTGTGCATTGGTAAAACACTTGCTTTTGTCAAATGCTGCCAAGTGTCTCTGTGCTGAGGGCAGCAGGGCATTTGTGGGACAGAACCATGCCAGTTTTTCAAAACCATGAGGTTGTTCTAAGGAATGTTTCCCAAGTGTCTGGAATTGTGTTAGGGACAACGCAGCGCTCTGCAGTGTCCTGGAAGCTGAGCACATGCAAAGTCACAGGCTGTGTGTGGTTCACACCAGACATTCCCTGGGAGACCTTCAGAACAGTTTTGAGCGTTTACTTAATTTAGAGCACGTACACAACGTTTGCTTAAATCTAAAACTGTGCCCAAATGGTTTAATTTGCATTGGATCATCCATAGGGAGAGTTAAACTGGGC
This sequence comes from Pachyramphus minor, assembly GCA_013397135.1. NCBI lineage: Eukaryota > Metazoa > Chordata > Aves > Passeriformes > Tyrannidae > Pachyramphus > Pachyramphus minor. Next base: position 7,190 of record VYXB01002938.1, read on the forward strand.
GTTAAGTAAAAAGAAGGTTGTGCGTTCACTGGCTCTGTTCTGGAAAAGACTTAATTGGTGCCTGAGAAATGGTTCATCTGTGGCAGTTTTGTTAAAGCCTCCCATGCTCTGTGATATGAGCAGGGACACAAAATCAAGACTCTATTCATCCTCTTTTGTTCCATGGTGATGTTGCTCAGTGTACAGGGAGTTTTGCTGTTATGCTGAGACTACAACAAACAAAGACTCCAAAGCCTTCCTATCAGGCTGTTGGAAATGTGTGCACCTTTAAAGCTGGGAATAGGAATATTTAAGAAAAAGAAAAGTCTGCATTTGTTGTTTGAGATCTGAAAAAATGAAAATGAAGCTGCTCATGCAAGTTTTTCAAAGGTGGTGGAAGGGATTCAGAATTTTGATGGTCCCAGTAGTCTTTGGTGAACATTCTGTTTTGATCTGATCCATTGGGATGATTCTCTTTGCATCTTCTACAAAGCTATGCACAAAATGTGATGCCCAAAACATCATTAAGAAAATTGAAATTTTCAATCCTTTAGTAAGTAGTTTATTCTTTGGTAATGTGCAGTTTGTCAGAAATTTGACATTGCATTCAAAGTTACTGATTTAATTCTGTCCCCCTGACTTAATTTCCTGTTCTATATTTACAACTGGTGTCAAAGGCTGCACCTTAGGAGACACTCTGCATTCCTGAAATCACATTAGTGATGAGTTATTTAATCAACAGCACTATTTAAAGGTGTTTGAAAGCAGTGTTGTGCCACTACGGTTGTGAGAGAGTGTGTATGAGGTGTTGGAGACACATGCAATGAAACAGAGATTAAAAAAGCTCTAAGTCTAAAAAGGGCAGTGGAATGTTAAAAATGCAGGGTGATGCAAATCAAAGAAAGCCATTAGGTGGTTGCTGCCCTTTCTTGAGGCAGCCCCATCTACTAATTATCTTAATTGTCACTGTATAAAACACTGTGTCAGTGCCACAGACCTCTGGTCTACTGTCTCTGACTTCTCCATCCACCAGGTTCTAGGTCTGTCTGTTGTGCTGCTGGGCACAGCCCTGGGCTTTGACATTTTAGACCCTCCCAGGGTCTAAAGATCTTTTCTGAAAACTATGAAGAGCCTTCAAGGTGTTGGCTTTTTTAATCTACTCTTTTGAGCACATGAAGCTTTTGCACTGTACAGATGGCCCTGGCTGCTGCCTGTGCAGAAACAGAGGACACCCAGTCAGCAGGAGAAAAATGGAGAAGTTTCTTGTTGTAGCTCAGATCTTCATTTTCCTTCCGGGTAGTCTACACCCATGAGAGAATAGAAATATCTTTGGTTTTCACTAGCACTGGTTTGTGCCTGTAGAGCAGAGGAAGACACGGGGAGTTCTGATAGTGTTTATGAAGCTGCCTGACCTGTTGATACTCACTGAGAGGTGATGGTCAGGAATCATAATGGCTTCTTATCAAGGTTAAGTGAGGAGACAGCCTTCTAATCAGCCTTCTAATCATATCTTCTGCTAAAACAACCTTCTTAGAGGTACATTTACAACTTCCAGAAGCAATCAAAATCCTGGCCTACACACTTTGAAGAGGATTTGATAACTTATTATGTATTCAACTTCCATGTGGTGCTTCACATATTTGTTGTCTGTCTGTCTCATGACCTTATTTGTGGGATAAAGGTGGCAGAGAACATGGAAATTATCATAAATACTGTGTATATTTGAATGGGAAGAGCACATGAATGGCACTAGATAGCTACGTTTATTGTGTCAAGTCTTTGGGATGTCATTTATGTGTAACTACTTCTAATTAGTGCCATTCAAACCAACTCAAATGACTCCAAAGCAGATGCCAGTTGTTGCAAGGGATGAGCCTGGATACTTGTCATTTTGTACAGTCAACTGGCACTTAGAGCACTGACTACACTTTAATATTAGAGATGGAGGAAAGGTTTCAGTACTGGTGGAATTTTAATAGGGAACATTTCTCTTAATAACCTGTAATGGGGACGCTGCTGCTTCCTGGACAAGAGTTACCATTCCCTTGGGCTTTGGTTGCTCCTTGTGACCAACAGTATCTTCTGGTTCCTCCTCTGTGTCACCTCTAGAAAATGGGCACCATGTTTTGTCCTTGTTGGGAGCAGAGTTAGAGGATGGGAAATATCAGATAAACATCTAAGAAGGAAAGACTCCTGTGCTTGAAATTTGGGGACTTGCTCTTTCTTGGAGGAAATTGCTGAAAAATAACATAAATTAGTGACCATCTCAGCCTAAACTCTGGTGATAAATCACCTAAATAGAATCATTCAATGATAATTTTGCTTTTGATTTGGATGCAATTTATAAACATAATCAAAGAGAAATATAGCTTTGTGTAAATTGACATCTAAATAGCAAGGCTTCACTTGTAATGATACTCCCCCCACCCTCTAAAATTGCCTTTTATTTAATTAAGACTCTCCAGGAGGCTGACACTCTTCTCTGGCTGAAACAGCAGCTGTAGTGCAGTGATGAACCTCAGAAAAATCCAAACATCTCTGTGACTGCTGCGAGTCTTGGCAGAACAATGGAAAAGATCCTCTTGGTATTGCTAAGAAAACAACCTTCTGGCTTTGATAGCAATTTTCTCAGTGATCACCATAATACTCTGCAGTGGGGGTTTGGATTTTAAAACCAGTAATTTTGGATGTTTCCCTAATGCAATTTAAGTCGCTTTTTTTCAGAGAGGTATTTAGAGCCACACTCAGGTTACATTTGCCAGGGTAGTGATGAGAAAGTCTAAATAAGATTGAGACAGCACCACTGTTAAGAGGACACCAGGAGGTGTGGGGCCAGGGTAGGTGTAGCCACCAGACTGTGATCCCAAGGGCACTGGGATTAACCTGCCTTGTCTAAGCTCTACTTTCCCTTGCTTATTATGTAGAGTGCAGGGGTGGTAATTGCTCTGTAACCTGGTGCCCTGGGGTCAGCTGAGTTCTGACTCCTTTTCCTGTCTTACAGTGAAGGAAGGACTCCTGAAAACCACGTTAACATGATAGCATTGATAACACATGGTACAGATACATTCAGAATGACTTCATAAGGAGAAGAAGTGGGGCAGCTGACATATGGGCACTTCAGAACATATGAAGGATGTTTTGAGGCCTCTGCTTTGTGTCAAGGGGGTTCCCTTGGTTCCACAGAGCTGTGCCAGTTCTCACAAATGCTCTTTCTGAATAGTTGCTGATTCAGGGCCTGCTTTGCTTTGCCCTCAGGCACTTCTCTAATTTCTTTGGGCCATGCTGAAAATAGATTTCTGTTTGAGGTGCTCTTGTGAACCAGAGGTTGGTGGAAAGTAGAAGAGAGAAATTAAACAAGAACAAAGTTTCACCTTTAGGATGGATTGTTGAGGAGTTCTGTGCCATATTCCTGAATTATGGGCAGAAGGTTTTGGAAAACTCCAAAGAAAAGGGTCAGTGGCAAAGTGGTCTGGAAGATGAATTTTAATGAGCACTGAGTATGATGGTGTAGAGTTCTCCACAATGCTGGGAATGCTGTCCTGGCATGTGATGGGTTGTTGTCCTGATAACACAGGGAAGGACTCTGTGATTACCTCAGGTGAACATTTAGAGCTGAAGGAGTTTGGGATCTAAGTCCCTAAACTGGTGGGACTTGTAATTCTCACTTAGAGACATCAGGTTTTTTTCTTATTATGCCTGTTCCTTAGTAAGTGATAGCAAATCTAGGAGTTCTGCTCCTCTGTGCAAAATAATGTAAGTATTAATATATGCTATTCTGTAGCCCTTGTGTAGAACACAGTTGTTATAGAATTTAGGTGAATGATTACTTTTTTTTAAACAGGGAAAACTGCAAAATCCATGCAGTGGATGGAAATGGCTCTGAGATAACTCATTCCGATGTAGCTCTCTTAGGTTAAATGTAGACAATATTTTGTGGTAATCGTGTTAGATTTGGACATGAGGATTGTGCCTCATGCATTGTGTGCTGTAGGGAAGCTTCAGGAATAATTGTTTCCATAACTCCTTCCATCCTCTGTGCTGAGTCAGGGCTAACATGTAACACACCAACTCCAGGGGGGTTAAACACAATTCTGTGCATTTTGAAGCACCTGAGTGTGCAAGAGTCATCACCTATAAAACTAAAGTGCAACATGATTTTCCCAAGAGGCACTAAATCCTCACATTTCAGACAATAGACTTATTTCTACTTGATGAGGAAAAACTCACTCTTGGCTTAACTCCGCTGAAGTTAATTTCTCTGACAATAAATTTGGCCCAATATGTCAATACAAATTTAACTCACTTGTGTTCATAGAGATTAACTCAACAGCATCTTATGTATGCCCAGAATAATTAGTTTACTGCCTCTTGAGGTTTATTTAATTAATTTAGAATGCTTTCCATTTAGAAGATACTTACTGCAGAAACAGGTCCGTTGGAGATAAGAGAAACTGTAACTACTCCCTCAATCTTGTGCTTGACTTCTTGGAAAGAAAATACTTGGAGCAGAGAAAGCCATTTTGTTAAAGCTGCTCTCTCAGCTTTTTTTAATATATTTTTTTGAATTACAGCAACGATTTTCTGCCTTAAAATAATATTCAAATACATGTGTTTTTACCTTTTAATAGTCCTGTGCTTCCTCTGATCAGCTAAGAACCATTGCAATGCTTTCTGAAATTTGTTACAGCTTCAGAGAAGATAACTTATTTATAGGAAAGTCTTTCAGATCTGCAGTCAGACGCTGAATTTTTAAAGGGAGGGTATGTGTCAGAAGCTAAATAATTAAGATCCATGCCTTCTCAGCATTTTATTTCAAATATTAAATATTACATAAGAGATTTTTTTTCCCAGTGGAAATCAAGCCTTTAAAGTGGTGCAGCCTCAGACAGGAAATCACTGTATTGTACAGTTAAATTGATACACCTTGAATCCTACAAATAGTTAAAAAAAAAGGTCTTACAACACTTCAGCATCCTGCATGTGGATTCCAGTCATCCCTGTTCAGGAATGTGAGGATAGGTTGTGATTTTGACATCAGCCCACCTTTGCTGAGCCCCCAAATGGGGATCATTTGAAAGCTCCAGGAAAATTTTAAGCAAACTTGGTGTTTGGACCAACACGGGTACAACCCCGGCTGGGACTTTCCATCCTCAGCTCCCAGTAGACCCGGGAGATGGGTATCCCTGAGCTGCCAGCACGGGAAACAGGTAACTCCGGATGCAGTGCAGCCATCCGGTTCCTTCTGTTGTAAACCACTGTCCTCCGCTGGAAGGAATTAAAACTGCACGAATTCTCCTCAAGACCTCTGCTGCAAACTGCAAATGCTTTGCTCAGCTCGCTGGCAGAGCAGTTTGCTCTATCCTCACATCTTGCATAAATTCCTCGACGTGGCCATCGTGTTTAAAAACCAGCCGAAGCTTTGAATACTTAGGAGTATTTCCCTAAAATTTCGCTGTAAATTAAATAGATGCATTAATCCTGCGTGCCATAGTGCCCCAGGAAAGGGCTGTGCCAAAGTTTTCTTCTCTAGCAAAACCCATGCAAGTAAAGGCACCAGCACAAATTTCCACCGGCTCAGATTCCAGACCTGTCTCTGTTTTCCAGACCTGCAGCTCAGTGGTAACGTTATCTGGCACCAGCAAACCGCTGTTATCTTCTGTCTCCAGTCATCAGAACACAGAGTTTGTTACCTGCTTGCCACTTTCTCTTCAGTAAAAGACTTGGAAATCTCTGGTTTCCATGAGGAATCATGAGATAAGGTTTAGGAGTTGGTTGTAGAGGCTGGAGCTAGTCCCATCCTCCTCCAGCAGTGAGCTGCTTTAACTTCCCCAGGCTGTGTGTACACTTGTGCTGCTATCTCTGCGGGGTGGAAAACCAGGGCATCAGGTTCAGCTGATGAATTACTTTCACTTAAAGTTGTTCCAATCCTTTTGCATCCTTTCCAAAGGGATGTGGGAGCGTTTGAATGGAGTCGGTATCCGGCTCCCAGCTGGAGCTGCTTTCCTGCTTCCACCTCCCAGCTCAAGCTGTGATGTTAAACAGGTAGGAAATTCCCCAGTGGGTCCTCTTAGGCTTCCCCACGTTTTGGAATTCTTCACATTTCCTGGCAGCTAGACCTCTAACCTGGAAATTCAGTATGACCTTCAGTAAACAAGCATTTTGTGTGCATATACAAACAGACAAGTTATTTTAAGTTGAGCAGATGCTGTCTTTTGGTGCCATATGTGATCTCCATACCCCTGATGGTTTGGGGGTTTCTCCCCAGTTCCTGTTCATAGGAATACAAACAGATGTGTGCAGCAAGGTCACGTTTGTGTCCTTTGAAAGCTTCCTTCTGGTACTGGAAGGGTTTTGGTTTTGAAAGTCTGTCTGTGTGCATATGTGTGTGCTGTGTGATTCACTTCACATACCACTCCTAAGAGCAGTGAAGTGTTGTTGACATGCTATTTCTCATTATTTACAAGTTATTTGTCACTAATTATAGCCAATGCAGATGAAATGATTGAGAGTATATCAAGATTAATGCTGAGCAAATCTGGAGAGCTCACTGCAATGATTTGGAGAGTGGAAACACTGCTGTCCTTGGCTCTGGTCATTCCTGTTGCCACAGTCTTCTTCAGTCATCCATCATCCCTTTCTCTTGGGGATCAATTTAAGATGCAGAGGAGCTGCCTGGTGGATGAGACAGATCTCTAGTAGGAGGAATCTGATTTTCAGTGAGTTTTCAGCATACTTAGGGTTATGAAACATCAAAGGGAACTCTCATGAGCCAAGACAATGTGTTAATAACAACCTCTGCCTGTGCTCCAGGGGCTGGAGCAGCTTTGCAGAGCATTTCTGTTGCCCCTGGGAGCAGGTGTAACTCACCTGCTTGTATATTCAAGGATCATTTTGCACCCTTACATTGTCTGCTTGGGGTTGAACAAAGAGGATGGCTGTGGAAGAATATCCTTAATAATTACAAAAGCTTGTAAAGTGAAAGTACTGGAGGGTGCTCTGGAAATGAGGAGGCAGCTCAGGTACCTCAGGGGATGCTGGTTCAACACCAGCAGAGGGTTTCCCTCACTTTGGTGGGTGTTGTGTGCCGCAGGCACCCTCAGAGGGGTTGCTGGCTTTGCACCTGCACTGGAACCTCTTCACACCCACTTCATCCCCTCATCAGGGTGTTCATCCTCAGATTTGTAAATCAAAGTATCTAACTGAGTTGTTTATATCTTGTATTCTTAATGGAGATGTTGAACTCAAACGGGATAAAGTAACATCTCTGTGGGGACTTTAAACTTGAGCCCATTTATAGGGTATTTCTTTTCCCTTATAAGTAAAGTGTTTTTATTGCTTCATTTCTATTTCCTTTATTTTTCCTTGTGGCCTTTCCTCACACCTGTCTGCTCCAAGGAACACAAATGCAGGAGTATTTGATTTTTGCTGCATCTTGTATTTCCAGGAGATTTTGTGGCAGTAACCCCTGGTGTAACATATCACTAGAAATCCCAGTTTCTAGACTTATCTAACATTTATCAGTGTTCAGGCACTACAGAATTTGGTCTTTCTTGCTTCAAGGTTTGATACCCACAGTTAGTTCTGCGAAGCCAAAGAAAAACCAATAATCAGTCTGAGTTCTGACAAAAGTATTTCAAATCCTTTTTATTGGCTGGAATAGTAAATTAGCCAAGGAAAAGTGGCTCTCACTGTCTTTTTTAATTTGTTGTGTTCTTAAGCCAACTTTTCCATGGATTTAATTGAAAGGAATAAGTCAGAATTGTTCTATCTACTCAAAGATTGCAGAGTTTGTGTGTTGGTTGTCCCTGTGTGCAGAGTAACAGCTGCAGATCCTCCTTTATAGTTCTACAAGATTTTACTGTTGCATTCAGATTGTAAAATCTTAAGAAATTAGAATTTTTTTTCCCTGGTGCTACAACTTTTACAACCCCGTGAGAGAGAAGTTATGAAGTCTTACAAAAATCCACCCAGACACTGGGACCAAAACTGAATGGTGAGAAAGATTAGAAGTGAACTTTACACCACAGACTTTTTATCTTTCCAGTGTTTCTTAGGAGTTTTGTTGTAAACCATTTTCTTAATTTGATTTTTGAGCCAATTTTTATAAGCAGCATCATTGGAGAGAATAGATTAATAATTTACTAGTCAGTTGCAGGTTTTTGTCTTACACATATATATATATATTTACACCACTGTAATTACCTTCACTGGAAAAGGAATGAATGTTCATTATTTAGAAATTAGCTCAGTCATGCAGGACAGTTTGGTAACTTCTAAGTCATCTTGTACTTTCTAAGGTTGCCTTTATTGGGATCTATAAGCTTATAAATGAAATAGCACTGAAAAATCCTGACTACAGGCCAGGTCATACTTGAAGCTCTGGTTAAATTGATTGGTATGAAATTGAGTGTTAAACCACCAGCACGTAACAGTTAACTAAAAAGATAAATACAGAATACCAGAATGGTTTGGGCTGGAAGAGACCTTAAAAATCATCTTGTTCCATCCCCTGCCATGGGCAGGGACATCTTCCACTATCCCAGATTACTCCAAGCCTCATCTAACATGGCCTTGGACACTTCCAGGGATGGGACAGCCACAGCTTCTCTGGGCAACCTGTGCCAGGGCATCCCCACCCTCACAGGGGAGAATTTCTTCCCAATATCCAACCTAAACCTCCTGTCTGTCAGTTTGAAACCATTCCCCCCTGTCCTGTCACTCCAGACCCTTGTAAAAAGTCCCTTTCCATCTTTCTTGTGGGCTCCCTGGGGGCAAGACGTAGAACATTTGAAAATAGCTAATGGGTAAAAGAAAAGTACCACTGGGGGAGCACATTAATAAGAGGAGCCTGTTTGCCTTCCTGGGGTTTAGATCAGACTGTGACTTTTTTTGTCTGAGTCCAGCTTAGTTGTAATTTGTCAAGTAAAAGAAGTACAGCCACTTGCTTTTGCAATGTTCTGCTTCCTGGCTGAGAGTTCTTATCTGCTGCAAAAGTGAGTGTGAGCTGTGGGCAAGAGACATCTGCTAAACAGCAGAATCATTAAAATCCTTCATTATGACTGAAATAAGATTTAAAATGAGATAGAAATTAATACAAAAAACCCTCAACACTTAAAATACTTCCACAGTTACTGAAATCCCTCTTTGCATTATGTTATTTTCTCAGCTTCAGATCCAAAAGTCAGTGGTTATTTATTTTCTGATGGTATTTAAAGATAATTCTCTTGGGCTTATCATTCCTAGAGGTCTGATGTTTTTTCCAGGTTCAGAGGTTTATGGCATGAAGAGATCCAAAATAGAAGACCTTTCATGTGATCTTTCCAACTGCTTGTATTTTTAGAAATAACTGGAAGGTAGAATACATTTAATTTTCTGAAAGTTTCAAAAGCAGTTTTGTCTCTTAATTTTGTGTTGCATGTTAGAAATGAGGGGTTTAAAAATCACAGTGCTGTGTCCTCCTCGTACTTGTATATTAATTCTGAATAAACTGCATTAAATTTCTATGTTAAACCACTTTGCTCACAAGGAGCTATAGAAGCTTTGGGCTTGGGAAAAACTGATTTCTAGCAGTTCCATTCTCTGGAGATGGATTTCCACCAGAGTCTGTTCCTTAGTGGTAAAGAGATCATATCTTTTTGTGTGAGTATAATTTTAAAAAGGGGGGAAAAAAGGTTAAATGCACTTAGATGGTTTTCCCACATGCACAAACTGTGTTTACAGCAGAGCTTTGTGTTTCATGTTTGCCATCAGTGTTCACATCCATGGCTTGCCCCTTCCCTTGCATCATCCCTGTGGTATCCTACATTTGTGTATATTCTTCCCATCTCTGTTTACATAAATTCACATAATTATGTGAAAGATAGAGCTGAGCAAGAATAAACACTTGTGATCTATGGTCTGACATTCGCTGTACAAACTTTATGTGATCCATGGAGATCAGTTTCTTCTCTTTTCTGTAGGAATAAAACTTCCTGAGATGAGTGAAAATGCAAACATTGCAAATACCTGGGCATGTAAGGGTCAAGAAGGATTCTGCTGTTAATGGCTTGAGCATTATGTTATGCAAACATTAGATCTGTAAAAGCCCAAAGTGTGTGGCTGCATTTGCTGTGAGGGTAAACAATCCTTGCTACGAGGATAAACAGAACCTTTTGACCATCACTGGCTTTTGTACAGACCAATAACATGTAAACCTCTGGTTGCCACTGAAGTGCTGCACATTAATTATTTTAATTTTGGGAATTTTAACAGCACTGATGTTACACCTACACTGTTTAAAGACTTTTATGTTGATGCTTAAATATTGTTTAGCAGTTTGGATGCTTAAAGCTGTGACTTATCACCCTCTCTAGTTTCCAGGTATTTGTTGGCACCAGTTTTCCATGTCAGGACAGCTGTTTGTGTAACTCTGTTAGGAAATACATCTGGAAACGTGCCTGGATGGCTCAGGAGCTGGACGTGGGGTGGGCAGGGCACAAGAGGTATTTCACAATTGGCTTTGGTGCCACCAGTGCATGGGAATTTCAGGAGAAATGAAGGAGCCCAGACATCCATAATGACTTGCATATAACATGGCATATGCCAAACTGAGAGGTAAATTGCTTGATTTTTCAATATGTTTGTGCTTTGCTGGTCTTCCATCATAACTCAAATCCCCACTGTGCCAGGCAGTGGCCTAATGTGGAATCACAATTTGTAGGCACTGAGTGGACACAGGAGAGGGAGAGAGAATAGGAGAAGTTTTGATCACATCACACAGATCACAGATTATTAACATTAATTGGGAAACTAGCAACTTAATCACCACATATGGTTTTCAGGTAAACCAATATGTTTCAGAAAGCATCCTGTGTTATCATTCCTGGAATTAAAGTTTTTGGACAGCTTGCTTCATCTATCCAAAAGCAATTTCTGGACAGAATTTTACTATTCCAAAAAGTACTTGTGGTCTATTGCAGCACCAAATACTTGGGGCTCTATTTTCTGCCACTAGGAAAATTATACCCCAAAGTTTCCAGCAATACATACAATATTAAAGGAATTGCCTTCTAAAGAGCAAATATCTGATGATGTGTGATGTGAAGAGCAAAGTATCCTGCAAACAGATAATTGCCCGCCTCTTTGCAATTTGTTATTTTCTCCTAATATTGTGTGATTCAAATCTTTTCTGCTGTGCAGTTTTCCCCCCTCTAAGTGGTTGCTTGTAAGGCCAAAGCTTGGCTGTACCATTTTTTTTCCCCCACAGATAAATGAAACTGAGTTGAGAAAGTGCTTTGGAAGCCAGGAAAATTGAATTGTTGATGCCTCTTTTCTTGTTTTTAAAGAGCAGGAGCACTGATCTGATTGCCTGGTGTTCCTTCCTCCTGCCCCAGGAATCTCCCTCTTGTCCCTCTCACACAGAGGTGTCCCCCCATGACTCAGTCTCTGTCACTCTGCTGGGTTTGGTGGCAGCACAGCGAGTGCTGTAGCAGTGACTCATGGCTGCAGAAAGCCATCTCAAGGACAAGCCAAGGGTGTTGAAGGCAGCAGCTTCACAAAGCTGGGATTCAGGACTTGTTCAACTGTTTTCAGCCTCAAAGAATACAACTTTAAGATGCTGAGGCTCTGGGAGGGAAGATACTCATTGAAAATGACCAAAAGCCAAATGTTTCTGTGCAGTTTTGTGTTGGAATTTTGTGTTTAGGTCCTATGACGCTGCAGAAAACAGTGTTACATAAAGCACAGCAGCTGCAGTCTGTGTTCAGGGGCAGGGGGAGAGCATGTAACCAAACCAAAAGAGGAGTGCCAGAGCAGAGGGAAACATTTTAAAGGTGTATTATAAGAAAAAGAATTTCTAACTGGGGAGCTGACATGGAGCTTAATAACTGCCCCAGCTTGGTATTGTTTGGGTTTTTTTTTTCATGTGTAAGGAGATTTTAAATAGGATTTACAACTTGGCAATTGCATCTGGTTTCTGTGACGTATTGGCCCCGGGAAGGACAGAGTGCAGCTCTTTGGGGGAGGAAGGGCAGCTCTGCCCATCCAGGGAGGGAAAGGGGCACTCCTGTGGCAGGGCCAGGCACTGAGCAGCATCCCTGAAACCTCTGCTTCCCCCTGCAGCAGAACTGCTGCTGCCCTCAGAACAGAATCAAGCTCTAAATTAGATGTTTATAAAGCAAAGTAGTCCTAGAGACATCTGCATCTTCACTGCAGTTGGTGCAGAAGGGATCCAGCTCAGTCTCCTTGATATTTAACCACTAAGCTGGGACTAAGCCCCAGGTGTGAGCACTGGTTGCCTGTGTGGGCATGGACAGAGCCCTGCTGGAGCTTAGGCAGCTGCTGCTGAAGCCCAAGGTCCTGTGGCATTGCCATCCTTTCTTCCATGACTCAGGTTAGAAGGTTTGGTGAGCTTTGTGTGTGGTGAAGTCAGAGGCAGCAAGTGCTAATGCTGCAACAGGCAGAGCAAAGTCCTTTTTGGTGGGAGACCCAGTGAATCCACCAACTTCCAAAGCACCATTTTTTGAGAAAATTGCTCTGTGTCTCTCTGATTAGATGCTGATTGCATTAGTTGCTGTATTTGGTTAGTTATAGAACACTGGTTTTAATTAATTTTATATGGATAAGATAAAAGCAGATTAGGTGGACTGGATTGATCAGTTTGCATCAGTTAATATCACTTATCATCTTCAACCAGTGACAGAGGAAGCTTTTGACATTTTACAGATCAAATATTTTGGTACAGATGAGCACAAGAGGTCACAGAAGCACTGTGGAACATTCTCATATCCATGTTTTTATCAGGGCAGACAGTGGTCTTCGTGTGTATCATCCTGACTGCATGTAAATAAGAGCGTGGTAGATATTTATCTATGAGTGAAGAGCCTGTGCTTTCTTAGCTTTAGACTATAAAAATGAACAAACTGGATGAATGACAGATCCTTTTCAAGATCCATCACCTTTCATCTCAGGTCACTATGATCAAGTTCAGCGTGACTAAGGATTACCTTCTCATGGCACATCAGCCCGGTGCAGAAGTAGGGGGAAAGGTGAGGGGATCAGGCATAATTGCTACTCCTGTTGAATGAATTGCTCAGATATCACAATCTGAATGAAATTGTAATACCTTCTCACTTTTACCAGACAGGTCTAATGGGTCAGAGTTTGGTAGGTCAGTGTAAAAGGAGCTTGAGTTTCCCAGCCTGGGCTGTATCAGTCCTCTGAGGGTTGGCAGGCAGTGAACTTCATATGCACTAAGCTTAATTGCAAAGAAAGGCTGTGACACAAGCAAAGCTCAGGAAGTTAAAAGATTAATGCTGTTAGAGTCTTTTTATGATCTGCAAGCCTGTTTGCACAATACCAGAAACTGTTCATTTTTCTAATAAGGAGCACATAAATGGAAAGACATATTGGCACTTGCTATTAATAGTCTCACGTAATTACTTTGGAAGTTTTTTGTTGTCTGCTGTTTTTCATCATCATTAAACAGAGTACTTTTGTTAAGATTTTCAAAGTCTTGCAATGTGAATAATCTAGTGTTTTCTTGAAAGGGCTTTTCTTCAATGAAGAAGAATTAAGCCTTCCAAGTACATAGTACTCTATGGTCACCTTTGAAGACATCACTTCTGACAGTATATGGATATTGCTGCATGCTGATCTCTTAAAATTTTACTTTCTTTATGCTCATGCTTCTGTTAAAAGGGCAAACAAAGAACCCCCTGCCCCCACAAAGAGGTGTGTAAGGTTAAATCTCAGTTGTGGCCTCGGAGGACAGAGTTCCCTTAAAGGGATTAAGAAGGAGAGAGTGAGGGCTATGTTGAGCAGTGGGAACTCAGAGGGAAGAGCTAGCTGATATTCATCAGTGACATTGGTTTCTCTGAGATAAAAGGAATGGGAAAATGAGGAATGTGGAAAAGGAAGAGGGGAAAAATCTGTTAAGAGGGTCTTCGGGAAGAACAGGAGGCACGTAGGGAGACAGAGAAAATAGAAATACATTTAAAAAAAGGGATATCAGAATTAGGCAACAAACACACAGAAAAAGTCAGCATGGCCATCCAGTTCATCTCTGCTTATCATTAACATAACCTGTAGAAAACAGAAGCATTCTCAAGATGTCTGTCTGAAAGGAATGACTTCATCCTTAGCCCTGTTAGTTCAAGGTCTTTGCACTTTCTGTTTCCATCACAATGATTTCATAGTATAGTAGTGTTATCAGTGCTACTTGACCTGATAACATTCTCTAAACACTGCTAAAACATATGTGGAAAGTGTGTCTGATTGTCTCTTGTTTTGTGTTAATGTGTGTCGTGCTTGAGGAATGTATTAATGAACCTGTTCTGAAGCCTGCAATGACAATCCTCTAGGCCCAGTCCCTTCATTAATGAGTAATGATGGAACAGAGCAGGCATTGGGTCATTTTATCCTTTCAGAGTCCTGAGGAGAATGCTGCAATGCAGCTATAAGCAAAAGGCTTGTACACATGACAAAGTGCTTTTGAATCCTAGTCTGTGTTTCTGGAACATTTTGGGTTTTAGGAAGACTGCCAGATTCCCAAAACATTTTTCAGAGGAAAGGAATTTTTTTTTTTTTTTCTATTTCAGAAAGACTTATTTCAATGTCTTCTATTCTACCAACTTGGAAACATGAGCTTCAGTAAAAATAGAAAGTCACTGATCATGCTGTTTTCAGCAGCCATTGAAAAGGACCTGGGGAGACTTCTGTTTCATAATATTTGTACAGCAGTTGGCTTGTAGTAATTTGCATAAGATTTTGGACAGGGACCTTACCATGAATCTGGAGTGATTTTCCCCAAAACCTTTTGTGTGAGGCAGGAGCCATGCAAGAAAAATAACCTGACAAGGCAAGGAACTCTACAAAGGAAAGCCTATTCTCCTTCTGAAAGAAAAGCATTTGAAAAATCAAAATAGAATTTCCAATTAAAGTCACTAATGAGATGAATGAACACCTCTAGGTTAAAGTAGGAAAATGTTTTAAGTGCTCTTTTTCTTGGGGTGAACATAATTGGGATAACTTCATTTTTCAATCTCTTCTGGTGTAAAGTACGTAATTAATTCCCTAAGTAGTTGTTATCTAAATCTATGCCTCTGTATTACATGATAAAAGTATTTGAGTGCTTAGAATTCTGCTCCCTTTTCATATAATAAGAACGTTGTGTTTAGTTGCTTTTTTAATCTCTTTTTGATTCTTGGTGTTTTTTGCTTCTCTTTATGTGCAAGAATTTGTTTCTAATTTGGCAATGTAAATTATTGTGTTCTCTTGCTGATGATGTGTGGTTTCAGCTCCCAATTTCCTCCTGCCAGAGCTGTGGGATGAGGAGGTGCCTGTCTCCTGTCTCCAGCAGCAGCTTGGAGCAGCATCAGGGGAAAGTGGTCTCAGCAAACTCAGACTAAGGGATTTATCTATTCTCAGTTGTGGATTTATTCTAGAACATCTCTTCCCGATTTACCATCATGGATTAACTCTTTGTGTGGATCTTCTTACTTTGGATTAACAGCCCTTTACCCAGGGTGAAACAAAGGGAGGAATTAATGGGCTGAAAGTCAAACAAGATGACTCAAAAAATACAAACAGAGGTAACTGCTGTGCAAGGAAAAGGTTTAAAGCCATAAAGGGATTCAATGACTTCTCATTTGAGACCTTCTGTTAACTAAGAAAGCTAAACTTCCACAGGTATAATGAAGGTTAATTAATAACTGTAGGGGTTATTTTGGGGGGCATTTAGAAGATGTAATTTTTGTTTGCTCACTGAAATTGCCCAAGGATGGTTGTTAACAGGAATCTGGTGCTTTTATTATGAGGCAATAGAATATTTTAATTTCTGATAATGTGTCTAACACAAATTCCTAAGCATTTGTAATGTGAGCACACTTCTGCCAGGGCTTTGATCAGCACTGCATCCTTGCCTTCCCCTGAATGTGCACTTGCCAAAGAACACACAAAGTGTTCAACTTCTCAAACTATAGAACAGAAAATTAAACAGACTGGGAAAGTCATTCTTAACATTAAGACCACTTAGATAAAATGACCAAAACTGTGAAGCTATTTGAATATGGACTCTTTCCCACTTTTGTCAACTTTGAATAGAGCTTTCTTAGAGTTGAGCAATTTTCAGTGTTTTTTTGGATTGCTGGAACTCCATCTTAACAAACCTTTCTTAAGTCTCACATGTTCAGGAATATTTCTATTAAGCTTGGATTTTTGGAGTGGGACCAGTTTGGTGTGCATAAAAAAATATATGGAGTCCTTGGCTGCTTCTGGCTCACAGGCTACTACAGGTGGTGACTGGTAACACCTTGCTGGAGGATCTTATTTTATAATTTAATATTTGATTTGCACTGGAAAGCAATCTGCAGAACTTGAGTAGTGATTCTTGTATTCAGATTAGGTGAGTTATGTGGAGGGCTAATCAAGGTGATTGACAATACATGCTTCATAGAAGAGAGAGTCTATTCTTTTGGGCTTTTGAGTGGGCTAAATTAGGAGTTTCTGTGGGTGTTGTGTTCCTAATGGAGTTCTGCTGCATGTGGGTATAAGAATAAAGTAATGCTGTATCCCACAGTACATCTTGGGATTACTTTGGTCACAGTTTATATTTTCTCATTTAAAAAAAAAACCCAAAAACGAGTCAGGAAAACATTGCCACTTTTTGTGGCATTTTTATTATCTTTATATAAGGTTGAGAACTCTTTGGAATAATAATATTACTTCTGTTCTGATGGTATCATCATCCCAACTAAAACCCTGCTACTGAGGGTGGGTCCCCTGCTCTACTCTGTGACATCTGGACAGCTTTGGAGGACTGAATGAACTAATAACCAAAAGACTGAAAAGTCTTCAGACTTATTTTTGCCATCCTTTCTCCATTTAATCTAGAAAATGGGGAAATAGGGAGCTTGTTTGCCTTGCTAAATTCTCAGTGCCCAGTGGCTCCAAACTTAGTTTATGTGTCCAGAATGAGGCAGTCACTGTAGTAGTGTTCATGTTGGTTCCTTTGGTTGGAATTTTACAGCTTCTTTCACTTTTATTGTTCCTTTGACTTTGTGCTGTACGTAAGTCTGCAGGAAAGGCAGATGATGGAGGTGCATGTAAAGATGTACAAATACTAAAAAATTTGTGTTAGACACACTATCAGAAATTAAAATATTCTATTGCCTCATAATAAAAGCATCAAATTCCTGTCAACAACCATCCTTGGGCAATTTCAGTGAGCAAACAAAAATTACATTTTCTTAATGCCCCCCGAAATAACCCCTACAGTTATTAATTAACCTTCATTATACCTGTGGAAGTTTAGCTTTTTTAGTTAACAGAAGGTCTCAAATGAGAAGTCATTGAATCCCTTTATGGCTTTAAACCTTTTCCTTGCACAGCAGTTACCTCTGTTTGTATTTTTTGAGTCATCTTGTTTGACTTTCAGCCCATTAATTCCTCCCTTTGTTTCACCCTGGGTAAAGGGCTGTTAATCCAAAGTAAGAAGATCCACACAAAGAGTTAATCCATGATGGTAAATCGGGAAGAGATGTTCTAGAATAAATCCACAACTGAGAATAGATAAATCCCTTAGTCTGAGTTTGCTGAGACCACTTTCCCCTGATGCTGCTCCAAGCTGCTGCTGGAGACAGGCACCTCCTCATCCCACAGCTCTGGCAGGAGGAGCTGAAGCCACACATCATCAGCAAGAGAAAAGGGCAAGTGGGTAATAATGAGCACAAGAGTGGTGTTACACAGGTAACAGTGTGTGTTCTGTGTTAGGTGTTTCAAAGGTCAAATTATTTCAGTGCTCCTGAGCAGTGGGGTGAAATCCACTGGATTCTCACAAAGCATCTTCTGATCTTTCTGTCTCCTCACAAGCTGGGTACTGTGGTTGAGGGTGACATCACTGCCACTTGCAGGAGTGACAGTAGCATCTCATGTTGCTCACAGATGGCATAATGATCACAGCACTGTGTTTTCTTTGGTGTTCTCACTTTTTCAAACTACCTTGAGTGCTCTCCTGAACACACAGCAGTGTGAGGGGCACCAGAGCCAATGCTCTGCCTCTGCAGAGCTTGGAGTGAATACAGCACTGTGCAGCTGACAAGCTGACATTACTCACAGGAAAAATGGGTGACACTGGCAGAGAGCAAGGAATTTAAGAGTTGCCAAGTAGCAGCACTTAGAGGTAACACCTCAGAAAAATGCTGCTCATTGCTGTCTGGTTTATTTGTTGTTGTTGTTTTAAGTGGGAGTGTGAAAGAATCACTCTACGGAAGCTGGTTGGGTAAAGTGGGTTTTGGTGTTTCATTTTGGCTTCCTTATAGACATCCCAAAAATATATTTCTTTCTTCAGAATATAAGATTTCTTCTTCTGTTACATATTTGTGTGTTAAAGATTAAACCAGCTATATGAAGAATCAGCTACTTAACCTACACCATTCTGGACCTTGTATAGAAAAACCTCTTTTCCATGCTGTTGTTATTGTGAGAGCATATGTTGTTATGCTGTGTTACTTTTAACCTTTCCAATAGGCTTCATCAAATAAATATGAACTCCAGACCCCTGGAACTGCTGATGCTAAAGAAACTGTTGTGATTGCAGCAGCAAACAGTAATAGTAAACATTTTTCATATAAGAGAACGTGTTTCTCTCCATGAAAGAGGGACTTTCAGGCTTGAGAGCCTCTTGCTGGGCTTAGAACTCTGTCTAATGTGTCTTGCATAATATTTTCCTCACTCAAGGCCATGATTTCCCAGTTTCATGTGCTTTATTCCTTGGGCAGTTGCTTCCTCAGATTGCTGTGACTGTCATCCCGAGTGGACAGGCTCTGTGGAACTGAACACAAAATCAAGAGGAGTCTTTAGGGAGCCCAGGCCACATCACCCTGTGAAAGCACATTATGGTGTGAGCAGGCAGCTGGGGCTGCCCCTGGGACCTCTGGAGCTGTGTTGAATTAGTCAGGTGGCTGCAGCTTCTGGGGTGTTTCACCGACACCGACGTCCTTTGAACATCATGTTGAACTTGCTTAACTTTGAGTGACATGAAGTGACTCCAAAAACTGTGATAAGGAATGGGAAAAAATCAAAGGTGAAGAGGGTTTTTCACATGTAGAGAGCTGACAGTCCAGCAGCAGTTTTTGCAGTTGTGGGCTTTTTTTTTAGGGTTGCTCAACAGGAGTGCCCAGGATCAGTGCCAGTGGTCACACTCACATTAGTGCTATCTCTGGGTGGACATGTGGGCTTGTCCTTTCTTTCGCTCTCTTCTGTTAGGACAGGATCCCATGCACAGCCCCTGAGGTATTCCCTGCTCTACCATGTGCCCTCTGGTTTGGTGGTGCTCACCTGTTTGGCTGCACTTCTCCAGGGCTTAGAGGAGCCCCAGCACTCAGGCAGCTCCAGCTGGCAGATGCCTTCATGCAGGCAGGGAGCTCCCTATGGATCATGGCTGATGGAAGTGTTTCCACTGGGACACTTGGATTTCCCCAGGCTGTGCTGTATCCACACAGTAGCTGCCTCTCTAGCAGCCAGAGAGATTTGCTTGTCAGCAACAACCTGTGGTTTGGGAACAGGGATTCACAGATTGATTTCAGGGTCTTTTTTCCCCTCCCCATCCCCTGTAGTTGCCATTGGCAATATGTATGAAGTGGTGAATTTTTTGTAGGGCCCAGGGAGAATGGTGGTAAGTGCTTATGAAGGTATGTTAATTAAGGAGGGCTCTCCACTTTGTCTTTATTTTGTGTTCATTTATTTCTGGATCTTTCTCTTGTCTAAGACCTTGGATCTCCTCTGTTAAAATTACACAGTTGCTCTTTGCCATTACCTGACTGACATGTTAGTGCTTTCCAAGCCTGATCCCACAGAATAGCCAGCAAGTGGGGTTTAAGATGTAGCCAGGGATGCTTGATTTGATTTAAACATTAAGGAGAAGAAAAGCTTTCACATTATCTGGAACAGTCATATTATTACAACTCAGCATTGTAACAGCATGTTTTTGATACTATTTCCCTCATCCTCCTAGTGAGTGTCACTGAAATGGTCCCATCTTACATATCTGTGTTTCTGTAGGAAATCAGAGCTGTGTGGGTAAAGCATAAACCTGTGACAGGGGTGTTTGTACAGTCCACTCTAAATCCTAATGTTACTTGCTCTGGGAAGGAAATCCTGGCTTTGTTTTATGAAGCAAAAAAGATGTTTGAAGAAACTGTCTCAAGGCTTTTGACTACCTGGAAAGGGGGGTCGGGGGAAAAGATACAGCTGCATTCCCCCATTCTCTCTCCATCTCTTCTAAGAAGTTCCAATACCATTAAAAAAGTGGTAATAGGTGATACTGAATAAACCTGAAGCATCTCTGGGGTATCCCACTGGCTTGGGGTGGCTGCAGTAAAGCCCTTCCATAGCCTGTAGGTTACCTGGCTCTTAGTGCCAGATGAAGGTCTGCACTATTGTTTATTTGTATAATATAACTAGGAATTTTTAATGACTTTTTATTCTGTGGTTGGTGATGGGTGGGAGCTGGATGGTGGAAATACATCCTGGATTATGAGTATTTATTAGCTTTGCTGCCTCGAATCTGGAATGACTTTATTGTACTTGACACTACATCATGATAGAACGAAAGAAAAACATCTCCAGGAGCCTGGGGTACCCAAGGTGAGTCATATGGAAATGGTTTGATTATTATCAAATGGAATAAGAGCTGAAGAAATGATTTCTGGTGGGATAATTCTCTTCCCTCTCAACAGCCACATACTCCCACTGACAGCAGTACTTTTGTAAAAAACAAATCTTGATTCCTCTTTCTTCATCCTGGACCTTCAGCTCTCGTTGAATGTTTCATCAGCCTCTGCAGAAAGCTTTTTGTTCTTGGTTTAGTCAAGAAAAATATTAGTTATCTGTAACAATGCATGTCTTGCCTGTAATGTTTGATGTCTTGTCTCTTGCCCCAGTACTGGCTGATGTTTATGCACTGCACATAAGTCCAGTCATTAGATTGTTATGAAATCATAGCATGTCTTTCAGATGAGTGGCTTTTTTCTGGGGCTATGTTACAGTCACTATTGAGAACCATTTCTGGTTCTGCTGTTGTTAGTCATCTTATGTAAACTATTTGTTCCTGGTGAATAGCTTCATTTCAGAGCAATTCTACTTCAAAAATAAATCAGAAGGTGAAAGAAGAGATGAACCCAAAATGGGTAGATGGGGAAGTGAATGAAACATGTCATGGAGCATTCAGTACTAAACCCTGCCTGGTGTCTCACAGCTGAGTGTCAGTCAGGAATGCCAGGAGATGTGAATTTACTCCCCAGAACTGCCACCAACCTGTCTGGGGCAAGAACCTCAGCCTTTCCCAGCCTTGTGGAATTGAGATGAAGTTTTCTAGAGTTTCTACAGCTACAAAGAGTTTGAGAGATGGAAGCTCATTGTAGAAGTGCAAGTTATGTTCCTGCTGATAAGATGTTCAGTCAGTAAGAACAATTGTTGGGTTCTTCAGTTATTGCCCTTTTAAAGAAGTCATGGAATTTAAGAGGTATTTCTGTACTTTGTGTGAGTTCTATGAGTGTTTTTGTAGTCAGCTTGTTTCTTTGCAGATGCTGAGGAGCAATCCCTGTCCTGTGGGGTGGCAGAGCTCCACAGGGCAGGACAGGGTGGCTGGGCCAGTTGTTGCTGTAAGATGCAAGAGGAAGGATGATTAATGAGGAAATGGAGGAGGGAGGTAATTAATTTCCTGTTCCTGTGCTCCTCTCTTCTGTATGTTGGCTGTTTAGGTCTGGCTGCAAAGCATTTGACTCAAGGAGGTTCTGAGTCCAAGTGGACTCATAGGAATAGTTGCAGCAGCAGCTTAAAGCTTACAGGACACGTGCTACATGACTTGTAATGCCAAAGGCTTTTTAGTTTTTGGACAAATTTCTTTACATTTATGTAAAAAAATGTATGCAAGTGATATTAATGAAAACAGGTAATGAGATTCATTACACTCACAGACAGCTTTGTTGTCCCAAGATTAGAAGGAAATTATTATTCGTTGAGGTTCATTCACTGGTGAAATTCCAATTCACCTTGCTGGAATTAATAAATGCTCTAATTAAACCCTCTCTTATTGATGGACAGCATTCTCTCAACTGACTTTATTTTAATATGACCTGAGCAGAATTTCAATGTAGTGCATCAGAAATCTTTTTCAGGCAATGTACATGGTAAAACTGGGAGGTCACAAAGGCATCCATTCCAGGCGTGAATATTTTCACTTTGTGTTTCACATCCCTGGTGATTGTTTTACTTGGAAAATAGTCCTGTGGCGTGAGTTTAATGCACCACGTGTTTTTGTGGCATGCTTGGTACCAAAGCAGGTGTTTCTTTCCTTAAATAAATAAGGGTCATGAAGAATTCATGATGTAACGAAGGCTGATGTTGGATTACATCACAGTGTGCCTCATGGCATCATCACACATAAGGGACAAAATAGACCTTCCTCAGCATTTGATCAAAACCATAACAGTGATCCCAGCTTACTGTGTGTGTCTCCTTGCCTTAGGTAGGGACAGCTTCCTAAGGCAGACCTCAGAAAGTAAATCTCTTAGTTCCTAGCTATTGATTTGAATTGAAAATTTGACATTTTCAGCTCTCTATTATCACTGCATGGGTAATACTTCTTACACTGAAGTGAAAGAAAAAAGCCCTGCTGTCACTTCTAGCTTGTTGGACAGAGAAAAGCACAACAGTGCACAGAAATCTGCTTCCAAATCCAGGCAGTAAAATCCCACTAAAAATGTTGAATGGGACTATGGGTTTGAATTTCCCACGTTGGGCTAATATTTCCAATTCATGTTATGAAGGTGTGAGAATCTATGCGTGAGGTACCTGAGCCAGTGGGCCTGGGCAGGTTATACTGAATAATTATGTAGCAGCAGGGATGGCAGGGGCTGTCCCAGAGTTAAATGGGAAAGAAATGGGATTGGGGAAACAAAGCAAAGAAAATGGAATAATTGTTGAGGTCATATTTTGTAGTGGTTTACTTTTCAGTTTCTCTGAAGACCTGCCTAATGTGATGGTGGGAGTGCTCATCATTGGAGAAGAGAGTTTGAGGATGGGATGATGGGGTTTTGGAGAGAAAACACAGGTCTGAGTTCTCATAGGGAGAACTCAGGGATGTCACCTGGAATTGTTGTTCCATATTTGGTTGGTTCACTGACCAAGATACTTGGCTTTCCTCTGCCTTCCTTTCCACAGCCTTTCCTTCCTGCGCTGAGCAAACTTTGCATTTGAAGTTATTATGCTGTGATTTTTAAATTACATTGTTTGCATGTTTTGCTCTTTGAAATTTTTACCTACTTTTCTGGATCAAACAGAAAATGTGTAGAAGAAAGTTAATAAGCAATGAATGGGATATTTGCACCATTAGTGCAAATGTAAATTCTCCAGTCTTCAGCTCATAATTCCAGCCAATTTGAAACATTCTGTTGCAAGTTTTATTTTTTTTTATTGTTGCTTTTGTAGTGCTGTGCTTTTGCTATTTTTGCAGCATCAAAATCATTCTCTGTTTGTCATGCTCCATTTGGTTGCAGTGGAGATGACTGTCAGAGAAATACAATTTTCCAGGCATTAATTGAAACGATGGCTTTATATTCAGCGTGCAGTAACTGACAGATGTAGATAAGGAACAGAGAAAATTCATTAAATGGCATTTCTCCAGTTTTTTGTTCTTCTTTTGCCTCCAAAAAAAGCAAAAATGCCAGATTGAATCATAAATGCATTCAATATACTGCACAAACATTGTAGAAAATGTTTTCTGTGCAATCATTTTCATTTGACCAAAAATTTCAAATAAATTTTTGGGAAAACTTCTGGAAACTGAAAACTTAAAAAATTCCTCAAGTGCTGGAAGCATCAGTAATAAATTTTCACAGTATTTCCTGAATGTGTGTATAATATTTGTATATAAATTTAACCCAAATCTACACATCCATTGTAAAACAATTCGATCAAGTAATATTGCACAGCTTTGACCTAGAAAAGCACTTAAAACATAAAATATTCATGCTTGTGTGGAGAAATGAACATAAATCCAGGCAGTCTGTGACTTACTGTCATGCAGAATATAAGATGGGTCATGCAGAATATCACACTGGCCCAGGCTGATGCCAGTAACATATGAAGTCTGAAGTCATATTGAACTGATATTTCCATTCATGTTTTTTAGTCCTCATTGGTTCTTTTTCACTCCCTTACGTATTTTATATCTCCACGTAGAAATGATATTTTAAATTACTTTCATTTGCAATGCTCTCATTGTCACAGGACTCCTGGGGCAAGTGAGAAGTAAAAATACAATATTCAGGAATGGTGATGAAGTCAGTGTGTGTAATCTGAAAAAAACAACACAAACCAGTCTAGCAGCAGGAGAGCCATCTCCTGGTTGACAGTACTGGTGAGGACAGATGTCCCTGCCCAGCCCTTGCTGTGCTAATTGACGTGTTTGCCATCTGTGGTGCCTGTCGGAGCAGCTCCCGCAGCTCTGCCAGGGCCACAGGCAGCCCCAGCCCCCTCTAATCCTCCCCAACAACTCAGGCTTGCTCAGAGCTCCTTTAGGACTATTTCACGTTTCTGAATAAAGCAGGACACTTGGAAAAGATAAAGAATGCTCCTCTTGTATGTTCTGTCAGCATTAATGATGTGAATTTATGGAAGTTTTTCAAAATAAACATCTCACGTTGCATCAGATGCTCAGTCCCGTTTCTGGGAGCTGCACCTCCCTGTGTGACTTTGTCCCTGCAGGAGGGGAGGAGGAGGGGCAGGACTGAGCTCTGCTCTGGGGGGACCAGGGACAGCAGCCAGGGAAGGGCTGGAGCTGTGTCAGGGCAGGGTCAGGTTGGATCTCAGGGAAAGGTTCTTCCCCCAGAGGGTGGTTGGCACTGCCCAGGCTCCCCAGGGCAGTGGGCACAGCCCCAAGGCTGCCAGAGCTCCAGGAGGGTTTGGACAACACTCTGAGGGACAGGGGAGGATTGTTGGGGTGTCCTGGGCATGGCCAGGAGTTGGACTGATGATCCTTGTATGTCCCACCTCAGGACATTCTGTGATTCTGTCCCTTTCTGACCCTGTCTCTCCAGTGATGCTTAGAACTGTGATGATCTGATTTCATCTCGTGGTCTGTAGATTTTTCCTTTCTCCCCTTTCCTTTCTCTTTCTCTCAGTTTGGGGGTTTGTTTATGGCATTCAGTGGGAGAAAACAGCAAAGCCCCAAAATTTTGCTGAATGGGATTTTCAGTGTTGGCCAGGCCTCTGGAGAAGCGAAAGTGCTTGGTTTGAACAGAACATTGAATTTAGTTTTCTAGGATTTGTAAATGATTTACAAGGAGATAAATTTCATTATTAAAGGTGAATATACTCTGTTTTTTAGATGAGACTGGATGAGTAATTTCCCCTAGACTTACAGAAAAGAGTAAAATCACATGCATGATTTACTCTTGTCTATTTGTGGTTTCTAAGATAATATTCATTATAAAAAAATGAAAGAGTAAAGTAAAATTCATGTCTGAATTCCAGCATGGGTTACGTGGACTATAGTCTGGAAAATGATGACCATGGATACTTTAAACTCAGTTTAATCCTCAGCCTTTTGGTGTCTAAATGAAGAATTTTTGTCTTAGAGAAAAAGCAGCAGTTTGAGTTCCAGTGCCTCTCTTTTGCTTTGGAGGCTCCTCAGGATGTAGGTGTATTTCTACAGGCCTTATAAACATGGGACAGGAGACGTGTGCTTTGTATTCCCTCCTGACAAGGAGCTGTAATTTCAAAGTCAGGAATTCATCATGTCTGGGTAAATGTGCTGAGGATTGTTGAAAAATGCTGGAGCAATTTCCTGTGCCATTCCAGCCTTCCCTTCCATGCTGGTGACCCCCAGTCACGTGCTGACCTGCTGGAGCTGGCCCACCACTGAGCACATATGTTCTGTGCTGGAAAACAGGCGTTCCTCAGACGTCTCTTCCTTCCATTGTCACACGTGCTTTAAAGTTCCTTCTGTATTGGGGTTTGTATTGCTGCTTGAAGATGCATGAGATGAAAATTTCTGCCCCCACAACTGTCAGTGCTGCCCATGGAATTTCCCTTTATGGATGAAGTCAGCTCTGTATGGGAGTAGTAGGTTGTGTTTTGGGGGCATAGTGCAAATTGTGTGTGCCCTTTTTACAAGTGTGATGAGGAGCAGCTGAGGGAGCTGGAGGGGCTCAGCCTGCAGAAAAAAAGGCTTAGGAGGGACCTTCTCACTCTCTACAACTCCCTCATAAGAGGGTGGAGCCAGGTGGGGATTGAGCTCTGCTCCCAGGGAAATAGGGACAGGACAAGAGGAAGTGGTCTCAGGTTGCAACAGGGGAGGTTCAGGCTGGTCTTCACTGAAAATTTCTTCACTGAAAGAGCTGTCAAGCACTGGAACAGGCTCCCCAGGGAAGTGGTGGTGTCACCATCCCTGGAAGTGTTAAAAAAAATTGTAGTCATGATGCTTGGGGACGTGGTTTCATGGTGGACTGGGCAGTGTTGGGTTTATGGTCAGATTCAATGATCTTAGAGGTCTATTCCAAGCTTAATGATTCTTTGACTTTTAGGGACAATCCTTCCTTGCAATGAGGGGCTTTGCAGGCCTCTACAAGCTGCTGAGACTGCACTGGTTTGGTTTTTGCTGAAGGCTCGTCCCTGTGTCAGATCCCATCAGCAGTGAGTGACTGCCCTGCTCTGTCCCGTGTGCTGCCCTAACTTCTGTGACCTGTGTTGGGTCATCAAAAGGCAACTATCCCGTGGCTCTGAGCCTGCAGTTCCTCAGGGGAAAGGGTTTGCCCTGCCTTGGAAGCTGACTGGGAGCTCTCAGAGGAGTGGAGAGGTTCGACATGCTATTGTTTGAATCATGGCAGATAACACAGACACATTTCATGATGGCTGGAAGCTGTCACAGCGTCACTGAGCACTAGGTACTGAAAATTAAATGAAGTGAGGTAATAATAACTACAGCGTGCCTTTATCTGGGGGGAGAAGGGTTGTGTTTCTTAGAAGCTGAAGGTAAAATGAAAGTTTGATGAGTTAACCAAGAGCCAGAAGCTACACAGCAGCTGTAATTATACACCTGGAGTGAAAGGTGAGTCACTATGTGCCTGGGCTGTGGCAGGACTGATATGTTCAGCAAAGCATCGCTTTCATCTTGCGGAAATAGTGCTTGGGCCCAGGGCTGTCATCTGAGAGGGGACTGACCAGCACAGGGACACTGCTGGGGGCCAGTTCTGGGCCACCCAGACACACAGAGGGGACTCTCAGCACTTTAGGAGCCTGATTGTTGTTCCTTGATGTCTTGAAGGCAAGGACTCACCCTGAACTGCCTGAGCTGAGCAATCCTTCCAGTGTGGGGTCCATGCTTTCCTCTTGCTCTCCTGCAGGCACCTTTGTGCTCCTCTCAGACAAGCCCTGAACTTCAGTGTCTTCCAGGTGTTATGCAAGGGTGAATAAGCATAAACCACTTTGCATTTCTATCACATTCTAAACCTGTAACATTTTGTAAATGTTCCAGCTGGGTCGGTCTCTTCTCCCAGGCAAGAAGCGATGGGACAAGAGGAAATGGCCCAAAGTTACACCCTGGGAGGTTTAAATTGGATATTGGGAAAAATTTCTTCATGGAAAGGGTTGTCCACTATTGGAACAGGCTGCCCAGGGGAGTGGTGAAGTCACCATCCCTGGAGGGATTTAAAACACCTGTGATTGTGGCACTCTGGGGATGTGGTTTAGTGGTGGCCTTGGCAGTGCTGGGTTAACAGTTGGATTTGATGATCTTAAAGGTCTTTTCCAACCTAAACAATTCTATGATATCAGGTATTATTTGGCAGATATATGTAACAGTTATTGCAGTTCTTTATGCTGCTGAGACAGGTATATGGACTCAGTTATTAAACCATGATGCTTTTTTTTTTATTTCCTGAAAGGTCACTAGATGTTCATTCTTTACTATAATTAAAAAAGAGGAAAAAAACCCCCGCCCACGTGGGTCATTCATCACAACCACCCATTCCTATCCTGTACCCTTAAATTGGAATGATCTTAAATTGAAGCATCACTCAAAATATGTGCATTTTTATATCAATTTAAGCAACCATACCATTCCTTTTCCCCTGTCTGTGCATACAGAACCTGTCACTTTGTCTTTTTTCACGTGACAAAAATGTGGTTCAGTTCAGTTCATTCCAGTGATGAGTTGCAGTCCACACACAGCCAGAGAGGTTGCTTTGAAGCAGCACAAGACATGTTTTATTGATTTATACTTTGAGTTCATCGATCTACATTCAGAACAAAGTATCACCTTCTCTGCTATTTCCAAAAGCTGCCAACAGCTATTCCAGCTTCATCCCAAATATCATTTATTTGTGCCTTAGGATCTATTTTCTGAAGCCATTGCTTACACGTGCATATGTATCTATGTACATAGGTCTTATTAAAATGAATCACCTAATTCAAAGACTTTTTAATGATTAAACCTGGCAGGAATTTGTATTAAAAGGAGCCCATGAGAATTCTGTTCAGAACATAAGGACAAATCATCTTGCAAAAGCAAAATGCAAGTGGAATATCTACCTGTTTG
The DNA here is from genome assembly GCA_013397135.1 of Pachyramphus minor. Taxonomy (NCBI): domain Eukaryota; kingdom Metazoa; phylum Chordata; class Aves; order Passeriformes; family Tyrannidae; genus Pachyramphus; species Pachyramphus minor. The sequence continues at coordinate 35,745 of VYXB01002938.1, forward strand.
TTGATATGCCATAGATGATAGAGTTTGTAGCTTTCCTTAAAGAAGTAATTTATAGGAATGCAGATACAAGTGGGCTTTTTCTATTTCACTGCAATTCTAATTGAATGTATTTGATTTTATTTACAGGATTAGCCGGCACTGCTGCGGACCTAGAAAAAAGAAAGCTTATTTTTGGAAAAAATTTTATACCTCCAAAGAAGCCAAAAACATTCATACAGCTAGTTTGGGAAGCATTGCAGGATGTGACTCTTATAATCTTGGAAATTGCAGCCATCATATCTTTGGGGCTTTCGTTTTATCAGCCACCTGGAGAAGGGAATGAAGGTAAAAACTTTTTATACAAGTCACTTCTGTAAGTTTAAGTAAAACCAGTCCTTAAATCAATCTGTATCTCAAATCAGTTCCATCACCACTCTCCAGAAGGTCACTAGCAGGAAATTTCCATGTGATTTGTTCCTGGTACTGTTACATCTGGTCCTGACATATTTTATTTTTCTATCCTGACATTTCTTTTTGCAAATCCTGCACCTTGTAACATATGTTAAGACAAAACACATAATATTATTATCAAAGGGGAGTATTTTTGTTACTGTTTCCACCTCTGTGTTTGGTGTTTATTTCCTTCATCTTGGGGGGTTGTTTACCACATTATAGAGGAGAAATATGTAATTGCTTATATAACTGATGTATCCAATCCACAGGAACATGGGCAAGTCTAGTTTATACCAGCTAAAGAGTTGAACTTAGTGAAATTCACACATTTTAGTATTTTTAGTGATGTAACTGAGGCTTGTGAGCCTGGCTCAAAAGGGAGTTTTGGAGCAAACTCATGTTACTGATAAACCATATTCTGCAGGGTCCTTCTGTGATGTCTGTGCAAAGCTTTCACACCCTGCCTGGCCCCCTCCTTTCTTCTCCCCTTTTTCCCCCCCCTTTGGAAAGCAGTCTTGAATTCACATGCTTAAAATACTCCTTCGTCTCCATAAATGCAAGATTTCCATTTCTGGCAACGGATCCAGATTTTTTTGGTCCCCCTCCTGCTCTCTCCTAGACTTATAAAGCTGGATAAAACATGCTGTGTGAAATGACGTGAGCAGCTTGGCAAATGTAGGAAGAATGTCTTCCTCTAAATATAGCCTTGAAATGCTTTTTACATTTGCTGCACTTTCCTTTGGCTGCTTTCCTTGAAGCCCCTTCCTTCTTCCTTTTCCATTCACCAGCAGGAGAAGCACACAGCCATGCACAGCTCTTGGATTTTGGTTATGGTCTTTTAATCCTTTATATAGAATTGGGAATTTTTTATTGCTTTCTCAGTGAGTTTTGAATCTGTGACTATTGATTCAGCAGGTGCTCAATTTAGATAAAGAAAAGATAAAGGAGCCATTTGGTTTTAATCTAAGAAAATGTTATTTGTTGCTGTTACCTCACATAACTGGCTGTGGTGGAATGCTTTGGGGACAATATAAACAATGAATGAAGCTTTACAAAATTATTCTTTAGTTTTGACTATTTTTTTTTCAGACATGAGTGTAGAGTACCCTCATATTTTATTTTATTTGGTGGGAAAGGAATTTTAAAAATAGGATTTTTACAGGTTTTAGCAAGATGGGAGATGTGTCATCAGACGATTTTTTTTTTCTTTTTTAAAATTGTTATTATTTTGATACTGCACTTAAAATGTTTCTTTTCCCGTGGGGAGGTATGACACAGCTGAGATTCTGAGAAGCTCAGTAGCACAGCCTGGGAAAATATGTTTGTGTTTTCCCACAGCAGAGTATTTTACTCACTGCTTGCTATTTTCCGTAGGTTTTTAGGATTGTTTTCCTGGAAGGTTTTGCCCTGATTTACACAAGGAGAATAAATCAAGTTAGTGAATATTTTGTAATCCAGCTTTTTGAAGACTTTGTGAAGGTCCTCTACAGTTTTGGTAGTCTTTATTTGAGCAGTTGTATAAATAATTCTCTTTCATTTTAAGATTAGTATGTCATAAACTGCTACCAAGGATGCCTTTGGTTTATTGGTGGATATGCTTTTTAAAAGTCCTAATTGTTAGAAAATGGACATATTATCTTGATTTTTGCCTTGGTAAAGTGGGGAGTAATTACACTTGAAATGGATTTGATGGTTTTGCATAGCCTTCAGTAACCAATTACAGAATAAAACACATAGAATATCCCACAGGATCATCAATTCCAACTCCTGACCCTGCACAGGACAACCCCAAAATCCCACCATGTGCCTGAGAGTGTTTTACAGACTAATGTTGACTTCAGTTCAATGAAAGTTTTACTAAGAAAGAAATTATTCTCTTTTGTCTACACTGAAGCCAATTTACTGAACAACATAAACTGTTCCTGCAGCTGCCCAGGAACATGGGTTCAGACCAAACACAGCCCTGTCAGGAGATTATAGTTCCCTGAAAGGGCAGCAGCTCAAAAGCTTTATGTCTTGTGAAATGTCTGAATCTCATATTTGTTACACATTGATCCATCTGTGCATTGTTGTTTTAACGGAGAATATGGAAAAAAATACAAGATGTCATATCCTTGCAGCAGTTTGAGTTATGCCAATCTCATTTCCTTGAGGTGAGAGGGTAATATTGCCTATGGGGTGTAATATGGAATCCCGATCCAGTGACTGGAAGAATTGACAAAGGTTCCTTTGGGAAGCCTGAAAAACCTGTATTTTCCTTTTCTGACTCTTCCCAGAATGAAAATTATTCATTGAAATGTACCTTTATTTGCAAGGGTTATGTTTTTTTCCTTGAAAAGAGTGTATTTACTTCTGGAAGCTCAGCCTGATGTTAGGAAGGGGAGATGGTATGTCTTGCTAACTCTCTACTCTTGATCTTGCCCAAATCCCCCACACTCTTCTTTAAAAGTTTCCTCAGCAGTTTCTGGATGAACTCAGTAGTTGTGGTGTGCAGCCCCTCGATAGTGCCCTGGGGGAGCAGGTGAGAGCAGTGCTGATCCCTGGAGCCCGGATTCCCCCTGGATCTCTCCATGGAAGCAGCGAGGAGGGGCTGTGGTGCCTGCCCACAGCTGCTGAAGGTGGGCCATGGGCTCACTAAGTGATGGCCAACTTCCCTGGAAAGAATTTCTCTCTCTAGATGATTCTTAACTCTTTTTTTTTATTTTATTTTCCTCTCCTTAAAAGTTGTCAGTATTTCATTTTGCTGGTTGATGGCAACATCAAATGCAGAGCTTGTAACAGGCAAGTTTGTCTATAGCTCAACAGAAAGTCTCCTTTGGGTAACAAGATGGTATTTTTTGGTGCATGGTTGTTTTATAACATATAAGGTGCCTTCTCTTTCAAATTCTATTTTTTTTTTTAAATTAAATGCATTTTCATTTTGAAAATGAGTCAACAAGACTGTTCTTTCCACACTAATTTGTTCAATCATCACTGATAATAATCTGAGCTCCCTGATTTAGGGCTAACTTTAAAAGTTGTGACCACCTAAAGTGACAGTGTTTATAGGATTAAGGGATGAATATAAGAGACACAATGGCAGGGAAACACCACTTTGTGCATTTTTTTAATGTAGTGTACTCTGTCTTTATGTCTAATGTCTTTATATCTACCTTTCACATATCCTCAGCTTTCATCTTCCAGTGACCTTACTACTTAGTATAATTAGTTAAAATCACATTTATTTTCTAGAATTATTATAACTCTTTCTTTCTGGGCTCTTGAAACCTACTTGAAACTTTTGGTGCAGTGACAGAATTATCATTTAACTGTTTTCTGCAGTTTAAGTACAAAATATGTTTGTCCTGCTGCTTGTGAGGGAGGAATACATTATAAAATCTACACATCCAAAAATATTAGAATGCATGAACTGCTTCAGGAAGCTTGTGCAAGGGAATAGTCTCGTGCATGTAGTGAGTGCATTTTGCTGTATAAAAGGCAGCTACGAGCTCCCAAGTTCATCTTCCCTCTGTATTTCTTAGATTGGTCGTTATTTCCCATTTTCAGCTATTAATGTTCAGACATCCCCAAATTTAAGTCCTTCAACTGTAGCATAATTGCATTTCCAAACATCTACAACACAGTCTGGTATTACCTTGAGGACAGTAAGTAGATTATTGTGCCCCAGTCACACTCAGTGGAAACAATTGTCATTTCTGTGGTTTTGAAGTATCAGTTGTGATATTGCTCAACCAGCCAGAACTGGAGGACTAATAATCTGTCGTTGAAGTTTCTGTTTTACTACAGTTCTTCATTCATGATACAGATGTAAAATCTTGGAAAATAGGATTTCATTTTCTGGTGCAATCACAAAATCTGATCTGGAGGAATCACTAGATAATAGTGCAGTTTTATTGCTTCTCCAGAAGCTGCTTTAGTTCTTTTATTTTCATATTTCTTAGCAAGAGTGAAAGTTTCAAGAGTGTTGTTCTTAAAGTTTATTTTATGATCTGCTTTGCATTCCCTTTCACCGTCTGACAGGCCATTAGAAGCAATTGAGAACTTCTGCATAAATTCTTGTCAGCCCTGTGGCAATTACTGCTCTCATTGCTGATCCACATGGAATCAGTTTTCCACTCTTTCAAAAAAGTGCCAAACTGCTGCTGCGTTTTAGCAAATGAATTTTGAGAGAAAAATTCCCAGTGCAGATGCAGCCTTTACTACAGTGAGGATCACACAGGGGTGTGGCTGAGGCAAGGTAAAAATAACTTGTTCCTCTGACAAAACCCTTGTGTGTCCTGGGTTAGTGGATTATAGACTGTTCCCTGACCATGCCAAGTAGAGGGCCTATGGTATATAAGGAGGATTTAATGACATCCTGGCTTCATTTTTTTTTTGTAATGTAGACTAGAGTTAATCCAGGACTAAATTTGAAATATTTGCCTTTGCCTATTGGTTTATAGTGAAATAATTTTTATATACAGTTTGTAAAAAAGTATCAAGTGCCCTGTTTTTTATGTATGAAAAGAAAGAGCTGCTTCATGGGATCAAGTGTTGGTCTCAAACTATTACATTGCTACATCCTTTAGGAAAGAGTGCTTAGACTCTGTCAGAAATCCACCGAGGGAATGGGGATTGGAAGAGCTTCTCTTGGTTGCTCCCAGATCTCTTATTTTGGCTGTGGATCTGCAAGAATCTCCTCCCTTGGTTGTTGGGTTGGTCAGTTGTTGGGTTGTGGCCATCTCCACGCAGTCTCCCCAGCAGGATTTTCCTGGTTTGTTGCATCCCCCCCATCCATAACCACGTGAACTGCCTAAAAATTTTCAAAGCCTTCTGCTGACACCTCCAGTAGCAATTTCTGAGCCCTCCTGAGTCCTCCCCCTTGGTTCTGTCTTCAGGCCTTACCTCACGTGTAACTCTTATTGCCCAGTTGCAAGAAATGCTGATGTCAACCCCCAACAGTCATTTGCTGTTTCCATGAATGTAACAAACCTTTTAACTGTTCTTCCTTGAATTCTACTTCCTTATGTGGATTACAAAGAGGGAAGAAGGTAGCCTGAGGTAAGATGTTTTAACATCCCACTGGTTGCTGGAAGCCCTGGGCATGATGTCTGTTTTCCAGTCTACAGCTTTTTTTGCAGCTTAGTGGGGGGGGAAAAAGGAAAAAGTCTTTTTGGTTGAGGCAGTTTCTGTTGAAACTCCCAAGGCAAAACTCTGTCTTGAAAACAAAGTTAAATGAGTAGTTGCATTGCTTGATGCTGCCCAGCAGAGCTTTGCATGGGTTATCTCCCCCTTGCTCATGCAACTGGATGAACTGGAAAAAATGCAGGAACAGGACATGCTTCCCTGAAATTTGGTCCTCCCAAACCTCTTGTTTTAAGCTGTTGCTGGTGTTGATACACTGCCACTGCCCAGGGCTGTGGCTGAGGTGCCTGCTGGCCTCTCATGACTTACAGGAGACTTTATTTCCTGGGCTTCACCACTCTGTTGTCTTCTGATTCCTGCAATGTGCCACAGTGGTCAGCGGGGACTAAAGCTGGAGATTTAAACCAGAAAGAATATCCAAACACTGGAGAGAAGGTACAGCTGGTCCACATCTCCTGTGAGGATGGTTCCTTATCTTGTTTGAGGCACTACTAACTTGTGGTACAGCTGTTCTGTGCATCCCTGTGCTGATGGAATGGCCAGCAGGTCACAGTCAGCCAGGGAAGTGCAAGAGCCAACAACCTCAGAGGTGCTGAAGTCACCAGGAAAAGTCTTCCCTACAGAACCCAAGGCAGCCATGAGATGTTTAGATAAAGAACACTGTAAAAATCAGTCTGAGGGGAAAAAACCTGAAGCCAAACAAATTCCCTTTCCCCCTGTCCAGACCTTTGGTGTGGGGTCTGAAATGCTGCTGTATTCCCACCTTCTCCCAGGTTACTGCCCATGGAGTGACTCAAAATATGTCTCTTGGCATTTCATGATATTGAGCAAGTCTGGAGAAATAAGTCACAGTGGGAAAGATTTGACATGGTGCAGGTATTGTGGAAGGAAATGGAAAAGGTAAAAATTCTGTTCATATTATAAAGAATATATATAAAAGAACACATATTTATATATATATATGAAAGAATACAAGCACTTGACAGCAAACTTCTCCTTCTTAGTTAGGACTGAAAATGCTGAATTTAATACCAGCTAGCTTGAATTTCTCTGTAGTGTATAGTCTGTACTGGTGTACATTAAAAAAAAAAAAAAAAGAGCATTTCCACCAATTTGGATCAGCCCAATCCCCCTTCCCTGCCAGTTCCCTACCCTGGATGCAAATTCTGCTGGAGCAGAACAGCTGCAATAGGCTGCTGGGCTTCAGCCTAAGCTCGAGTACAGTGTGAAGTTATAAAGATATGATGTCTGTCCTAATTCCCCAGCACTCGTTGTAGGTATTCTGGAACCTCTAGGGTTGAAGACACCAGTGTAATAACAGGTAATTAGGACATTACCCCTTCAAGACATTTCAAAATTCTTTTCATGGACAACATCTTTTTGTGTGGTTCCAGTTCTCGGCTTTCCTTAGATCAGTTTGTGGTTTTGTTCTTTTTCATGTGACATCAAGGCTTCTAAATGGAATTTCACCCTGATGACATACAGCTGACATTCAAGGATCCACTTGCATTTAGGGGGGAAATAAGAAATGCCACCTTTCTAATAGAGCTCTAAGGTCAGGTTAAATTAATTTTTCTGTATTTGCACGTAAACAACTGAAGTATCTCATCCAGCTTTTAACCAGTAACATAATTTAGTTTTTCCCGAGTGTTTAAACTATGATTTTCTTACCTTTTGGTTTCTTGCCAACAACTGTGACAGAACTACATTCATTAGGGTATTTTTAGGAAGATGATGTTTTGGAATTGCTCATTCAGCATCCAATTCTTAAAAATTTTCTTCCCACTCTCCCAGAAACACTTTTCTTCTTTACAGTTATTGCCCAGATCATTAACTTCTTATATGGTCTTTCCAAGAAGTATAATGTCTTAGCAGAGAGGGTTTTTGTTTATTTTTTTTCTTTTCCTTTGTGGGGATTCTAGAAATCTTAAATTTTTGTGATAAAATGAGCTTCTTCTTAAATTATTCTTAAATAAACACACCAAATGACTGCTGAGGAAACCTGGAAATAGATTCTTGTGTATGTAAACACATATTGGCACAGGAGCAACACACAGGTGTCGTTTGGGCAGGAAGCAAAGTTGGATCCAAAACACAGCCCAGGATTAGCTCTGCAGGAGCTCTGCCATCTCATCTGGTGTGGGCAAAGGCACTTGGTGTCGTGAAATTCTGTGGGGGCAGCACAGTCACTTCCTGCCAAATGTGTGAACATGTTGGGTTTATTGGTTTTATCTTTAATAATATTGACCATTTGTGTTACTTTAACCTGAAAAAAGGAGCTCTAGTAAAGCCAGGCATGGCTCAAGAGTTCATTTAAACCAGGAATACCCACGTGCCCCCTTTGCTTAAATGACTCAGGGGAATAAACTGTCATTTAACAAGAAAGGAAAAGCACTGATTACTGAGGAACTTTAACCAAATTTAATTAAACTGAATGAAAAGTAACCTGAGATGAATAACCACATGAAAGTCTCGTACTATCCTCTGAGGAATTCAGTTCCTTTACTTCCTAGAGAGACAAAATGAGCACAATTAAAGAAAAGCTAATTGTTTTAATGCAGCATTTATCAATTTTTGCCTTGTCTTTGCCCACATCTGGGATTTTATCCTACATTTCCCCTAGCATTTTAATTCAGGAGGGTTACCTGCATGGATAATGAAACACATTCATTTTTTAAATCCTTTGCCAGACTTTTCGATAGCAAGAGTCTTGCAGGGCTGATCTAAGATCCTGGGACACAAAGGGTTCCACAGGAAAATATTGCATGTATCTGTCTCTAAAAATCTGCCTCAAGTTTCATTAATATGCACTTAATCAATTTGACTAATGAGGGCAAGACTCAGAAATGAGTCAGCTGAACAAAGTTAATTCTCTGGTCTTTGTGGCAGTTTTAGATCTTAATCTTTCTTTTTGAAATCATTTTGCATGCAATAAGGTAGATTGCATTAAAATGCATAAACGTATGAAGCATAAAAATCTAGTTTGTGAGACAAACACTAATGTTATTTTGCAAATCTCCTAAAATCATAGCCGTGCCCAGCATCAAACAACTGCAAATCTTACACTGATTCCACAACTTGAGTGTGTACACTTTAAACTATGTCTTAAGCAATATTTTTGGTGCATTGAAGATCTGTCCTCTCTCTAGATCCCCTCTGCTATGCAAAATGCATTGGAGAAAATATGAAGCCTTTTTAAAATGAAATGAGCTGAGATTCATTCATTTCAATCCTTTGCAGTGATTTGAATCCTGACTTTCACCGTGTTCCATGGAATGTATCTGTACAAAGCAAACGAGCCCGGCATCCCCAAACAATTACTAAAAATACTTTCAGGACTTTGCTGCAGATGTTGAAAACTACAATAATTGGCAAACATCTCCAAATCTCTCGTATCTCTCCAGAGGTCAAGGGAACAGCTTGTCCTGTAATCCTCACTGTCAGTGTCAACTCATCACCCCCTGGCACGGCAGGGAAATCTCGCTGCCACTTCCAAGCTCCTGTGCTATTTGCAGGCTGGAAACACTGCTTTTCATTCTGCAGGGCTGTCAACCTGTTTTCTAATACAGTATAGTATATCAAACCAGCTACTTTGAGGGGTTTTAGTTCTAACTTCATTTTAGCCCTTGATTAGAACAGATTCAGAGTTACAACCAGCCCATTTGTCTCAGAGTGCTTTCAAAAGATGTTGTTTTGACTCAAAAAACTTAAAGTGTGTTTATCATTCCATAAGTCTGCATAGAGTGTGTTACATAATGTTCTCCAGGCACTGAGTAATAAGAAATCAATGGCAAACCCTGTTGTATATCAGAGGGTATAAGGACCATGCAGCCTTAAGAGCTGATGTGTCCTTATAGGAATCCTTTATCGTCTTTGCTGCTCAACAAATCACACTGATCCAGCTGTCACTGCACCAGAGGCTTTCACTGTGCTGTACAGGGAGGAGAATTCTCAAGAGAAGCTGAGCTATTAGAAAATAGCAATTTTTTTAATATAAAATAGATTAATCTCAAAAGTATAGATTGTTTTCGGAGTTATGAAAACACAGCTTTGGAGGAACGTCATTGCACATCCTCTAATTCTTTCCTCATTCTTCATAGAAATTAAACCATGAGATTCCCAGAAGGATTTTTTAAACCAGTCTAAACACTCTGTCAGTACAAGGTATGAAACAGTTGGCAGCCTGGAAAACAGGAGAAACGGAAGTATTTGCCCATTTCAAAACAGTTTGTCCTGCCAGAACCCCCCATTTAACCTCCCTCCTTCCCAAACTCAGATGAGGTGAAGCAGCATATGGCTTCTAGTGACATTACCCCAATCTGTTTTGTTCAAAAAATTTACTTCTTTTAGAATTTGCTTGGAAAAGTATCTTACTTTTTAATTCCTGCTCTAAATCCTACTTCAGTGCATGGTCTAAATATCCAGGAGCAGAAAGGAGAACAGGTCTTGCTGTCACCAATGTTTGTCTAAGGCTGTGTTCATTGGGAGAAGGTTGTGCCCCTTTGGGTTGGCATTACCTGGATCCACCCTTGAATTTCTGCAGCAGTTTTGCTTTTATTTTCTGGATTGAAAAGAAGGGACAAATTTAGGCTGGGGGGCTCCAATATGGGATGAGTTGGTGAGAGCCTGGATGATGTGTGGTCATGGAGAGCACCCTGTGGGGCTGGGCTGGTTGGTAGAGCCAGATGGAGCCTGGTGCTGAGGTTCAGGTGCAGCTGCCAAACCAGTCAGGGCACAAACTGGACCTGTAGGGCCTTTTCTGGGGCTTTGCACCCCTGTGCTTGAGATAATGCTCCTGGAGAGAGCACAGAAGCTCAGGCAGTGCCCCAGCAGCCACCTCTGGTGCCTCCCAGCTGGGTTGTGCTGGGGTAGTGCTAACCCTGGCTATGCTGGCAGGTTTATACAGCTTCATGCAGGCTGGATCTGTAGATTCAGGGAGATCTCATCCTTTTGGCTGCCTCTGTGGGGTGGTACAGGGGTGCTCTGCAGCCAGGGACTGGGGGAAGGTGATGCAGGGGCTCACCTGAGCACCATCCCTCCACCCAGAGACAGCACAAGCCTTGCTGGCCGTGTTTGCATCCTGTGCAGAGCAGCAAAGCTGTGTTTACTTTGAGCTCCCAGCACTCCCTATATTAGGAGTGTGTTTCTGAGGGCAGTGCTGGGTATATAAATCAGGCAGAACTCCAGTCTCTGTTCCTCCCTGGCCTGCTTAATCCCAGCCTGCTGACAGCATCCAAAGGCAAACAAGAAGAGGCAGGAGATGAGAAAACCGACTTGGGGATCTTGGGGGTGGTTTAGTCTGTCCCCACTCCCAAAAGCAGTATCAGCAATACTTAAAGCCCTTCTGGACAACCATTTATCTTACTTATCTTTGAAAGGTTCCAGTGATGGAAATTCTGTGTCTTCTCTGGATAATCTGAGTGTCCATGAAGTGAAGCAGTAATTCATGGTGTATAACCAAGATATCTCTTGTAAGAATTTAAGCACATCACTGCCTTTTTATGTTTTACATGGATGGGAAGACCAATTTTTGGTATTATATTTCCAGCCATATTTTATCTACTTAGAGACAACTTGATTATAAATGCCAGTGCATAGTTACTTGTAGAAACTTACTCAGCTTTTTCAATAGGAATTTGAACAACCTCTCAGCAGTACAGAGGAATACAAATATTACACTGAATTTGACAAAGGGAACAAAAATATTATCTTAAAATTATTTACTTGATGTTTAAAAAAAACCAAACAAACTCCCTCAAACCAGTGATAAAAACAGAAGCTCTGAAAACATTTCTGTTATCAAGAGTTAAAGCTTATAAAACAAAATAATATAAAATACTAGAATACCAAATGTTTTTTTATTTGATTGTGAATGAAAAATCAGTTTAAATTTAGCAGCTTTAAAATCTCAATTATTTGTCAAATTTGCAAAATCTGTTAATGATATTTTTTGACACAAAGCATTTTTGGATCAGGTTCCAGGATTGCTTTACAGCTTCAAAGGAGGGTGCTGTTTGCCAACCACTCTGCAGGAGTCCAGACAAACCACGTTAGAACCCAAAGTCTGCATGTGCTTGTGCTTCCTGTCTGGTGGTGGATTTGAATTAGAATGAAAAATTACCAACTGGCAAAAAAATGTTTAAGTACAGATGACTGAAACAAAGCAGAAATCCCTTTTTGATCAAGAACACTGTGATGACAAGGCAGGTGTAGAGCACTTTGCTGCTTTTCTTTCCTCCCAGGTATCTGTAATCAGGTATTGAACTGGGACCTGGGGAGAAGACTCTTAAAATCTTCAAACTGTAGATGCAGCTGAGGTTTTGTTTAAAGATTTAATCAGGTGGAGAAGAGAAAAAGCTCCCACCCTGCAGAGCTACACCTACAGGAATAAAGCACAGACAAGTGAGTGCTGGGTGTTACAGTCCCCATTTCTTAGATCTAACACAGTAGAGTTAATACTGGGTGTAATGGCACTGAATTATGCTGCTTTGTAATTCTATGCATCTGTGGACATCTGTACATATATATGTGTTAATATATATATATATGCATATTTTCATGTGTGTGTATATGTATATACACACACATATACATTTCAAATCAGAAAAGTAACAATTATTTCAACAACTAATTTCAGTCTATTTCTGTTTTGTGTAAGTTCTGCCTTTTCTCTCTAGGATATACTGCTCCTCTTGTTTCAGTTCAGTTTGCATAATTAATATGCAGGATACATAGAATGTACATTCTAAATAGAGATTATCCCCATTGCCTGCAGCTTTAGCTTGCATTGGATGTATCCACGTTAACATTTTAGTTTGGATCCAGAATATACCTCAGAAATCCCTTCTTCTGTCTGCCCCCAGTGAATAGGCTGTGATTCACATCACAGGACGATTTTTGGGGAGCGAGGAAACTGGATGTGCATCCAGAGGGGATTTCATCCCATCCTTTGGGATGAAACTAAACAGAATCCAGAAACTTATTTCCTTAGCACATAGATTTGCACTGTAAAACTTCTTTTATAGGGCCACACTAACGTTGATAAAACTTTTTAATGCCTTCTCTTGCAAGACGTTATGGTACAGTGTTTAATCTTTTACTGACATGATTTTTCACTTCTTAAAGCTTTATAGCACAAATGAAGCTGAGAAATTTAATGGAAGCAATAAACATTCCAGTTTATGAGGGGGTTTTGTGGCTGAAGTCTGCAAATCTTCCCTGTCTCCTTCGAGCAGGTTTTCCAGTTCTCATGAGTGTGTTTGATGAGTGGGGCAGCAGCAGCATCAGAAGAGGCTGAGGTGTTCCAGGAATTGGCTTTGGAGCACATCCCTGTAGCCTGAGCTCCAAAGGCACTGCTTGGGTGCTCTGCTTTATGCTGTTTCCTACCTGGGTTAGTTGCTTAAACCACTCAGCTGCAAATTTTCTTAATTAGTGGCTTTCCAGCTCTAGTCTGTGGACCTCTGAGAATCCATGAATTACTGTGTAGGGGCCTATTAAATTAGTAACCTTTTCTTAGTAACCTCTTTCTGCAGGGTTTGTAGGTTGGAAGCAGTTGACAATTACTCTCTCAATGGTCTAGGTGTATCATCACTTCATCCCTTGTTCCTCTTGTTTTTTTTTTAAAAGCTCTGGTGAAACATTTGTCAATATTTCCAGGCAAAGTCAACTCTTTTCAATTTTGTCTCGCAATTTTTTTGGTAGTATTTCTGTTAAATACTCTAAAATCATCTCGGTTAGAACATTTTGTTTTAAAGCACCAAAAAAAAGGGGGGGGGGAATATTTTTGGAAGCAAGTACATTTCATTAATATTAGAGCACAGTCAAAGAGTGATGGAACAGTACAAGCATCCATTACTCAGGCAGATGCTACCCTAAAAACCTTCTTCAGTGATTTGCTCTTTTCATCCTTCTGCTTCAGACAGAAAGAGAAAAGGCTCTGTTGATAAGCACTTCGTAGCTGGAGCATGAATAGGACAGACAGCTCTCCATCTGATTATGTATTTATGAATTATTTGTTGTTCTCTGTCAATGTTAAATGTTTTTCATAGGTCTATTTAAAGCCAAGTGCCTCCATGAGAGCTGGTTTGCTCTTAAGCATTTATTTATTTTCACGGGTTTCTGTGTTTCTTGGTGCTTTCAGTGATCTGTGATGAGAGTGGGAGCTGAGGAAGTGTTCCAATCCTCCTCTCCATCCAGCTGTATTTAGGAAGTACTGGAAGTTGTCAAGGATTGCTACATGAGAAATGGGAGCATTCTTCCTGTTTTTGGAATCCAACTGCAGCTTTAGCTTTCTGACGTGTTTGTACAGAGCTCCAAACTTAGCAGAAAATCTGGATTATATATATTTTTTTCTTCAGCCACTGGTGTTTAATAAGACTCTTCTAAGATAACTTTATCCCAGTAGCTGCAGTGTTCCTTATGCCATTTTTTTTCCTAATAGCAAGGTTAGAATTCTAAATCAAACTTAATTAAACTTATCCAAGTGAGTAAATGTCAACATATGGGCAGCCACTTCACTGCTAATATCAAGCTAAAAATTCTAATTTCTTCCTATGGGTTTTATTCATAATGATTTGTTTGCATTGGCACCTTAGTCTGTTCCAAGTGTGGCCTTACAACATTTGATCATGAAAAAAGGCATCTCTTTCCCTCCTTATTTCCCCCCTGAATTAGCCAATGCCATTTATATCAGCATTCCAATTAAACAAATCAGAACTCGTGCAGTTCTCTGGAATCCTGGTTCCCCACATTGTTAATTCAGTTTCTTAAATACATCTTTCAAACTGAATTTGTCTTTCACATTCAGCTTTGTCATAGTCAGGACATTTAAATAATGTAACTTGAAAGGGATCCCTTGTTTGTGCTACGTGTTCTGCGTTGCTGTGAGTTGGTTTGCCCTGCTGTTAATGCAATATAGACATTTTTTTGTTGTTTTCTTGTTTGTTTGTTTGTTTTCATTTTTTGTTTTGGGTTTTTTGTTTTGTTTTTTCTTTGTTTTTTTTTCCTCCATGAAAAACCCTGAGCAAAAAACCTGAACTGAATGACCCAGCAAGACCACGTGCACCTTGTCAGCATTCCTGGAACAGGGACTTAAATTTGGAGAATTTTATAACTGTGTTTTTATCTCTCCTGGATGAATACAAAGAAACCTTCAACCTTAAGCAGAATTTTCTTTGTGGACACTGGTATTTGTACCAAAATGAAAAGTTATGCCAGAATCAATTGCTAATGACAAATGTGTTTTTTACATTTGATTTAAATTTTTTTCAATATCTCTATAGAGAAAGTTAAATATTCATAAACACCTGTTTCTTTATGGAATAGCTTTAGGTCATACTAAAAGATATACAAGCTGTTTGTAGCTTTATCTTTTCTAGAGATGTTTAAATCATCCCAGCACAACCTTCCAAGTGCAGACAAAGCTCTTGCTCTATGGAATATGTTATCCTGTATTGGGACCCTGAGTTTTTGACTCATAGTCTTAACTTCTCTCAGTTAAATTATTAATTGCTTACAGGATTTAAAAGAATTATTATTTGAAAAATTATTTAATTAATTTTTTTAAGTAATTCTTTACTGCCTCATAGTTTAGTAATGCCTGTGAAGCTGTTTATGGTTATTTATTATTATGGGGGTAAATATTCTTGATGCTAAAAACACTTGTTCTGCAAATTCCTACTGGGTTGCAGATATTTAAGTGAATGCAATTGCTCTTTTATAAGTGTTTTGATAAAGATATGTTGCACTGGTAGTTTAATAAGATGCTATCCTTGCTTTTACCCGATTCTAAAATGCTTCTAGTTTATTTAAGTTGCATTAAAATTTTAGTACACATTGTCTTTTCTAAAGCTTCCCTATAATAACATTCAGGATTCTTACTTTCCTACTTTTCTGGCTGGGTATACCCTCAGTGTGTCTGTCTTTCTGACTCTCCCTTTCCCCTATTTCCTTTGAACATTTTGAATGGGAGAGATCAAGGGAGGTTCTTTCTGCTCATCCAACAGTAGTTGGGGGTTTTTTGTGTCAGTTGGTGTTTTTATTGCAAGGTGAAAATCTGTTTTTGCTCCCCTGTATCAAACTATCCATCCTGTGCTGTTCACCACACAAAATGTGCTCAGGGAGCAAATTCCTGACTGGATGTCAGCGATGCAGAGGAATGACAGAAGTTTAAGGCTTGAGGAACAACTCATTAAGAACTTGTAAAATGCAAAACGTGCACGTTGTGTCATAGGGGACCTGCAAATTAAATAATTATTTCAGAATGTAAAATGACCTAAATCTGATTTCTACAAATCTGTGTTGGACTGAAAAAAAAAAATTTAAATCCCCCAGATGCCTTCCCTTCATTAGAGACGTGAAGATCACCCACAAAACTGGGTTGCTGTTAAATATTGCTCATTAGATAGATTTCCAGGTTGCCAAGCACGACTTAACTCTCAACTGGAGACATGAGGTAATGAGTTAGAACTTTGGGATGAAATGAAAAAAAAAAACTTCTCACGTATTTTCCAGGAAGAGATTCTCCAGAAATATTAAATTCTGTAAGCAGAATTCAGCTGGGATGTGACCTTGCAAGTGTGGTTGAATAACTGCAGTAGAATTCTTGTTAATAAACACAGAGAACAACTTTCAAGGTCTGGTTCTTACATTTGAAAGTCGTGTTTTACCTTTAGAATTGGTGGTTATATTTAACAGACATCTCTAGCTCTGAGCAATATTCAGTAAAACTGTAGCAACCCAATACTTAGGTTTTTTTCCTTGCAATCCCTAAGAACAGGACTTGTGACGAAAATTCCCATTTTTGCCCTTCCCTACTTTTTCTATGGCAACAAAAGGAAGTAAAAAGGAGTATAAATATTACAGAAGCAGCTGCTTGGTCCTGCTCTCTTCCACTGCCTTTGGTGGAGTGAGGATCCCATCCTTCTGAGTGATCTTTCCAAAATACATTTTCTTGGAGGTGCCAGGCAAAAGAATCTTGCTCAACAACATCTCTTGAAGTCGAGTATTTTAATTAACATTTCCCTGCTCACGAATGTTTGTGATCAGGCTGAGGAATGTGTGAATATATATGTTTTCCGGGCTTACAGATTTGTTTCCTTGCATAAATATGTTGGAAATGTGTAAATATTTAATATTGAGCTCTAAAGTTGACAGTTACATAACTAACCCACAGGGACAGGAGCTCTTTTCCTCCCTCCCCGCCCCCTCGGAGTCCTTACATAACGAACTGATGCATCACAAAGTGAGGAATTCTAACATTGTTTTCACATACAGAGCAAAAAAATCACCTTTTAGTGAAGGTTAAAGCCCCCTAAACCTGAAATGTGTGTGGTTTGAGCATCTCATACTTGTAAATCCCTTCTGTGGGGCTGGTTATGGAAACGAATGCGGTTTTGGAGGGCACGGTCTGACTTATTGCAAGTATCTAGAAAATGCTTTTCACGGCTGACTCAGTCCATGGAAAGTGTGAGGGAGACAGAAATCTTTGCTTTTTTTGAAGTTCAGGGGATTTCTGGACCTCTGCTTTAGCTGTGGCTTGGTGGTGACACTGAGCTGTGCCAGCCATGGTCTCACTGCCTTCGCTCTGCCCTTCTGGAAGTGATTCAACACCTCATGATGCATCGTCACAGGGAGGATTTGGGGCAGGGATATTGGTGCTTCAGTAGCTGGCAATCACTCCTTGATCTGATTTTGTAGCAAATGCTACAACACGAGCAGGAATTTGTAGAAATAAATATTACAGTATCTGTTATGCTTTTAAAAAACCTTGTTAATGAGAGGAGTTTATTGCACTTATTGCAGCATTTTGGGTTATTCCTTTTCTTACACGGCTAAAAACATTTGGTAAAGTCAGTAACATCACTGGTGATTTTGGTAACAAGAGCCCAGCTCTACTAATGAAAAAGCTTTAGCTTAGAGCTGCTCAATTTGCTTCAATAAAATCAGCATTGGAGCTGCAGTGAAAGGAAAAATGTCTTTAGAGAAAGCGATTAAATAAAAAGTTTCTATCATGGGAACTGTTGTCTTTCTGATGACAAAACCAGTTTAACTGACTAAAAAAATTACCTCTGGGGGTGGTAGGAGATTTTCCTAGGGAATTTAAATGCCACAAGGTATTCTCAGCTTAAAAATAGAAAAGTGTAGGTTGAAATGAGTAGCTGAGAGGTATGTGCTGTAGGTTGGGACTTAGGAATACAGATGTTCACAGATTTTGAAAAATGTACTTTTTCTGATTTAAAAATTACTGTGCTGCAGCTTAAGATGGTATAGTTTGTAATTATAATCATTATGTTATTCAAAGCAGCTGTAAGAATCTCTCCTGTGTTTGAAATTTTAAATGGGTATTCTTTATAGCTGCACTGTGCCTGTGTGCTTCCTTCTGTATGTGCCCAGATTTGGTTGATTTTCTAAGAAACATATATTGAAATGGTGTCTATGGTATTAAAAGCATTCCAGCTGCCACAGGACATGAGCCTGGGAATCTGTCAGGTGATGCTGTCTGGCTATTTGTGGCCTTTTTCTATTTTTTTTTTCACTTTCCCCCTTTCTGCTTTTACTGATTTGTAATGATTAATAACATCAAACAAATTATTTTCTCTTGCCAGTTACAGTGATGCTTCTTGTTTACTTTCTTCCTGAAGTGTTTTAAGTTGCTCCTGTGTATCCTTCTCTCCTTTCTCACCTTCCCCTTTTGGCACAAGTGCCTTTGAGTCTTTTCATACAGTTCCCTTCCCCTTTAATATATCCTATGCCTTGCTTCCTTGTCTTCTTCCTTCTAAACATTTATATATAGTTAAAATACTGCTGATGTAGAGTAGGTTTCTCAGGCTAATTTTGAATTTACTGGGAATTAGGTACATAAACCTCTTGGGCAGGTTTCAAGCCCATAGTTCCAGATTGCTGCAGTCTCTGATGAGATGGAAACTCAGGTTGCTGTGACTTCAGATGAATAACTGTGATGCTTTGCAGTACTTTCCCATTCTTTTTCTCCTGAATCCTCCTTACCTTTGGATTTTATCTTCCTTTTATCTCCGTTCTATAGAAATCTTTTTCAACAGCCTTTGCTGAGCTATTTCTGGTCCAATATTCAGCTTTTAAAATTCTGTTCTCCTTCCACAAGGTTCTGGTAACATCCTTTCAGATATTTTGTGCACACAATCGCCTGAGTCCCCTTTTG
Source organism: Pachyramphus minor (assembly GCA_013397135.1). Lineage (NCBI taxonomy): Eukaryota > Metazoa > Chordata > Aves > Passeriformes > Tyrannidae > Pachyramphus > Pachyramphus minor. The sequence continues at coordinate 54,478 of VYXB01002938.1, forward strand.
TATTTCTGGGTGTTCTTTGAGGCTGCCCTTCCAGGTCCTCCCCCTCCTCTCTGGGGGTCCAGCTCACCTGTGTGTTCCTGCACACTTTTGGAATCAGCTGATCCATTTTATGGTTTCACCTGCTTTTTTTTTACGCTAAAGGAGTCCCAGCCCTTTATGTTCTTGACTTGCAGTTGGATCTTTAGCATCAGTTTCAAACCCTGTGTGATTTTCTGTCCTGGGAGAATGAGACTTTGGGGCATGACACACATGGCAAATGTTCAGAATTATGGGAGGAAAGAGCTTCATATTCAAAACTTGTTTACTTCTCTGGAATTGGGTTTTCTGACAGATAGGACCTATGTTAAATACAATTTAAAGTGAGTGCATCATAATTCACTGTCTGGGAATAAAACCCTGCCACAAACCACTCATGTATATTAAAAATTCTTTGGTGATGCTTTCAGTCTGTGCATCTCAGTAAAGTCTCAGGCATATTTTGTGATAACATTGAGAACCCCATGTTATCTGTGAAAGCAGAACAGCAATCTTAGACCCTAACACAAATTTTTAAAGCTTATATGAGCATTCTCAATAAACATTAGATGCTTTAAACTGTATTTTGCTACTTAGACATATTATTGTGGTGTCTTTTGTGTGTCTCAATTATATTTCTTGTTTTCTCCTTATCCATAAAGTCAATACTGGGTCACTCTGTGTACTGCAATAAGGACAGATAGTATAAGTGGATAGTTGAGTAATATGTGTGGGTTTTCCCACTGTGATTAAATACAGTTTCTTCCCATAAATTCTTGCAAGTCTTTCTAGAATTTCTAGAAGACCCTGTGTGATACAATAGCAGAAGAAATATTAGAAGTCAGTTGTTTTTCTTACATATATAAGAAAACATTTGACAGACTTAGACCAATGAAGGTGCAAGTTTCCTTTTTTCTTTTCCTATTAAAAGTGAGCACTTCCAGAATAGTTTTTAAGCCAGAACATAACATAGTTCAAGAAAATGTTTCCTGACAGATAGGTCATCTCCTGAAGGGCAGGTTGCATTTTTAAATCCTGCTTGTTTGTAAATCTGTGTTCTAAAAAGAATCTGTTCTGAAATTTTGCTATTGTAAGAACCAGAGAGTTATTTGCTGGAGTTTGTTCCTGTAGCAAGAGCAATGTGTATCAATTTATCTGCTACTTTTATCCCATCATTTCTGTGTGACTGTAAAAAGCAAAGGTAAAATTTTGGTTAAGTCTGATATTTAACTTGGTGAATGGTTTGGAGAGCCTGGGTTTAGTTCTATTAGGCCAGAGCCACAAAAGGAGCAGTTTCGTTTTTGAACTGATGTTATAAATCTTAAATACTCCAAAGCCTTGCTCAGCTGCTGCTTGAACTTGGAGTTATCTGGTCCTTTACTTTCAAACTCCTCACTCCAAATTCCTCCTGAAATTCTGCTTCCTTGAAACCCAAAATGTACTGAGAAGGAAGTGCTGGACTCTGCTGGTTCTCACTCCTGGGATTTCTTCCTCCTCTTCAAATACCTCTCCTCCACCTGAATTTGTCATTGTCAGATTGAATGAACAGAAAAGAAATGAAATGCATTAAAAGTTTTGGTGGTTTTTTTTCATTGGGTTATGGAGAATTTTTTTAGGATTTAAAAAGTTATAATCATAAATTATTAATCAGTGTGGAAGCTCATCAAATTTAGGGGCCCTTTCCGAGAGCTTGATCTCTGTTCAGTATGTTTTCTTCAGAGCTTCTTTCCTTCTTACAAACGTTTTTCCAGCTGTAATAAAATAAACTTTTTCATCTGAAGGGTGAATTATGTTCTTTGCTTGTGCATAATCTATGAGGTATCTACAGGTAAACACAATTCCTTTCATCTTAATGGTAGCATCTTGTACTGTTTGTGTGATACTATTTATGTTGACATGGAGATTGGTTCTGACAAAACTCGAACACAAAGTTAACTTTGTTGCTCAAATCAGTGAATACTTCTATTTTTTACTTGGTTTTGCTAAATCAGGGAGTTTATTTTTCCTGAAGGGGCTTGGAAATATTCTTTTCCAAGCCTTTGCAGGTGCAGTGTGTTAGCCCTGGGTTCCAGTGCCCTGTCATTTTGTTTCTCTGACACATTTCATATTCAGGGACCAGGTTTATTGGTTCTTTGGAATAATAATAATTCCTTTCTCAAAACTGGTAGCTTTTTGCTGTAGAGGGAGGATATTCCACTCAGCTAATATTACTATAAAGTTTACACATGTCCAGAGCCATAATAGGATTCTTATAACAAAGGACAAAGCTCAGCTTGTGTCTTTCAAGTGGCTGGTTTTTGTTTTTGGCTGTGCTGATTCAGCTCAAATTAAAACTTGTATCCATATTACATAAAATAAGTTCTTGATTTTGTAGAAAATACCACAGTATAAATTATCAGTAATCCATATGCAGAAATCAAAGCCTTTCAGTGGAAAGCCTGCTGCAGAATAAAGTAAATAAATAACCCCCAGTGGAAATGCCCAACACCACCTTTATTGGCCAGTCTGCAAGAAAGTGGTGTCAGTCAACCCAGTCCAAGGGATCACCATGGGAATCAACACCTCTTTGCACTTTTGTACAGTCTGGACTAAATTTTAACCATCTGAAACGGAAATAAAGTCAATCTTTGACTGTGGCTGGACCAGGCCACGTTTCTTTTGTGAGAAACAGAAGAGGAAGTATGCTCTTAAAAACTAAAATATTTATCAAACTGAATTCTAAATCATATTGGATGAAAAATATTGATAGTGAATTCTGATGTTATATTTGCCAAAGCAGAATTGCTTGTATTAGGAAGGCACTTAATACAAATAAGGCAAAAGTGAAACCACTGATTCAGGACAGGAACCTAAAATCTAACAGACTAATGAAGATGATTAATGTTAAACAGAGCAAAGTTGATTAGTGCTTCCCAAAAGTAACATTCTGCTGAAGGAGGAAATTGCAGATTTGATTTTTAAGTTGCATTTGCCACTAGTGTTAAGTAGCTTAAGGTGCAGGAGTTCCAAAACGTTACTTAATTTCTTTCTTGAGTGCTATAAAAATGGTTTCTTTGAGGTTCTTGTACCTCATGTGAGTCATCAGTCCAAGGGTATCCCTGCTTGGAGAGCCCCTGCTCTTGGGAGTGGGCTTTGCCTTTCACTCAGGTGAAGTCTAAATGCAAACTGCAGAGAACTTTGCCAAAACCTCCATTTATTTTAATTTTCTTCCAGGCACTCAGTGGACGTTCAGTCTCATCTTTCTCCCTCTGACTTTTGGTAATTTTGTTATTGTTCATACCCAAGAGTAATTACTCAGCTGGTTAATGAATTATAATGCTTTTGTTACTGGGAGGTCTTTGTACCTTAAAAATAGAAATACAAATTGCTTGATAATTCCCTCTGGTGACAGGTGACGAATATACTGAAATTAAACTTTAGTCATAGGTGGAAGCAACACGGTTGCCAAGGTGCTAAACTCCCTGGTACCTGGGGATGGGGGAAAAGGGATGGCAAATGTCCACCCTCATGAAAAATGAAAAGATTTCTCCCTTGGGAGTCTCTGTTGTTCAGGTTGAGATCTTCTCTCTCCATTGGTTGGGATATTTCTGGATTGAGTGATTTTGTAATTATATTTCTTTTACATCTTCCATCATTAAGAAGGAGAGCTATGCCAGCTTTATTTGTGAAACTATCGAGGAGGTCTATTTAAATTTTAATTGCATATAGGAAATAAATAATTAGCATATGTGTATAAAGCAATTCAGAATTAACAGTTTAGAATTAACACATAGAGTGTATTTTTTAACACTGTTTTATTCTGACAGAAATAATGTACTTGCAGTTCTGTAGGTATGCCACTGTACTTCTCTGGAATCTTTAGAATCTTCTTCTGGAAGGAAGATTGATGAATTTATATTAGGCCATTATTTTTACCCAGTGTTCCCTAATACATTTCATATCACACTGAAAATACTTACATATACATATATATGTACCAATATATATACCAATATATGATACTAACATACTGAGTTCATGTCAGTATTTTTTTAAGAAGTGTTCCTTACAACTGTGTTTAGTTGGGAACATTTAGCAATTGTGTTGAAAATTATTTGTTGAATCCCTTTTAATGTAATTAGGGCAAGGAGATGTTAATGTTAATTTAATGCCATTGCTGTGCATTGATTGATGTCATTCATTGTTTTAGTCCTTCTTGCCACTTTCAGTGAGTTGTCCTTATTTCTGCAGATGCTTCCTGGCTCAGGTGGAGCTCTCAACCCTCCTGTTAGACAACAGAATTGCTGCTTTCTTTTCCCGTTGGTTTAGTTTGGGTTTACCAGTGCTGGGTTATTCAGCAGAAAAATTAAAAGAGCTAAAATTTCTATTGATTTCTTCTCTTTCTCTTTTCTGCAGACTGCAGTATTTCTCTCCATTCTGCCACATTTCATTAGCAGGCAGTACCTGGAAAAAAGGAGTTCCATTCCTTAACCTTGTTGTCATTTCCCAGGAAGTTTTCCTTGTGATAAACCCGACCTTCCCTGAAGTGATTCTCAGCGTTGTCTTTGCAGGGTGTGGTACTGCAACAGGAGGAGCTGAAGATGAAGGTGAGGCTGAAGCTGGCTGGATTGAAGGTGCTGCCATCCTACTCTCCGTTATCTGTGTTGTCCTTGTCACTGCCTTCAATGACTGGAGCAAGGAGAAGCAGTTCCGTGGGCTCCAAAGTCGTATTGAGCAGGAGCAGAAGTTTACTGTCGTCCGAGGTGGACAGGTTATCCAGATCCCAGTGGCAGAGATAGTAGTTGGGGACATTGCCCAGGTGAAATATGGTAAGTTCTGCCAACTGGCTGCCTGCCTTTAGGGGCTTTATTTCTTCTCCTTTCCCTTTCCGGCAGGACAGACACACTTCACTGGAAGTGATTTAAAAGACAGGGTTATGTGATGTGAACATTTTCATGGTAAGGTAACATTTGGCTGTTAGGGCAAAAGGAGAACCTAATACATCTGCTGTAAAATTGTAGTAGGTAATCAATTTTATTGTTGTCATCTTCACATTTTACTGGCCAGCAAAGAACTGGTGGTACAGAGGTAGTTCTCTTTCATGGAGGATTTTGCACTATTTGGAATTTTTGGTTTCTATCCACTTAGGAATAAGAGGAAGTATTTTTAAATGCTCTGTAAAAGGGAATTGGGCCTCTGTGCTCACCTCCCTTAATAAGCTGCTCCAGATCCAGCTGGATGCTGTAAGTTCCCCCAGATCAGATGCCTGACAATTACATGTCATAGGGAATGCCCTGAGCTCCAGTGAAGTGGAAGACTCTTGCGGGAAGTCTGTGTACTCTGTGTTTGTGTGAGTTGGTAAATTCCAGCAAAATGCCATTTCTATCAGCCAGCAAGTTTCTCCTGGACTTACCTAAGGGCTTCTGGAGAGGGGAAGGGGAAAGGGCAGCTCGAATGTTTATTAGCCACTGTTAATTCCTATGAAGTCTGACAGAGAAACCTTGCCATGAAGAGCACTCCCCCTGCCAAAGCTCAGGGATCAGGATGTTCACCCTATGCTAAATATGAGGCATCCTGATTCTCAGATGGAACTAAGCATAAAATACTTGAAATACAAACGTCCTTCCCTGCAGCATTGCAATACTATGGCTGAGGTGGACAGAAACCGTAGCAATTCCTTCACTTTTGCTTTCATTTTAACTCACTTGTTGTTAACTGTGCTTTTATAATTAAAATAATTGCATAATTATAAAAACAATCTTATTAATGCACAGTGGTTTTCCATTACCATGTTCTTACCCACAGGTGATCTCCTACCTGCTGATGGGATATTTATTCAAGGAAATGATCTTAAAATCGATGAAAGCTCCTTGACTGGAGAGTCAGACCAGGTCCGCAAATCTGTCGACAAAGACCCGATGCTGCTGTCAGGTAAATCATTGCTGAGGTACCTTGTGTGCTCTGCTCTGTCCTTGTTTTGTTTTGCCTTCATTTTCCATGCCATGAGGTTTTGGTAACCCAGACACAACGGATATTTTGATCACAGACTTGTCTGTTTGGCATTTAAAAGACATGTTGTTGTTTTTTGATGGAGTGCAGTTATTTCTGATCATCATACTTACAAAGACAGAGAGTAATGAAACATTTTCAGAGGAAAAGGAAAGTCCCAAGTAGGGAAATAACAAGTGTTTTAATTCATTGTATGTTAGTTTTAATTTAACCATTCAATTTGAAAGCCTTTGAACACTTTTGTGTATAGTAGGTAAAATAGAAAAAGAAACAATGTGTTTAAAAGCAACTGGATGTGCTAGACCATTCTGAACTTCACTCCTGTGATAAATTCAAGTTATTTTTAACATTTGTATTTAGATATATAATTCTATACAGTAAATCAGTTAAACAGAATGTAATTTTTTAGTACTAATAGGTCATTTGTCAGTGGACTCCAGCTGGGATGTGATCACAAAATAACAGCCTGCAGATATGTAATAGTCATCAATGTGCTATGAACTGAAGGGGTCCTTTTCAGATGCTCCAGTTTCTCTGCTATAAGGAGAGAAATTTGTTATTATGTTTTTATGCAGAGTTAAATTTTTTACTCTTTATTTTTCTTATGTGATTACAGAGGTGTAGAATTAATGTGATCTTTTAATAAACATTGCACACACTTTTGTTCCATACTTACCCTAATAAATTTTAACTCATGCCATATTAGCAAAGCCCTGAATTCTATTTGCTTAGGAACAGAATTGATGATTTGAAATTCTGTCATGGAAGAAACTGCCTTCTTCCATAGACACAGTGCAGGATTTAGTCCCAGTGATGCAGGAGCTGATGCACTGGATATTGTTACTCATCCAAATCCTTGGAAACCACCAAGTCTTTTAGGGTGGGTTTGGCGTGGTTTAAAGAGTTGTTTAAAGAAAAAAAACCACCAAACCAACCTCCTGCAAAAGCATTGAAGAGACCTTATATTTCCCTCTTATCTTTACACCTGAAGACATCAATAAGTTATCTGCAGGTAGACTTTTGGAATTAAGACAAGAATTGTCAGGATGTTGCTTGCCATTGTTCTCCCTTTAATCATCTGCTGGAAATGAAAACAGCTGAGGTTTGACAGGAAATGTTGGAATTACAGCCACAGTTTGTTTTGTGAGTCTGAATTTAGTAGAAGACAAACACCCAGAATTGGGAAGAATCATTTTCACCATTGGCACCTGAGTGTTTTTAATATTCAATCAGCTTCAATGACACAGTTAAACTAAATGAGTTTCTGTGCCTAATGTCCTGTTTAATCATTCAGACAGTTGTTTGCTGTACTTGGGAAGCCATTCTAAGAGTACAAGTGCTGCCTAACCCAGAGGGTTCATTTCCATCAGGACGTGGCACGTGGGGAGGGCAGAAATGGGAATAAAGACCCTGATGTACCTGGAACCAAAAGAAGCAGCTTCTCTTCTACAGTTCCATTGTATTTCTGGCTGGAACCTTTTCCTGCTTTTAGCTCCTTAGCAGGGATTTGCATGCAGGGTGTGTAGCACAAGCCACTGCACAAACATCTTTAACTTAAAGGAGACTCTGGTAATGATCCTTCTCTCCAATGAGTGTGGACATGTATCAACCAAGAGGTGAAAACTGCTTGGGAATCAAACTGCTGCTCAGCTGTCTGATGTGACCTTTAAATTCTGTACAGTTCAAAGCTGGCAGAAATCCATGATTCCTAAATAAAGAAGTTTTCTGTGGGAGTCTCAGTATTGCACACACTGCAGCATTCTGGGGTACCACTTATTCTATTAATTAACATTAAAAATACCTAAAGTGGCTTACTGCTTACCTTTTTTTTTCCCCAGTTATTTAGATTAATTTGATGAAGGTGTGCAGGAGGTGGATAAAGGAGCTCACCTAGTGTAGTTCTCACTGATCTGAGGCTGGCAGAACATTGCTTTACCCTGACTGTACTTTTAGCACTGTCTAGTTCCATCAACATGCAACAAGGATTTGAAAGAAAGGAAACAGAGCTTAGTCAAGAACAAATAAATCAAAGATATCTCCTGGTAGTGGTGCTTTGTTAGGTCTTGGAGATAAAAAGGAAGCTTGATTAAGGAATTGGGCCAGATGCTGCCTGGAACAAAATAGTTCTGATTCAGTCTTAATTCCCTACCAGAAAACCCAGAAAATATTCTGAGCTTGGCTTCTGGCACAGCAGAATTTCAGAACCAAGCACCTAACTTAAAAAGTTCTGAATTATTTGGATATATTAACTTATTTGTAGATGAGGACTGAAGTTTGAAATGTGGGTGCATGATTTCCTAATAAAGCTGGTTTTATAGCATATGTTATATGCTGAGATAATAAAGAATATGATTCCAAAATGGGAAGTAAAAGACACCATTATATTAAAAAGGGTGAAGACTCGTTTTTTTTAGGAGTAACACAAGGTAAATACAGCAGCTGAATTTTGTCAGAGGGTGTCCATCAGGAGGTGTGTGACATTTTTGGAGGATATAATATCTGCCCACCTTTTCAGTCCAATACAGTAGAATATTCCTTAGGACAAAACAGAGGAATACAATTAGCAAGTTCTTAATTAAAATTTTATTTTAAACAGTGACACATCCTAAAGGAGGTTCCTCTGAATTTCTGAGTGAAGTTTCAGAGATTTTCTGTTTTGACTTGAACTGGTACAACCAAGGCTGTGCTGGGTTTTAAAGATCTTTTCTGTTCATTGAATTGAATTTGGTTTATGTTTTTTTGTGTGGCAGTCCTAATTTTTAGGTTTGTGATGTCTTGCTGAAAACAAAAAGCTTCTTAAGGAATCAAATTTTACCTCAGAAAGTCATAGGAACAGTTCTCAATGCACTGAAGAGGTTTGCTGCTTTTTCGTTGTTGTTGTTTTGTTTAAATACATCTGGCCATTAGTGCATTTTTGTTTTTATTTGGCTTATTACTGCTGAAATTTTCTTAGTGTTCTGATGAGATATTTGTGCTCTCAAATTAGGCTCAGTGTTGACAGATGTTCTCTCTAATCTGTGTTTCTGTTTTTCCTTTTAAGAACATGGGAGATTTTGATTATTTAGAGAAAGATATTTTGATATTTTATAAATATAGTTGCATTGCTTACTATATTCTAGCACAGCAACTTGATGACCACTACTAAAAAAATGGAATTTAAAAAAAAATGTGTTGCAAGTGTGTGAGTATCCATATGTAAAACGTGGTTCTGTTTGAGGACACATCTATATATCTTTCCCTTTTTAAGCTTTTGAGATAAATCAATAAATTTATGTAGATAAGAATGAACTCAATTTTTTTTTAAAAAAGGAGAGAAAAAGATCTTTCTATGGCTATTCAGGTTTAGTAGAGCTGAATGCTCAAAGAGATTCTAAATGAGAAATTCATTGTATTCTTTTGAGTGAGGTGAGGTGAGAATCTGAGGAGCAAACCCAGCAAGCAGTACTTGATTTTTTTCTCAAGGCTTACAGTTTGTGTGTGACACTCTATTTTCATAGTTTTCAAACTATTTCTTCAAATGCAGGAAAGAGTATTTAAAAAAAGCCCAAGCCCAGTAAACATTCAATCTTATTTTGCTCTGACAACTTTGTGTTAAGAGTTTATTGCTCTTTCTCTGTGCTCTCACAGTGCCTTACACTGAATACCCATAATTTTCTACCAATAAAGAATAAAATATAAAGTCTATTTCAATTAATAAGTTCATCTGTCAGAAGTTTCTGGTCATTATATATTTGTTTTTCACCCGTTTCATAGGAGCACTACAGATCTGCTCTATATCTTTTAAAATTCACTACATACTAAGGATATCTCACTTCAGATATTTGAATATTACATTAATAATCACCTTTTTGTCACTTTCTGATGCCATCCTTGGTGTATTTGTTCCTGTGACACAGTGACAGGGTTTCTTTACTAAGCTTTTAGTAACTGGCCTTAAATACATGTGACAACAACAGGTTGTTCTTCCATTTCACACTTTTTTTGGTTGGTTTTTTTTTTGTTTGTTTGTTTGTTTGTTTTTTTCAGAAATAGCCACTGTGCAATTGCATTGACTGACCTTTTTCAAATTTCTGTTATAAAATTTTTCCAAGTGAATCAAAATATTTTCAATCAGGAATTTCTATTTCTGTTGTGTGTCCACAACCCGCAGCTAAAGGTTTTTAAGAGGTTTTTATGATCTTAGATGCATCTAAGTTTTAGGTCAATATACCAATAAAAGCTATAAAGAATTTATATTAAATAAAGCAAGAAATATTTCTCATAAGGAATTTATTTACCATTACCTAGTTAAGCAGGAAAAACTCAATGTCCGTGTCAATATGATTTAGAGCAATAGAAACCTCTCATACTGAACTTGTTTTCAATATTCTTCTTGCTTTTGGGGAATCTCCTGATTTAATTAAATATCTCCTTAAATATTTTTTGCTGTGTTGATTTCTCAAGTTTAAAGTTGTAAAATTGTCTTCAAAACTGGTTTTTTTCCTATGCCTGAAAATCAACCATAAATGAGAAAGATGAATGAAATTGCACATATTTTTGCTTTGTTCATGTAATTTTACAGTCACTGTAATCTTGATTGGAGTCCCTGAGGGACGCTTGCAGAGCTCTGAAAAAAGATTTCCAAAGTTACAAAAATTAGCTGTGTGGAGATAACTATTGTGTTCCAAGAGGTTAACTTGGTTAGTGACATTTCTTTTAAAAAAGGGAATCTGGTGTGTTTGGTTCATGGATGTGAGGCCTAAAATACACTAATCCTTGGTTGAGAGTAATATAGAACAGAGATTATTTTAGCTGTGTAGTTATAATCCCCTCAGTGTACATTTTTAAAGTGTAACAAATAGCTCTTGGTACTGTAATAGAAGCCTTGCCTAATTTTATTTCTTTTTAAGTTGTATGTAACTTGTATGTTTTCAGGTACCCACGTCATGGAAGGCTCTGGAAGAATGCTGGTAACTGCTGTGGGGGTCAATTCTCAGACTGGTATCATCTTCACTCTGCTGGGTGCTGGAGGGGAAGAGGAGGAAAAGAAAGATAAGAAAGGTAAATTCCACAGCACATAAGGATGCTCCTAAGAAAGCTCTTGCCCTTTGTGCAGCCAGAGCTCTCCTCCGTTCTCGACAAAGAAATACCACTTTTAAGATTTCTTTTTTTTTTTGGGACACATTTTTATCATCCCGTGTCACACAGAAAAACAGCAGAGGCTGTTAACCAATAAATACATTGGATAACAAGATGTTTTTCCAGTGTGAAATGGCAGACTCCCAGTACATAATTAAATCCAAGGGGATACATGGGCATGCTCCCTTTGCCGTGGCTTCTCTACATGAATCCATGCTCACCTGCAATTTGCTAAGGTTTGGCTCTTGTGCATTTATATCTATGTAACTTTTTTTTTTTTTCAGGAAAAAAAACCCTCTTGGCTGTGAAAATAGCTGCTTACAGCTTCAAAAATAAAATAAAGATGTGGCTTTTTGCTAGCCCAGCTGTTTAATGTCAGTGACTGACTTTAGAGGCGTTTTAATTTCTTAAGGTGTAAAGGTCAAGCTAAGAATAGTAGAAGATCAGAATGTAGCAGTAAATGCTAGCAGACAGTTTAACTTTCATGTCCTGTATCAGTTAATGAAATCAAGAAGCCTCTTTAGACTTTTCACCTTATTATACCATGATGTCATAAGCTACTGCCAATTTATGGGTTGCACACTAAGCAGAAACAGGATTTAATGTCTGTCCTTTCCAGTTTTTGTTCATGGTCTTGTAAATTGTTCTGCTTTCAGAATATCATTCCAAGTCTGTCCTGAGAATATTTATCTTTCAGACAGAATTAAGGGCCAACGAATGCAGGGTTTTAGATATTTCTGCTCTTTCTAGTGGGTCTCCCACACTATGAGAAACACTCATAGCTTTTCTGAACATTCAACTTGGTATAGTAGAATAGGATACATAGATAGGAAAGTGAAATTCATATGGTTTTCATGGTCTACAGCTTCTGTTTCTGAATATATTCAACAAGGGGTTTGCCTTGACTCCCTGTTGCTCTGAGGAAATCCCTTTTTACCTAATGTAAGACCCTATGAAATGTTTACCACTTCATTTCTGCACAGAAATGCCCAAGTTCTGCAAGACACGGTGAGTTCTAGGAAAATTAAAGAGAGAAAGACTGAAAGTAAAAGTCTTTTAAGTCAGGCTAGTTTTGAGCAGTATCTTAGAGTTTGTTCTTGCTGTAAGAGAAAGACTTCAGACCTTTTGAGATCTGGCAGCATCTGTTCTGGTGGTGTCTGGGGATACTGTAGGTGAGAAGGAGTCATAACTCACTACGCAGGGACAGAGATTTTTACAGAGGTGTGTTGGAACTTTGGGTGCAGACACTTAATCTGATTGAATCTGATGTAGAAAATATATAATACAGAGAATTCCTGCATGTTTTCTGGTGCTGCTGGCAGCTTTATGCTCGAGCAGAGCTGGTTGTGTATGGAGGCCCGAACTAAAATAACATAAACCTGCAGTTCTCTGAAATCCTACCAGTCATAAATGCTTGTTTCACTCTGTGTGGGGTGTGTGCTTTTCTTGTTCATTAACATTGTGTAAAAATCATCATGCAGGTGGGAAACAGGAGGATGGACAGCAGCTGCCAGGTAGAGTAAGAATTTTACCACATCAAATAGAAGGCTGAGGCTTTTAGCCAGCGAGCTTTGGTGCAAATCAGGGGCCAACTGCTGATTGAAATAATTGTCTTTGAATCAGTCAAGTTAAATTAAAGAATGATTTCAAATCAACAGGATTGTTGGTGGCAAACCTTTTAGCGTGCACGCGTTGTTGGTGTTGCAAATCTTAGCATGAAGTTTGAATAATCAGCTGTTCTCCAGAACGAAATTACGAAGTATTAAATGTTGGAGTCCGTGATTTGCTGTGAGCAGTTCATGCTGTGCTGGTTACTGTGGGCACCCGAGTGGAATGCCAAACAAACACGGGTAACAACAACAGTTTAAGTCGTCAACATCACAGTAATCAAATCTGCAATTGAAATTTTCATGGATGCACTTGCACAGGGTGTGTTTTTAAACCCGCTATGCTGTTTATTTTCTCCTCCCAATTCGTCACTTGTAAATAAAATCAGACCAGTTTTCTGGAATAACAACCCAGTACGGTGGGAAGCAGCCCCTGTGGGGCAAGTACTGAAGAAGTTTGAGAGTCTCAGGCAGGATTCATTGTAGGACTTGTGTTCTATTGTGAGCAATTAACCAACAGAAACAAAAATTAGTTTTATCTGTTATTTGTAGAGACCAATTTTCCCAACTCTGGTATAAAAAATGTAATAAAATGATAAATTATTTTTCTAGTTTTTCACTTTCCTGTTAGGAAATATTTCTCGACCAATTTCTCTAGTAAGTGGATAATTACTGAAAACAAAAAGTGTTTGTTTTCTGAGACTTTTTTCGTTTCACCACAAACCAGGAAATATGTCACATCCATTCTCTACATTTAAAATAACTCATTATTCTCCTCAAGACTATATTTGTCTTTTCCATGTAAAACATGAGAAAATTTAACTTTTCTACTCAGATCAATGTGCACATGAACCAGGTGATGGCAGGTCATAGACTGAGCACACGCTGGACTGGAATGTATCAGTCATGATACATCATAATGTGCAACATTATATAAAATACAAAATATGTAATGGTTAGCACATACATAGATACAATCAATATTTTAAATGGATGTTTTAAAGCTATGTATTGTGTAAATTAATTCACTCCAAAGGAAGCATTTCAACCATTTTAGTATTTGCATAACATTATGTTAAAATACAAAAAGTAACCTGTAAAAGGACTAAAGCAATGTACATAGTACTGTGTGGTCAGTTATCATCAACTTTTACTTCATTGTTTCATATTTATTTCCTGTTATTATTGTTATTATTATTATTCCATGTTTGAGTTTTTACCTTCCTTTGTAACACCTCTACAACGTCATTTTGCTTTTGAACTTTACGTTAATTGATTTAAACCGGTTTGATTTTGGATGGTTTTTTTTTTGTTCTGTGTGAACATTTGTTCATGTTGTTGTTATTATTTATTATTTATCACTTTGTTTTGTTTTCTTTTCTTTTTCTTTATCCATTTTTGCTCAGTAGATTCTTCCCATCCCTCCTCCCACCCTCCTTCAGCCACAGATGGTGCAGCAGGTGCAAATGCCACTGATAATGCAAATGCCAGCTTAGTCAATGGTACGTCACTACCCCCGGCGTGTCTGATTTGAGAGATTTCTCTCCTGACTGTGTCACATTCCCCCTTCCCTCACAGCCTGCACAGATGTTGTGTGTGCCTCTGATTCCCCTCTGAGAGATCCTGCTCCCGAAATTCTGCAGTAGCTTATCAGAGATGCACAGAGATGCTGCAACTTGGTTCCCACCGAATCAAGCACGGCAGAGGAAAAAGTAGGAGTTGTGGTCTATCTGCCATTAATTAAAACTGCAATAAAAGGTGCAGTTAGGGAAGACTGGCTTCAAAACTTTTGAGTAGATTCACATGAAGTTTTGTTGTCAAGCTCTTTGCTCGTTTCTCAGCATAGATCTGAAGAGGAACACCATGATAAATGCATTATATCTGCTTTTCCTCTGGTGTGGCACTCTCACAAGTAATCATATAATCTCCAAGTAGTTCTGAGGAGCAGTGCTGGGATCAGGAATCTGGCTCAATTCCAACTGACACTGCATTAGGAACTACTTTTGCTGCTTTGAGCATCTGTTCCACAAGCAGCTGTGAAGTTTTGTGGATGTTTGTGTATGCCCACAGTGATATCCTACTAAGCCTGACTGTATTTACTAAAACCAAACTCCAATATTTCTGTAGGCCAGTTTGACTGTCTCTTAGTACAGGTTCTTGACCCCACTTAGCATGCAGATATTTCAGTATCTCCTTCTAACAGTCTAATTCCAGTATTAAATTGAATTGAATGGGTCAATATTAGTCTAGGCATGAGCTGTATTTTTCTGCTAATCAGATACATGGGTCTTTATTTGCCATAGAAACCTTTCCCTCTTGTGCAGAGCCAAAAATACTGACAAAAGTAATTCTACTTTTCATCATGTTTGTGATAGAAGTTTTTTTCCATGCAGGTCAGCAGTGATTGCATAATGCACATAAATGAGAGTTTCTGACAGAAATACCAACTGCTAAACAGGGACTGAGATATACTAGTGCAGTCTTATTTAAAGCAATTACATAGGAAACATTTGAATCTATTTTCAAATATTTTTGTTATAATTTAAAAGAAACACATAACCAGATTTAAAACTCTACTTCTGTACAATCTGGAAAATTAGGATTTACAATTCCTACGTCTCACTGCACGACAGGAATCTCCATCATCCTGGTTCCAGATTCCTTAGAGACCAAGAACTGGGAAATTAATGATGAATGTTTCATTCTTCATTAATGTGAGGGTGGGGAGGCCCTGGCACAGGTTGCCCAGAGAAGCTGTGGCTGCCCCATCCCTGGGAGTGTCCAAGGCCAGGTTGGACGGGACTTGGAGCAACCTGGGAATGGAGGAAGGTGTCCCTGCCCATGGCAGGGGGTGGAACAAGATGGGCTTTGAGGTCCCTTCAAACCCAAACCATCCTGTTATTCTATGATGGTTCTAGGATAATTTTACTTATGAGTTTAAAACAAACATACACATTCAGAGCCTTCCTTCCTTCCTTCATTCCCACTGGAGTGTGATGAAGCTCATCCACAAATCCAAAATCCAGACCCATATCAGCTACTGCACCATTTTACCTAAAGTCTAATACCTTTGTGTAGAAAATACCATCAAATAAGAAAAGAAAAATTATATACTTCAATAAGTGTCAAGCTCAGGAAATGTTTGTTACTTGAAAATCAACCCATTACTATTGCAGATAAAATATTTTTATTCTTATTTGTCAATATACAATTGACACAAAAGAAGTGTTTTGTTTTCAGTCAGTGAGCCTGTGATAAATTCATATAGTTTGTGACACAGCCCATGTATTGAAGGAACTGTTATAAATTCTGTTTGGTTCTAGGAGTTGAGATCAAAATATATCAAAATTGTTGGTGGTCTCTTTGTTAAAACTATGGACAATGAGTTCAGTTTTTAAAAGGTTACAAGTTAAAGTTATAAGCTGAGCAGAAAATTTTGCAGAAAGGTAGTAATTTAGGAAAACTCACCTAATTTCAGAATATTATATTTAGTAAATGTAATTTTAAAAAATGAAAATCTGGGAAGCAGCAATGACTGTTTACAGCTTGTTTATCCCAAATTTGATTTCCTTCCAGTAGAGCAAATTGCCCCAAATCTGTTTTCCTTCCAGTAGAGCACAGCCACCTTCCTCAATCAGGTTTTCCATGGTGGATTGTTTGGGGTTTTTTTTTGGCATTTGTATTTCAAGGAATTTGCTACCTAAAATATGCATTCAGAAAATATAGAAATGGTATAAAAATACCATGACATACACAGCTGAAAGATTTTGTGTCTACTGAAAATCCTGGTATATTTACTGAACTACTGTTCAGTTCCTGCAAAGCAATTTGTAGTTTTAATGTATTTTAGAATATTTCCTGAGTTCTAAGTGGAGTTATTTAATGAGTGCATAGAAGAGTTACCTAAAATTTTCTATTTGAAAGAGTGGAATCAGATTTATTCTTTTGTAATGAACCAAATGCTTTGGCTCTGCTGGAAGAATTCCTAATGATGCACTTCAGACTATTTGATGTCCCTTTGCCCCCATATCTATATTTGCAGCATGTGCCTGTTTTCTTTGCTGCAGAGTGTCACTCACGTGGCACAAGGAGGGCTCTAACTCATTTTCTTGCAAGATGAGACATTTTGGAAAATCACTGTAGTATTTTATATCTTTTATTCCACCTCAGCAGATGAGAACATTACACCATTATTTCTTTGGGTTGTTCCAAGCAGTTCTTCCAACTTACCACATAATTCTGATGGCAGCAATAGGTCTTTGTTATTCTGTCCCATTGGCTCTTCCTAAAGAGCTGAGGTAGGTAAAGGGGAGTCTTTTCTTTGGAAGTTCACAGCTGTTGGAGTAAAAATTTAGGCAGTAATGATGCTGTGAGTTCTTTCCAAAAGCCAGAAGTTGTTGTAAGGCAAAGTGCAAAACATTTCATATTCAACTTCAAAACCTTCAAAGCAACTGCAGAATATGACTTATATTAGGAGGCTCTGAATTCCATTCAAAATATTCTGATTTTTCATCCTTGCTTAGAAAAGTGATAAAAATAAACTCAGATTTCTCCAGCCCAAACACTGTTCATTTTACTTATTATTCAAAAAGAAAAGGAGGAAAGATCTGAAGAATTATGTAAAAGTATATTCTATTTTTGAAGATTTTTTCCACATAATATTACCAAAATATTAATAAATACTAAATATTTTTAATGTCTCTAAAACAATGACAAAGATGGAGTAGCATTTCTTGTCCTGGCACTGGCTGAAAGGAGAAAGGATCTCTCAGCAGTAGTGATTCTATCACCTTTATTTCTGTCTTAATTTCTCCCTTTGTTCATAATTTATAGCAGAGGGTGGCCTTAAAATTCTTTGGAACAGAAGGAAATAAACCCTTTACAGCATTCTTTTCTTTATCATAAATACCTAAATGACCTATTCTTTGTTATTCTGTCCAATTAATTGGACTATAATTAGCTGTGATGACTTTCCTTTCCATCCCTCAATAACCTAAATGCAGTAGGCTAAGAATATTAAGAATATATTTTTTAAATACCTAAGTTTGCATTGTTGTTAATGATTGTTTATTTTGTGTTCTGGCGTTTTTACATTGATAATTTTGATATCCCTTTTAAATAACAAATATATATCCTAAAGTTACATACTTTGATTTACATAGAAAAATAACCTCTGTTTTGGCTTTGCCAGTTACAAAAGGCGTATTTGGATTTTGGTGGTGGTTTGTTTGTTGTTTTTTTTTTTTAAAGTTGAAGATTCTTCAATTATACTTCAAGGTTTTGAACTGGACTCTGCACAAGGAGCTCTAGAGCAGGACATGGAGCAGACTCTCTGCTCTAAATTAATATTTTCCAGTTCCTGAGGAAGGCTTTATGCTCTAGCCAGAAATCAGAGTCTCCAGAGATGTTTTATGTCTTCCAGTAAATTTATTAAAACCCTTTCTAAGAAAACCCAGCCACTAGGCAGGTACCAAGTCCAACTGTGCACTGAATGCAAAGATTTCAGAGGGAATTTCGCTGTTCAAATGAACTTGGTTTAACTCAGGTTCATAGAGTTGTGTCTTGGGCCAAAGCATGAGGCTTTGGAAGAGAGATACTGATGTTTTAAAAGTCATGTTGTAGCCAAGGTGGGGATAGAAGCAGAAATACCAACAAGCAGTGGGTGGTAAATGCTTTACTCAGCAATCCCCCTGAGCACTGAGGTGATTAAAGGTCTCGAGGCATCCTTGGTTGTAGTTCTGGCTTTGGAGTTTCTCAGTGTGACACTGTGGCCTATTTGTGACAAATTTATGACTGATTTGGCCACTTTTGATTTTTTTTGAGAAGGCTGTTTTTAGTGCTCTCCCACTTAGTGAAAAGATAAACATGCAAGAAATTCAATTTTGCTTCTATTTATTCCCAGCAGAGTGAAAAAATTAATATATGTGGGAGTCAGAATGGCAAGATGTACCTGCTGTCACATTTTCTAATAAATGCTAATGATACATTTCTTACTAGAATGTGACAACAATCCTGTAAAGGTGTTTTAACTTAATTTTCCTGAGCATTATTTTTTATTGTGCATTATACATAACCACGAAAATAGGCTGTCATCCATGCTGATTGTAATATTTGTAAAACTTGAATAGTCTTTTCCATAAATTCATATATTGCTCTGGAAGTTTCATAAGGGATCCCACCAAGAAATTTGGAATACATTTGAAAAGTTTGAGTTGTTATTCTGAATAGGAAAGTTTTGTGTGCTCTGGTTTGTATTTTGACATTTTTGTTTCAAACACACTTTCCAGTGTTTTCAGTTAAAAAAGGCACAAACGACTGAGGACTTTAGTGTAGTAAAACTGTGTGTAACTGAAATGCTAAATTGGAAATTACAGATGCACTTGCTAAATCTTTCTTAAGGATAAACCTGAAGATAGGATGAACCCCTGGCACTTCTATTTATGGAAGTAATTTGCTAAATAATACAACCAGTTGAGGAAGATGTAATTTTAAAACCATATTTGATTTAAAATTTTATTTTTTTTAATATATTAACACTACTATTTCTCTGTTGTCTCAGTTTGCTAAACTAAAGAATTTGATTAAAAAATACATTATGAAAGTTATACTCTATACTGGTGCACCACAATTACATCTGCCAGTTTTTTAACTTCCAGCCCTCTGAAAGATCAGTTCAGGAACATGATTCCAATTCAGCTTTCCACTGGATTCCCTTTGTTAGTTTTGCCCTCTTAAACAATGCAAATTCCTCAAAAATCCGTGCTGATATTTAGTATTTAAGATGTTAAAACACTAAATTTGACTGCAATTCCTTGGATGTGTCCAGCTAAGTCAGCCATGCTCCTAAGTGAACATGTAGAAACAAGGGGTCATGACCAAGTCCCTGCAACGTGTTCGTGGCTTTTGTCTGCCCATTTTATTTGAATTCCCATTTTCATGTTCTGTCTTGGGTGAAGATTGTTTACTGTCTGTTGTCTGTTGAAATTTTTCATCATATAGGCAAAATGCAGGATGGGAATATGGAGAACAGCCAGAACAAAGGTAATCTTCTTTTGTATTAAGGAGGTTGTGGCTTTTATTTTTAGCATGTAGTTCAATTCTGTTCAAAAGTAAAGTGAAACCCTGTGATTTGTGCTTGTTTGTGAAAATGGCCCTGTTGTTCAAACAGAATGTTAAAAAAACCCACAAACCCTAAACAACCAAACCCAACCAAAAAACCTACCAAAGAGATTGTAACTTTCAGAAGTTTGATATATATCAGATATTCAGGACAGGAGATCAGTATTTTTAAGATGCCATTTAGAGATGTTACTTTCATGTCACAAAGCTCATTTGAATTAATTTTTCCTGTGGAAGTTATGTATGCTACGTATTGTTAGTGATTTTCCACCCCAATTTTTTTATGTCTCATCATCTTTTGTGTTTAATGGTATCATATGGGCGTATTTTCTTTTGCAGGGACAGGGTAAAGTAATAACAAAAGGAAACCTTAAAGCCCAAGGGTTACTTAGCAATGTAAAAGGCAATTATGAGGATAAATAACAGGAAGAGTAAGAATCTTAGGAGTTTCTTATTTAATATACAGTCTCAAGAAGATTGAAATATTTTGCTTTCTCTGAAGCAAAGTCATGGTTCCTGTTTTATTCTATGAGACAGAGCTGTTGTTAGTTCTTTGGGTTACACCAAATTAAATTATCACTTTCTCTTCTCAGATAATGCTAAAGATTGCAAAGGTGATGGATCAGAAAATAAATAGATAAGCTCAGTTGTTAATGGTATAAAAGTACTAAATAAAATGCTATTAAATGAATAATCACTGGGGTTAGATAGACAGACAAATTAGATTTCCAGGTTAAATAAGCATGGTCTTGTACAATCTCTTCATGGATGTCAAAGCAAAGCTATTTCATTTCATTCTATTTAGTTTATTGTGTTCAGTACAAAACAGACACATACACATATATAAACTGCCATGTCATTGCTTTTAAGAAACATGATACTAAAATAAAATTTCCTTGTATCAGCATTCTTTCAAGAGAGGATGGTTCAGCTCTTAAGTGCTGTGTGCTTTTTGTGGGACAATGATGATTCCACCATCATCAGACCCCATGGATAAGTCAATTGAGCACTGAATGCCAAGGAAACTTTATAATTCTGGTATTATCTAGAATAGTGGTTTCAGAGTGTGGGCCCCAGGTCACTGAGGTGCCTGTGCAGCCCAGAGAAGGGAGCACAGATCATCTGTGGAACCACATTACCTTCATTGGGAGTTTGATTGTAAGGGTGCATTGCATTCTGTGCCACCCCAAAATTTAGAGAAATCCAAACCTTCTCTCTGCCAAAGCATCTGAGCTCTGCTATTCTAGAAAATCCTGCAGTGCTGACACACTGTGACTTGCCAAGTCCTTTGCAAGACATGAGGTGATATATATGTGTATAACACAGAGTGTCATTGGTGGTTTCTAAAGGAATGGCTAAAGCCGGTGGTTTCCCTGCTCCTTGAGCGGTTGTGCCATGGATGTGTTTGTACCCCAGGGGTCCCACAGGGCACCTGCCTGACCTGGGAGTGAAAGGTAATTCTGGTAACCATTGTCACAAGCAGCCCCTGCAGCAGATGTTGCTGACTGAATTCAGTAAGTATGAACACTGAGCTAAAAAGAACGAAGAACAGCTCTGGAGTAACAGTTTTGTTCTGCATTATCAGCCAAGCAGCAGGATGGGGCTGCTGCCATGGAGATGCAGCCACTGAAGAGCGCAGAAGGGGGAGAGGGAGATGACAAGGACAAGAAGAAATCCAACATGCACAAGAAAGAAAAATCTGTCCTTCAGGGAAAGCTGACCAAGCTGGCAGTCCAGATAGGCAAAGCAGGTATGGCTGGGGGACTGACCAAAAAACACTGTGGTAATGAGACCTAAGATTTGCAAAGCAAATGATGGGGTTTTTTTGAAAGGGACAGGCCTTTTTTTTACTGCAGTATTTAGAAATGGGTCACCATAAAGCTGTTCTAAGGATATTATGTGGTATTGACAAACTTTTCTTCCTCTGAAAAGTAGCTTTGACTGTCAAGAAGCTGGAAGCTTTGGACAACCTGGATTGTAATGAATATTTGAATCAAAATGAAATGTAGCTTTTCTCATAGTTAATATTCCCAAGCACAGTAATTACATATTTAATTTCCCCTCCCCTTGGAACTTTGAAGTACTCAGTTCCAGAATCTCTATAATCTCAAAATATCACTCACACAGAATTTCCCTCTTATGGATTCTGAAATCATTCTGTTCTCCCTTAATATCCATGTTCCTGCCTTCTACCCAAGCATGACACAAGTGTTGACTCTTTTCTCCAGAACCATCTGGTCCCTACTGTTAGAGGCAGCACTTCTCCAGCATGTAGGTAGAAAGTGGAAACCTTCTGTGGTGGCACAGAGTTCATTAGGTTTGTTTTTCTAGTGCTGTTGAACAGATTTTGGTCTCTCTCCAGATCCTTGGCTGAGGTCCTACAACAGCTTCCTCACTTTACCTCTGCTCTATTTCCCTTTCCCTTCTTCACCAGTCTGATTTCTACCCCACATTTTCCTTCCCCTTCCTTTTAAACGTCACTGTGGTTAGTGGATCAATTCTCTTTGTCTGCACAGTGTGTGACTCACATTCTGTGCTTATCACCTCTGATATGCAATCAATGCTGTGCCTGCTTTCATATTGCTCAGGCTTCTCCCCTTTGTTTCCCATGATTATTAACTTCTCAGATTAAGTACCTTTCTGCATTGCCTTTGGTTCTTGCTCTCGGCGATATTTCGGCAGGCACACAAATATCACTGTTAAAGTGATTGCAGGGATTTCTAACCATAATGTGGCAACTAACATGCATTAAATTAATTATGGTCTCCTTTGGTTTTTCTTTGTCATTGGGCAATCTATGGGGATGTTGTGTGTTGTCATGAGCATTTGCCTGTCTAATATTTTAATGGATTTTCCTGTATCCTCTGGCATATAATGATCTCCCTGACTCATCTGTTTCCTGTCACCCTTAGCATCCTTCAGCTTACCAATTTTTTTAAAGTGCAGTCAAGACATGAAATTCACAGTATTCTCCTTCTACTGCATGATCCCATTAGGGAGAAATTAATTTATTCTGAAGTGCAGGCTTAACTGCTTCACAGAAACCTGCCAGAGAGCTGTAATCACAGCAAGGAAAAGCTGAGGCTTTTTGTACAAATAAAAACTCCAGTAGAGCCAGGAATGAAATTGTGGAGGAGTAGTGCTATCCTAGCAGTCTGTGCCATTGGGAGAGTGTATTAAGTGCTTGGGATCTTTTGTGAATTCTGTGAAACTTTTATTACTGTCTCTGCTTCTTTTGAATCTCTTGTCATGAAAGTACACACTTTATGCACATCCCTTGGAAAAGGGAAATCTTGGAAACACCAGTATTTGTCACATTTTCAAGAAACTTAGATAAAAACTGTTCTGTGGATAATTCTCTGTTACTGGTCCCTTATATTCACCCAGATACATCCCTAGGGCTTTTCTAAAGTATTTTATGCAGCACCATAAACTGTAAGAGACTATTTTTCTCAGGTCTCCTAAGATGCATTTATTAAAGAGAAAAAGTGAGTGTTTGAATATGGATAGACCAGTAATGTGTTAAAGGTGGGGGTTAAAAGGACAGATAAAAGTTGTACCAGGCAAAATAATGTACTAAATTGAAAGAAACTTATCTAAGTGACAGAGGAACTCCTGGAGAACTGGACTGGCTGGGAAGTTTTCAAGGCAGCAGTAAGATAGTGCTTAAAAATGAATGCAGTGTGATTCAGCTGTTCTGTGTTTCTTTATGCACTGGAATGTAATGCTGTTGTAATTATATTATAACAATGTTCTTTCCTGTACCCTTGATCATTATCATCATTATTAGTATTGGTGAAAAACATCACGTAGAATAAGAAAATAATTTCACACCAAATTCCAACGTAGATTTCTAATTTCTGATGGTTTTAATTGTGTTCTGTGTTACAGCAGTGGATTATTTCTCTTTGCAGGTTTGGTGATGTCTGCTATCACTGTCATAATTTTGGTACTATATTTTGCCATTGACACATTTGTGGTCAACAAGAAGCAGTGGCTGCCCGAGTGCACTCCTGTCTACGTCCAGTATTTTGTTAAATTCTTCATTATTGGTGTTACTGTGCTCGTGGTTGCTGTTCCTGAGGGACTTCCACTTGCTGTCACTATTTCTCTGGCTTATTCTGTAAAGGTAAGAAACATTAAAAATAATCAGGGGGAAAAAAATGCTGTTTGGTCAAGTTTGCCAGTGAGTTGGCCCTCAGGTTTTATCAGGTGTGATGAAACTTGGTCTGCAAATTATGTGCTCAAAATGTTATTGAGACTGAAATTGCTTTACAGTAAACTTCTATTGAAAATATCCAACAAAACTGTGAATACATATGTTTTCTAATACATCTCTTTAAAACCACACAGTGCAGGAATATCAGGTAGTGGAAATACCTATTTGATTTGCAAAGAACAGGGAATTTATAGAGCAGAATTTACTCTGAGAACAGTCCAGTCTTTGCATAGGGAATAATTTTGTATTCAAATTTTCTTGTGCAATATAGTACAAAGCTTTGACAAGGATTTGAAGTCTTCAGCAACACTTTACAAAGAAATTAGAGTTTCACTGAAGCTTTCATGTACTTTTCTGAAGTGCAGTTGCAGTTCTTTGAAGTCAGTGTAAATGATTCTATTAGGGAGCTAAAGAGGATTAAAATCCTGGACTTGTGGATTACTTTAGCAATTTAGTCAGATGGGACTTATTTAAACATTCTGGGAATCTTAGGTGAAGATGAAGTAAAGTTTATTCCCATTTAGCATGTAAACAAATTATGAACTTTAGGAAGGGTTATCTTGATTTCTATGTAGCCAAATATCATAATTATTAGGGGGAAACCCCCCCACTTCTCAAGGATGACAGTTTGCTAGTAAAGACTGTAGCTGCTTTTAAAATATTTTCTCATTCTCCTTATGTCCTTCATCTGACACCCCTTTCCCCCTTTATTTCCCCTTTTTTTTTCCTTTTTCCCCTTTTTTCTCCTTTCCCCTTTTTCCTTTCCCTTTCCCCTTCCCCTTCCCCTGGATGTATAGTCCATCTGTGTGCTGCAAGATAATATCCTGGCATTCCAAGTATTACTAAGAAAAAATTGAATATTTTCTATAACAATAATGTTTTAAAAATGCTGTTCTTTTTGTTTTCTTTAACTAATCTTTGCTGTTAGAGCTATTTCTTCAAATGTATAATATTGCAAACAATTATGGAACCATTTTAATTTATTAAAGGCAAAATTATCTCAGAGATGATCACAGCTGGTTGTCTGTAACAAGGGTTTGGGATATTGGCCCAGATCAAAGCTCTAATTTAGGGAGCTTTATGTTTTCACAAGCAAGACTAAACACATAAACCGTGCTTTTTATAATTGATATTAAAAACCTGCCGAAGCAAAATCTTCAAAGTTTTTATTTTGTGGGTGTTTGTTTTTTTTGTTTGTTTTTTTTTTCCTTAGAAAATGATGAGGGATAACAATCTGGTCAGGCACTTGGATGCCTGTGAAACGATGGGAAATGCCACAGCCATCTGCTCCGACAAAACCGGGACACTGACCACCAACCGCATGACGGTTGTCCAAGCCTACGTTGGTGATGTCCACTACAAGGAGATCCCTGACCCAGATTCTATACCTGCCAAAACCATGGAATTGCTGGTTAATGCAATTGCTATCAACAGTGCTTACACTACAAAAATTCTGGTGAGTAGGTTTTTTTTTTCTCCTTTTTTTATAGTCAATAAGACGCAGCAGAAGGAGGTGTTGGGTTTTTTTAAGCTGTGCTAGTTCCTGAACATCCTGCTGTTGTTCTGGAGTGTTAAATATTGGTGCTGCAAAAACTGTATGTTTCGTGGTTTGGGGTTTTTTTATGGGAAGGGATTTACTTATAAGTACAAGTCCTTACAACATTTAAAAATCTCCTGCTGTCGTTGGGTTGGGATGGCCCAGTTTTGGGTCTTACGGAGACTTGATATGTGTAAAATGATTTCTGTGTGTCTGAGAACTTTCAATTGATTCTCAAATATGACAAATTGGATTGGTTAAATCAGTGTGGTTAATGAACTTTATTCCTTCTGGTTTCAAGCGAGTTACATCCAGAAGTATTTAATTCAGTCTGTAAAGGAGG
Organism: Pachyramphus minor; assembly: GCA_013397135.1. Taxonomy (NCBI): domain Eukaryota; kingdom Metazoa; phylum Chordata; class Aves; order Passeriformes; family Tyrannidae; genus Pachyramphus; species Pachyramphus minor. The sequence goes on from VYXB01002938.1 coordinate 80,424, forward strand.
CCAGAATGGAAATATCCATTTTGCTTGTGGCATTAGGTTCTTCTGCACAGAGCTAATTAAGAGACTGAAAAATTTTGCAATTCCAATAGATTTGTTCTTTGAAAGGTCAAGCTGAATTTTAATGTTGCTGAACAAGTAGATTTTTTTTTAAATTTATGAATATATGTATTGTCCTTTTCATAGTTCTGTGCTGAGCTACATAATGTAGTCTTGCATACACTTCATGTTTGTTTTATAAGTAGTCTTTTAAAATACAATCACAGAAAACAAATAGTGCTGAGTGCTGGAGCACACACTGCCTTTAAATCTTGCTATGTAAATATGTTATCTGGATATTAATAATAATCCACACTGGGAAGAAAAATGTTTAGAGAAACCCCACAGAGATACTCAAAGTGTGTTTGTAGCAAAGGTATTTTTGAAATGAATGCTCCTGAGGATTGTTTGGCCAGGATAAGTGTCTAAAGCTTGGCACTCTGGAAAGGGAAATGTGGGGAGAACCAGCCCCTGGGGCAGCTGGAGTCAGTTCCTACCTCCTGAGTGGATGGGGAATCAATGAGCAAACCCTCCATCAGCTCTGAAAGGTGCTGTGCTGCCACCTCCCAGCAGTGTGATCCCACCTCTCCTGTCCTGTAGGGACACAGAGCTCCAGTCAACTGAGCTTGGAGCCAGCCCTTTACCCTTGGAATTCAGACCCCCTGGGAAGCAGAGCTCACTCAGCTACTCACCAGTCTCAGCTGGGAGCACCCAACCAGCAGCACCAGCTCCCAGCTGAGTCCTGGCTCTGTCCACCCTGCTCAGGTGGTTCAGTGTAAAAACTCAGTGTAGATATTTTATGGCAGTGGCTTTTTGGAAGCTTCTTTGTGTATTCTGTACTCCTTCTCAGTACACAGGCTGGGATTAACACAAGGTAACAGAGATGAATTTGGGATGAAGGATAACAGGTACCCACCTAAATTTGTGTGAGAATAACTGCTACAGTGGTGACACCAGTCAGGTACCAGTTCACCCCCTCTGAATTCCAGAACAGATTTAGGTTTCTGAGAGGGGAGGCATCAGACTTTCCAGTCATGCCTCTGTAATATTAAGTTTAATATTCTGTCATTTTTCTTGTGCTAATAATTTCATTTAACTGAAAAATTTCTGGTCAATAGTAGTTCTAAAATGATCTTAATGTGATTTTGAATTTGGTTTTTTTGTTTTTACTCTGACTTGTCTCCATTGCTCCTTTTTGAAATCAGTTGTATGTGCATATTAAAAAGAGTCAGTATTTCACCATCTCAGTACTTTTTAAAATATGCACAGAGACTGATCTGTGAAACTGATAAATGGATGAAATCCTCTGAAAATCACGTTTTTTCTGGATGCAGATCAGATAATTGCTTGAAGTTAGCTGTGTAAAATGAATGGTGATTTTTAGCTATTAAACAGCATTATAAGGTAAAGCCTTGTGGTATGGCCCCCCTGACAATCAGAGGAGTTCATTTTATCCATTGCTTAGAACAAACTTAAAGCTGAACTTTAAGATAAAAGGTATTGTTCCATAGCCCATTTTAAATCATAAATAAATGCAGTAAAAATTACCTGGGGGAGTTGTTTCCAGGATGAAGTCCACAGAATTATTTCTCTAGCTGCCAATACTGAATGCATCCCTGTGCTCTCATTCTTAGAGCATGTTTAATCAAATTGTGAATATCAGCTCCAACCCAAAGGGCATGTGAGAGTTGTGTCGCTCAGACTGAGTTTTGTATATTCTATTTTTGGCTATTTAGTCATGTCTACGCTGTAAATTGTGCTTTGTATGAACTTCTGTTCAGAGGGATCACATATGGGGCCATAAAATTAGCCAAGATGCTGTGCTGAATGAGAAATATTCCCTCTTGCCTTGTCTTTTGATTGAGGGGCAATTGAACCATTGCTAAAAGTACAAAAAGAAAATAATATCAGTGCTTGGGATAAAAGATTCGAATTTCCCTGAGAAATTAAACACAAATTATTCCAGCTGAACAATAGCATCATTAAATATAGTTCTTTTTAATGCATTCCAAGATTAAGTTACTGAGTGAGCTGATTTTGCATTCCATTAACTTCAGAGCAACTTTAATGCTGCTTTAATGCTGTTTATGTGAAGCTGTTCTGCAGAAAACCTTTCTTTTCAGCATTCATGTTTCGGAGAGCTGTCCCACATGAAATAAAATTAGCCTTCATACATTTTTGCATGCGAGCTGTGATAAGGACTGTAAAGCATCTCTTACTCTGAGAGCAAAAATCTGCATTTTGGGAATACTTTGATTGCACTCAGAGCAGAAGTACATTGATCTTGGATATCATAGAGCAGTAATGAAATAGAGACTCCAAACACCAAAACTATTGATTTGAACTTTTCGGTGGAGCTCTTCCCTGCATAATTTCGGTTTTAATTAGGAAGGTATTTCTTCTTTTAATTTCCTGAAAGCTGTCCTATGGCACTGGGTGGGTATAATGTGTTCTTACTAAGAAGACATCACAATTAGTATTCAGCTGAGTGATCTTCAGCACCAGTGAAAAAGTCCCAGCTGACCCTGTTATTGCTAGGAACGAGCACAGGCATTTCATTTGGTGCTTGATGGGTGCACAGGGAGACTAAAAGCCACTTATTCCTGCATTAGGTGACTGTCTGGATCTGCAGCAGGACTGGTTTTGGTGGATCTGGAGTGTCACTTACTGCACTTGCACAGTGTGTGGCACAAGGTGGTGGCAAAGCTTTCACTGAGGGTCTCAAAGGGAGAGATGTCACAGGAAAGTGCCAAACATTCCCTCCCTTCCACAGCTGCTGCCACCTTAGGGAATGAAGTAAACATATGTTAGTCTAGATGTCAGTAAATCTTAGTCAAGTTAGGAATGTGACCCAGCAAAATTTATGGAACAAAAAGGCCTCTGTTGGATAAAACCAGACAGGGAGAATGAAGAAAAATAAAATAAAAGAAAACTAAGACAGTGTTATTGCAACCAGAGCAGTGTTTTATATGCAGAACAACACCTGAATACAACACTATAACGTGCAACTAAAAGACAGTGAAGTTACCAAGGTTGCTGCCAGCACATTCCAACCAGGTTCCTTCCACATGGGACAGGGATGATGGATCCACAGCACAGACACGGCCACTGAGATCCACTGGGAGGAAGGAAGGTGTCAATTCACCACCTTCTTTTGTGTAGTGACTGGTGCCTGAATATATAGTGAATAATCTTATTAAAATAACTGAAACACAATCTCTAACTGCTTTGTACAGAAAGCAGTTCAAGGGATTTTGGCATAGAATTTTATGGTTATAATAATAACAATATTATTATATTAATATTATTGTTATTATTATATGTATTTCTTTTGACTGATTGTCTGATGCAGAATACTGGGGTGAACACACTGCCTGCTACCTTGAGAAAAGGGATGAAGGGAGGCTGGCAGAGCAGGTAGTGAACCCAGAATATATGGAAACTCCCAAGAAAAAATTACATTTTACAAAAACAAAGTGTGGAAAGTAATGGAAAATAAGATTTAACACAACAGCTGCTTTGCAGGAATAGTTTAAAATCTGTTGTTGGTGTTGAGAGCATGGATGAAGTAACCAGGTGAAGGGTTCCTTTCATTTGAGAGGAATATTTGCATCCAAATAAGTACAATTATCTGAGTTGTTGGGAGACACAATGTTCCTGTCAGGAACAGTCTTTGAATAAGTATTCAAAGTGCAAAATATACTTCTTTCTTGCAGATTTTTTTTGTGTGTGTTTCTGTTTGTTTGGGTTTTTTTTAAATCACAGACTGAACTTTATTTATCAAATACTTGGATTAAATTTGACTTTTTTTTTTTATTTGTTTAATCATACAAAAAAAACCTGTCTCAAGAATAATATATACCTGAACATATATTATTTAAGCAAGAGAAACTTCCTGTTTTACCTTTTACCTTTCATAATTTCAACACTATCAATCCAGTAAGGCCTTCTGAAGAGAACTTTGAAGCTGTTCTGGGGGAATATGGATATTTGGAAGCTTCCTACCAAATAATTTAAAAACTTGAGGTGTAGTAGGTAGGTTTATGGATATTCCATACATTTCCCCCCATTAATGTATAAAGTTACTGGTGATAGAAAGGAGGATTGAAATGCCATTTTTTGAACAGTAGCTGCTTGTGACTCCCTCATTCGTGTCTGGCAGAGCACAGACCTTTCCTTTTTTTTCCTGTATACACATATTTGTTTGTCTCCATGTGCATATGAAGCCTTGTTTTCCAAAGAGAAAGGAAGGAGACCAGAACTCTTTAGGAAACGTTGTTTATTTCCTTTTAACCAGCCTGAAAACCCAATAGATCAGATGATGCCACACGTACCAACTGAAAATAAGAGTATTTATATGTCATACACAGGAGCAGAGCCTGTGCTTTATCACAGCTGTCCTTTTAAATGAAACTGCTATTGCATATCTCTAGAATTCTCCTTATTCAAAGGGGAACCATGAGAAAATACCTTTTGATCTCCAAACTACACTTTTAGTTATTTCGGCGTCTGAAATTGGGAAGATAATTTTATTCTGAGGTATGGTTTTCTTAAAAGCTGCTCTCAAGCTCTTTGTTTCTTGTGTTAAAATACAGATAACTTGACCATTTATTTTTGCTGCACTTGAAGGTTCAGGTTGTTTCTCATTTTATCCAGCTTAGTTCACATTGTTAACAGTGTTTGGAGTCAGAATGGATTCTTAAAAAACCCTTCACCAAAAACACATCCACAACATGTGAGGACAGAAGTGGTAAGAAAAATTAATAAGCATAGATTGAGGAAAGCTTTAATTTATTATAAAATGAAATGAAAACTGAGTCAATGGCCTGGCCTGCAACAGAGTTTGCACATGTTCTTCACAGTTTCTCCCCCTTTCCAGCTTTGTGGCTTTCCCTGTTTTGCTACATCAAGTTTTCTCCACACAGATCCCAGGGAACTTTGCCGTGGTTGTTTTGGTATGGAAGGGCTTGAGGGAATTTTGGTGACAACCTGAGAGCTGTGACCATCCCTCATAACTTGCTTTACTTCTGCTTTCTTTCCTCGGGCAACGCTCAAAAATAAATTCTACCTTTAGATAATGCATCAAGATTTCAGTGATTTGTGTTTTAAGGATGGTAAGGAGGAGAAGTGCTGTTTGACAGCTGGTTTATGTAAGGATAGATCTGTGGAATTGTTATCCTTACATAATGACCCTGGAAATCAGCGAAGAGGAAGAAACATATCTGGAATGAATTTTTTCAGCTTGGCCCTTGTCGTGGCACTGGATCAGCTTGGTTTTGGTGTCATCTGGCTTTGGGTGAGGGAGGCAAGAAGGAGGAGGAACGGGCTCAAATCAGCTTTCTGTGTTGACACTGTGGAATACAATTGCAATGGCAAAATCTTTTACTTCTTGAGTAACTGAAACCACCTAGAAAAATTCACAGAAAAAGTGTGCTGAGAGGAGGAGACTGATGAGCTGGTGGGGGAATTCAAAGATACTGGTTTTTTCACTGTCTGAAAAAGAATACAGGAGTCTGTATGAACTCATGAACCTCTGCTCCAGGTTTTACAGTTTGGGTTCTGCAAACTTAGGGATACAGTAAAGTATTAAATATACAATATCAGGAGAAAAACAGAGGAAAATCTACTTTGAAGAGAGTCAATGCATGATTTTCAAAGTGGAACCTTCCAGCCCAGTAGGGTTGAATTTTGGTCAGTAAGGGTGTCCTGTGAGTCAAGTGACTTGTGGATAATACTTTGTCTTTTATTGTCTTTCAGCACGGGGTTTCCACAGTGGAAATTTGTAAAAATTGTATATGCTCTTGTTTTTGAAGGACTCAGGTGATGGCATTAAAATATTGTCTGCAATATTTCTGAATCTCCAGCAAAAGGTTGCTGAGCCATTTAAAATGAAAAACTTTAATTTAACTGAAAATTTATTGAACTGATTTCTAGAGATCTGTATGTTTTGTAAGAGGTTTTATTTCATAGGCAAAATTATTCCCATTATAGGTAAATTTATATCTTTCTCTCCTTTTTTGTATGTTCTCAATGTTATACAACTGTATCATGTAGCTATAAATTATAGATGGGAACAAACAATGCAGGCAAAAGCATCTTTCTATATATAAGCCAGACAGTCATCACCAAAAAAAAAAATAATCCCCAACAACATATTCTTTAAAACTTTTTATAAAGCCCTTGTTAAGCATTTTCTCAGAATAACTTAGGCAGAAAAAACCCAACCTATGGTGTCCATATTATTTACTGTGTAAATAATAATTATCAGGGATAAGGGATCATGTAGTTAATTGTCTCTGCTTCTAGGAGTGGCAATTAGCAGAGAGTAATGATCTTCACACATCACTTGCCATTGGAGTTCTGTAGAATGAGGGCTACAAATACAGCTTTTCTCACTAAATTAGCTACTGACTTAATAATTGAAATCATTGTGTTTAGGAAGGACTTGCATGGGATGTGTTGTTATCCCAGTCATGTGCTCTCTGCCATCAGGGCACTGGGGCTTTGTCCTGCCAGCAGAAAGCTGGTTTTAAATGAAACCTCCTTTTTTGGGAGTTGTGAGGTCAAATGGAGTCAGCTGCCCAGAAAGCTCCTGGATTTGCCTGGGCAGAGGGGATTAGGGAGCAGGGATGGGAGCAGGGCCATCCCCTACATCTGCTGTTGACATCGCTGCACGCTGCAGGTTTGGAGCAGATTGTCAGAGGCCAGGGGGGTTTCCCTGCAGTGTGGTAGGGATTTTATAGGTAGAAAAGGTGAGATAAATGTGCTCAGACAGAGCTCATCCTTTCACTGGATGTCCTGTTATCCAACAACCTGTAATTACGAATGAACTGGGCATCAGGATTGAAGCTCCTGCCAACATTTCCTTAGTTCCCAGTCAACTTTCCTGGCAGAGAAAGGGGTGACTGTCCTGCCTCAGCCACAAATGGACATGGGAAGAGAGAACAGAGGGATAACTAAATAAATCTTGCAGTGTATCATGAAAGATCATTCCCATACTACCTGAAAGTTTATGATCAAGTTAAATTAAATTTCTTTATATTCTTTCCTCATGTGTCAGAAAACAAGGTAATAAACTCCTCCTTCACACTGACCCTCTTTGCCTTCAGAGTTTGTTCCTGTTGGAATAGATAATCACTGCAAGATTATAAACAGGACTGACAGTCCTTGGAAGCTTTTTCTTACCATAATATCATTTCATACATTAGATTTTTTTTTTCCTGCTTGCTTGTATGAAAATGAGTCCATTAGATTTTTAATTTATGATGCAACAATTTTTTTTTTCATATTACCTTGCAGAGGGTTTTTTTTAATGTTATTTATCTTATATTCATGCTCTCATTTTCTACTCATCTTGTACTGGCATAACATGATTTACGTATGGGGAATTACTTCCAGCTATTTCCAAATACACCTGGTGATGAGTTCAGCCTTTAAAAGTCAGTGTTTCCTGCAGGGTACTCCACAGTGTTTTCATCCAGATTTATAAATATTGCTTCTTGTTGAAATAACTTTAATATGAACTTCTTTTCATGCCTCTGATACCCTACAAAGATAAAGTCATCACACCTTGGAGCTGATGTCAGGATGCAGAGTTAATACTTTTTAGGGGATATTTTCAGGGAGCATGTTTTCCTGCTGGGAGCTTTTGTTTTACATGAGTTGGTGTAAACCAATTACTTCAGGCACATTTGTTTGAATGCAGGTTTTCTTTTTGCTCTTGATCATCAGGAACAGGAAGATAACACCTTCAAATGTGGCAATTTAATACCAGTTTTGTAGAAAACTATAGTGGTTTTATAATCAAAGATAGACCAACTGGCTAATTAGAATCAATATGGTGAGTGAATCACCTCATAATGAAATATGGCATTAATTTTCTTTCACATTTATGTTACATAAATATGTATTTTATATAGTGTATAGTTTTAGTATGTTTTGTTTTTACTCTCAGAGCTCCAATGGGGTTTATTCCTCTGGGGAAAAAAAAACCCAAACAGCAACAAACCACTAGAAAACCTCAGCTGGTACAATGGCTGAAGTAAAACCAATCAGCAACACCTTTTATGACAGAAAACACTGTGCTAATCTCAAAGCAATAAATGGCAGGAGTTACTTTGCAGACTTGAACAAGTTGCCTTGTTCATTGCTATTCTTTGAGAATGAAATTGCACTTAATATGATTTGTTACACTTTTGTTAGTGTAAGCTAAGTGCTGTGTTTCTTTTGAGTCACAGGTAGTTTTAGAAAGTTGGTATTAAATATGTGGGAAGTAAAAAACCATATTTAAATTCTGTTTCCTGCTGTGTTCTGCAGGTAGATCCCACTACTAATTTTTCTGTCAAGCTTCCACTTTCCTCCTCTTGTGTGTGTGAAGCTCTTGGCTTCTCTGGGTTCCAGTCAATCATGTTTCTGTGTTATTTAGAAGTGACTGTGGAAAGATATCCAAAAAACGAGGCAAAAAAAATCCTCAAGGATGGGTGGAATTCTGAAGAATTGTTACCACTGTTTCTGAGCAAACTGTGAGGGGCACTGGCTTCTCCAAGGCACAGGACTTTTGATGGATCTGATTTCTCAAGGACAGATGACTTTGACAGAGAGAAGACAAAAGGCATCTGCTCCAAAAATCCTTTTCCCAGCTGGAGTTTAGCAGAGGAAACAGAAAGTTTTCTAAGGAAAGGCTGCTAGGACATTCTTAATTAGTCAAAGCCATCCTGTTCTTTATCATCACTGAAGAAATGACTGGCATACTTTGGCAGACACCTGCTGGAAATGGAAAAACCAAGCTCCCAGAAGTTATAAACATTCAGGACACCTTTAATAAGTAATTCTTTGAGCCTTTCTCCCGTGTGTAAGTGCAAACACAGAGCAGCAGAGTGTGGCTGGCTACTGCTGAATCCTCCCAGAGACACAGGGACATCTTCTGACATTATGGATGAGTGTCAGAAGATGTCATTGTACCAAGTTGGTCACAGCACCAAATGAAAGTATTGAGCATGTTAAACAGTTCCACTCTTTCTTATGCCATTGTTATTTTTCTGTTCCTTCCACCTATTCAAGTGGGCAGAGAGGTCAGTTACTTTAAAATTTGCTTCACTCCAAAGAAGAAGTGTTTTCAGTGCTGGTTTTGTAGGGGCTATATATTTGGAAAAGGGGAAAGACAAGATTTTCTGGGAGAATTTTGCTGTAAAGAAGGACAGGATGTTCAAGCTTTCCATCATTCCTGCCCCGTTTCCTCCTGAATGAGTAATCAGGCAAAAATTGGCTGCAGTTTCAGTCTGCTGTTCTGCCCAGCAAAGGCATCATTCCTGGTGTCCTGACAAGGAGAGGGACTGGCCAGAGGACTGAATTTATAATGCATCTCCAACATTATCCCACCAATCATGCAAAAAAATCCCTCCAAGAAAATATTAGACAAGCATCACTATAACATATTACATCCACTTGAACTCATCCATTTGCCTCCCAAAAAACCCAACATCTACCCCACCAAAACCAATATAAAAATAGTTTCAGCTGATATGTGCTAGGACAGAGGAGTACATTTTGTATGATCTGTGAAATATCTGCTCTTGGTGTTTTCAGACTCATTTAGAAATGGTTGCTTGAAGAACCCTTTTCCTTGCTCTGGAAATGAGTGCTATTAACAGAGGAGATCTATAATTATGATGGGCTATAATCAGTAGCTTCAGTCAAGTGAAAAAACTTCCTTTTTCATGTGGTTGGATTTGCTCTGCACTTACTAAACTTAGCTCCTTAAACTGTACAAATTGTTTGCAACTCTGGTGCAACCAGAAAGGCAAATTAAGACTAATAATTTTAGTTTGGACTTTTGTTTTTGCTTTGATTTGGTCTTTCTAGAAACTTAGTTTTCCTATCTGGGGTATATTTAATAGATTTTGAGGGGGAGAGGGGACTTGGCTGGCTGGTTGTTTTTTCCAGTTCTGATTAGTTAAAAAGCATAGAGAAGGTAAAGCAAACTGAAATAAGAGTTGGTACATGTGGATAGTATAGAATGGATGGTGAATAGTGAATAAAAGATGGTGAATAGTGAATAAAAAGCAAGGAGTTTTGATGATTACACGTTCAGAAACGTTAAATAAGGTTTTCATGGGCAGCCTTGGTGAGAGAAAGCCTTGAGAGGCAAGGGGGAAAACCATCAATAAATTACTAAAATGTGTAGTAGAGTGGCTAAAAGGACATTTGCTACTGAGATTGCTGCAATAAGTGAAGAAAATGAATCTCTAACTCCATAAATCTAAAAGATGAGGTTTCAGCCCTAAAACAGGTGCTTTCAATGTTGACAGACCCCACGTAAATCCCTAATATTGGTTCTAATTTGGAAATACAGTTTTTAAACTGCAGATATCGCCTTGAAATGGAATTTTCACTACCTGGTCAGCTCCACACCGTGCAGTTTGTCTCCTGTCTCTCTTTTCTTTGTCTGCAACACTTCCAAAGCCAGTCTGACACCAGTAAAACCTCAGTTTAATGGATCTGAACCGAGGGAGCAGCTGTTGGTTGTCATTTTGGAGGTACCAATTACAGTTCTGCCATCAAGTGCAATTTCTCCTTTGCACTTAGTGAAAAATGTTCAGCTTGTTTGTTGGTCAGGACAATACAGCAAGTGCTTGCAAAATACATGGAACAAAGTATCAGAAATTTATAAAATCCATTAGTCTGCTCTTGATTTTAACCAATTTGGTTTAGAAATTGTGTATTTATCTCTCTGGTTTGTGTTCTGGCAATACTGGTAATAGGGGAGAAACATGCTCTTGCTTTCTTTACAGCTAGCTTGAACTGAAACCTTGCACTTAGACTATATTTAAAGTAAATTGGATGTTAATTAAAGTAAGTTAATAACAATTGCTGTGGCTAATTATTTTGATTATATAGGTTACTTGTCAATAGTTCATGTTGCACTTAAACAAAGCTGGAATGGCAGGAGAATAAATCTCACAAGTGCCAGTTCCCTGTGGCTGTACAAAAGGACAAGAGTGCAGATTTTTAATGTCCAAATTTGGAAATGGAATACGTAATTTTCCAAATTTAGAGCCAAATTGTCATTAAATGGCACGTTTTAAGGGAACACAGAAATGGTTTTGATCAATAACAATAGGAAGGTCCCTAAATACAGATGAATAACATCTTAGAGTATAAGAAATATGCCAAAACTCCTCTGGGGAAAATGTGGGGGAAAATCAGTGTCAGTAAAATTCAGTTTAATCTCATCTGGAAACACTGTTGGAGTATCCTAATCATAACTATGATTAATTAATAGTGTCCTAAGAAGGCAGAGTTCATTCTCTGAACTGTGATGTGGTGTATTAATGTACCTCTGGTTAAATTCAGCCATGAATTGTTGCCATTTGGAATGGAGAGATTGTTTTCAAAATTATTTTAATTTTTTTAAATTAGAAAGCTTCTGACCTCCTATTTTAATTGTTTTAGTCTTGAAATATAGATTAGTTATTTAAAAAGGGAAAAAAAATCGAATTAGAGAACCAAAATGGGTAGGGGATGAAAAAGAATAACTTGTGTGACATCTTTAGGTTACAGAGTCATCAATGAACTGCTATATATGACACCTCTGTCAGTGTTTGGTTCCTTAGAATAACTATTGTTGCATTACATGTGCAGGACCTTAGGGAAAGGTGTTATTGTTTTTAGAAGTATTTAAAAGTTATTATTGGAATAATATTTTTGTCATAATCCGAAATCAGAAAGCCTTGCTCTGGTCCAAATTAAATTAATTACATGGATAAACGTAGCCAATTTTAGCTTTGTTAACTACTTGTGCTGCAACTATCCCTCTTTTTCTGTGGTTGTGAAGTTGAAGGAAATAGCAGGTTTTGCTTTAATTAGTGCTGGGGGTGGTCAAACATTGGCACAGGTTGCCTGTAGAAGTGGTGGAGTCTCCCTCCTCTGAGCACCTCTCTAATTTTTTAAAACTATGTACAAAACTAACATATCCATCTTTAGCTGTAACTAGTAAGAAGAGAAAAGAATTTACATGTTTGCAGCAGTATTTTTTGCATTTTTATTTTTTTTAATGAATCAGAGGTAAATTTATCCTTCAAGTTAAATGGGCAATTTAATTATTTGCTGTTAAAATTAAGGGCAAAGTATAAGCTCTCTTTGAATGTGTAAAAATCGGTGAGAGGCAATGAGAGAGGGAGCAGGGACTGTCCCACCAGCCTTTCAGCCTGTTCTTCATGCATGGTTTCACTTTCTTTCAGGATCACTCTTGGGGGAATTTATGGGTGGCATCATTTTTCCCCCTTGTTCCTGTTATTTGAGCTGAAACAAGCAGGAGTCCATATTCACTGAGCCACATCACTGCTCAGCTTTGCTGTGTTGATGGGAAATGTCACACTGATACATTGCATAATTACAGCTGCCCCCATTTTATAGGATTATTGCCTTGCTGGGGTTGCAGGAAAGATGCTGAAATACACTGCTTTGAGATAAAGTTGTACCTCACTAGATTTGTATCCACCTCAAGCAGAGAGAGTTCTGTGACACCATAGAGTTTTGTTACTTACATTGTTGCATCGTTTTTAGGTCTAACTTCAGATTTTAGGCAAAAGCATTCAACAATTATCCTCCTAAAAATGAAATAATTATCCTGAATCACAGCTAATCTGGTACAGGAAGCCTTTGAATAATCCCCAATTGTTGTGGTAGATCCAATTATACCAGTTGTACCCAGATAATTCCATTGTTCCAGGTCCTGCACAAATATACTCTTTCTTACACCCAATGCATAATGAGTCAAGAACTCCTGTTAGCATTTTTCTGGGAAGTTTGAGCAGATCTGGTAATTAAATGGTTGTTAATAACCATGAGGGATATTCCACATGGGGTAATGTGTATAGAGAAGGCAGCTCATGAATTCAGGATTAACAACTTACAAATGTATAACCTCATTATTAAACAATTTTGTTGGTGACATTTTTAACCCCAGCCTTCAGATTTTACATCTCTTGTGAGTGTTTCACTGTGCTTTCATTGTAGGTTGTCTAGATGTGGAATGAGTTAAGAAATCAGTGCCTGTCAGTCAGCATTTGGAATAAATTGCCTTGGCTTTGATAGGCTTGTGATGGTGGTGTGATGGGAAGCAAATAAATAGTGAGAACTTGAGGTGACTTAAAAGATGCACATTTTCTCAAGAAATGGAGCTGCTGTGGATATTAGGGGTTTTTGGTGTGATGGGAAGCAAAAGGAATTAGCTGCTATATCCCCTTTTCTTGTATTTTCAGAATAGAAATGTGGGAGACACATGAATACAAGGCAACACTGGTGAAATTTCAGCCATTTATTTATTTATGTGACCTCTTCATTATTTACCTCTCTACATTCTGCTTTGTTTTAGTCCTGTTTTAAGCTGGGGACTACTGCTGATGTGATTGATTACTGACACACAGCAATGTGCAAATGGGTGTAAACCCTTTTTTTTTTTCTCTTAACCTTGTTCCACCCACCCATTGTCAATTCAAGCACCTTATGTCCTCCTGCCTGCAATGGTGATGTTTAAATGTCTAAATGATGTAGGAAGTATATATGAAAAAAAAAGGAAAAGCCTTGATAATACAGGAGGAATTAACCCACTTTTCCTTTTGCCATCACCTTCTTTTTGATTCCACCTGTCTGAAAATATGTGGCACCACTAGAGATGAATGTTGTCTTTTTTTCTTCCCCTGACAAGTCTCTTCTCTGTAAGAAGCTCTTCACAATCAAAGTCTATAATATTTTATATTAGTTGAGCTGCAGTAGCATTTCCAAAAACATATCACATTCCACCCTACAATATTTTTCTGACTTCTAAGCAGCAATTATGTACCATGTGAAACAAATCCTATTATATTTAGAAAATATGTCCAGTCTTGGTTACCACAGCATATACAGCACCTGTTAAAGGGTTCCCAGACAATTTTTGTTGTCTGGTTTAGAGCTAAATTCCAAATGTTTGTACAATAGGCCTTTGTAATTATAAATATGCAATCATTGGAACCCCAAAAATGGTGCAAACTGGTCAAAGTCAGGAATTTAGCAGCTTGCTACCCTTAAGGGCTGTGGCCCTCTGGTTCTTTGGAATTGAAGTCCTTTGCTTGAAACTGAAATGAAGGGAGAGACCTGTATCAGTAAAATGTATAAATATTTTTAATCATCTGAAGGCAAATTTAATAAAATTTAGTAAATTTGGAGATAAATTTACTTTCTGATGAACAGGCATAGAAGTGAATGGGAACACCTATTGCTCAGTGGTGTGCCAAAGAATAAGGGAAACCATTAGACCTTTAAACTTGTAAATGTTGGGCTTTAAGTGCAGTGAGTGAGCTCAGGACAGTAAAGTCATGCACCACAGTCTTGTGGTGCCAAAGTGATTACACAGCCAGCTCCAAGTTGTTAACTGTTCTTTTCAATCCCTTGTGCTGACCCCAATTCAAACCAACTCTTTATTTTAACTGGATTTCGACAGCATTGTACTTTGCAGTGATGATTCTGAGCTGTGACATTGCACGTATGTTGTCACAAAGAAAGTTCCTCTCTGGGCTCTGTATAAAGCAGAGGCAACTTCTTAATCAGTAACATGAAAGCACTCAAAATTCCAAACAGTCTGAGCACAAATTGTGAGTCAAGATAAAAATATTGTTTAAGGTCTGTCCTCAAGGGTTGCAAAGATCAGAATCTGCACAGATATAAGAACTAATTTTTATTCCTGGAGACTTTATGGAAATAAATTCATAACATTTTAATGGGGCTCAGCTGATGCCAGGTGTTTGTAGTGAAATTGTTTGTAGCAAAATCTGTGGCTTTTGCCTTTTTCTGATTTTCCTCCCCATCCCACCAGAGGGGCAAGGGGAACAAGAAACTGTCTGATACTTGGTTCCCAGCTGGGGTTAAACCATTTCTCTGGTACCAGAATCCCAGGGAAATCCTAAATGAAACTAGACCAGCTGATGGCTGGAATTACTGTGTTATTGCCAAGACATCTTTTGAAACCGTTTCCCATTTTGTAATTGGAAACTTCATTTAGCCAAGCAAAGTTTTCTTAATCCTTGGCTAAAAAGAACTCCTTTAATTCTGAAGTTTTTCCTCTAAAATAAACAGTCATTTTTAAACCTGTCTTGGTTGACGTTGAAGTCAGTTGACAAAACCTGTGTCTACAAAAAGCTGAAATATTTGATTTCAAATGCTGTATGTTTTTTTCTTGCTTTAGGTGTCTTACATCAAGCCATTGGTTCAAATTATGTAATGAGGGAGCACCTCTGCATTTGATAGTATCACAATTTTTCAGTAGTTCTTCTTTTTATAGTGTTACGAATGAAAAATATCACATGGTTTGAACAGCATTCATCCCTCTTGGTTATTTTTCATTTTATATACATCATGTTTAAATATACATTTAATTCCATTTTCTCTTTTGTTTGTGTGAATAGATTATGGAGTGGAAATCTTTTGCAATTTAATTTTGAAAGTTTTTGTTTTCCTCTGTCTATCTGTCTGTTGTGAGTCTGAGTTCTAATAGAACACTTAATAGGGGTATAATACTCTAGCAAAACTCATTTTTTATCTTAATAAATTGGTATATTTACAACCATCATTATTCTAAAAGAATAGTTCAATCTGTAGAACACATGAGAATTGCAAAAAAACCAAATTAAGACTTAAGAAAATATGTGAAATCCTAACATTTTAATTTGGAAAGACTACTCGGATCTTCTTGCAAAGTCCTCTCTTTCCCCATCAGAAGGAGCAATGAGAAAAATGAGATTTAAAAATGTTATGGTAAAAATAAAAGCACTATAATTCCCTAATCTAATTTTAAATATTGAAGCACTCTTTAAATTACACCCACACTTTTATCTTTCTTCCTTCTTAAAACTCATGTATTAGTCAATTATTTTTCAGTGAAACAATTCAGAAAAATTCCCTTTGTAATCCAAATTCACTATCAGGTCAATACTGGCTTTGGATTGGTATTTTTAAGCCTTAGTAACACAGCTGTACTGTGACCTAAAAACCTATTTTGATCTGCTGGTTGTAACAGCTCTTATTTAAACATCTGCCTGCAGTTTCTCTCACACGCAAGTATTTGCTCACAACTGAAACGTTACTGTTGAATAATACACAAGGCTTGGAAGAAACATTTGCAAAAAAATTTTGCAAGGATCGGTGGAAAAAATCATGGTTGGAGGAAGACACTGGATCAGCCTCTTCCTGGTAGAGTTTGTAGCTGGTTTGTGCCTGGAAGGAGGCCCTTCATGGAGCTCCTGACTGGACAAAGCTCAGCTCAAAGGCTTTCCCTCCTCTGTCCTCAAAGGGTTTTCATTCTCTGACGAGTCAATGAAGTCATCCCTACTTAACTATTCCACACAAACCCTTTGGGCTGCCCTGGGAATTGTTTCCCAGGTGCCACGAACGGAATTCAGTGAGGAATAAATTTAGATGCGGCCCAGCAGGAAGTTTCAAAGCCAGCAGCTTCCGCAAAGGACTGTCAAGAACAATCTGCAAGGAGCCTGGGTTTGGCATGTAGATCTTGAGCTGAAACAGTGCAGGGAAGGAAGTGCTGTTTGCCAGCTCTCACCACCATATGCTTTATTATAATGTGATGTACAAAGAACATGGAGGCAGCAGCTGCTCTGGAGGGAGGTGGCCACTTGTTAGGTTTTGAAACCTTTCCGAAATGTCTGTTCCTTTTCTTTTCACTGGTATTTTTTCCCCCCTGCTTACGTATTTGCACTCAAAAGATGTTCCCTAAAAGAAATCTATTTTTAGGCCACAGTAAGAACAGGAGAGTGTGATCTACTTTTTGCTGAAATAAAAACATATTATTTTGGAAGGGCTCTGATATTTAGTTTTTTATGTTGTGAAGTGTGGGCATGTTTTTGTTTTCTTGACATCTATTCACATCAGGGCATGATGAAATCATATATATAAATTAATTATTGTCTAGGATTGTATCTTTCATTGGTTTCCATGTGTGTTCTAGTGGCCTGATCACATTCACATTTAAGGCATTTTCAAGAGTCACTGACTTCAGTGGCAGAGACAAGCAAAGCATAAATGAGGATTTAGGTCTAAAATGGAAAAAGTTGGTTATGATATGGACAGAGGAATTGATCTTTCCCAACATTTCCACCCAGGCAGGGAAGTTGATGACTGTTTCTTTGAGAAACCTGAAGGCTTTGGCATGTTTCCGGAACTGTGTGGCTGCAGTGCCATGAAAATGAACCTTATTTATCTAAACAAAACTGTATTTTAAAGAGTATTTTCTGACTCCTAACTGAGAGTTTCATATCCACTGAATGCAACACCTTCCAGATACTACAAGCACTTGCATTTTGAGTTAGGGATTCTTAATTTGAGAATCCACTGGTAAGTTGCATCACAATATAATGAGATTATAGCAGGACAAGTTGTTATAACAGATAATAAAACTAATATATCATATTGTCATTTTTACTGCATGCTGGTGTTTTACACTGACCCTGGAGTAATACTCAAATGCCACTGCAATACCAGCATGACCCATATAACTCAGTAAAAATGATGGTTCATAGAGAAGAAAGATGTTACAATCCTTTCTGGAAGGGTAAATCTCTTTGAGACAAAGCTTTTTAGGTTATTCTCTATTGTTCAGCTCTAATGCATCTCTCCAAAAAAGAGATGACATTAATGTATCTGTCACCAGGTATATGTTCTCCTGGTGATAGAAAGATGGTTCATATGGAAAAATTCGTGTTTATTTGCTTACTTTAGTTCTAGAGCAGTCGACCGTTATCTGTCTGACCTTCATTCTCCAAGCCAGCTGCAGCTGCTGGTTATCTGAACACTTACACACTAATGCTTACTTCAAAGGTCCCCTTTTCCCTCTTTGTGGCCATACTTGTAGCAAGAATCCAAATCTCAGCAGAATTACTGGTTCCCAACTTTAATCATTCCCTACATGAGCCCTCATCCCACTGAGGGATGATGTAAGGAATTCCATTTACTTGGAAATCCCATTTCTGGTGTAAACTGGATTTTAAAATCTACAGTGAAACTAAACATGGATTCTGAATATAGTCCTGCAAAATGTGAGGTGTTTAACTCACACTGAAAATGATGACTTACAGCCTTGTCTTGAGTCCAATTCAAATCTGCTTTCAGTGCAAATTAAAGCTGTGAAATGACTTCTTGTTTTGGTTCCCACAAGAAAAGTTTTAACCCTAGCTTAAGGAACACTTTTCAAATTCTAGTGAACATAACAAAATTGAAGTCATCAACAGCCTACAGTTCACACACTGGGCACTTGAAGTCAGTCTGGAGTCTTGAGAACACAGGAATGTTTGCTTTGGGGTGTATTATGCTTCCAAGAAAGTTTGTACATGAAATATTTGTTTATATTTCGGATGTGAAGATAAAGCCTTCCTTGCCCTAGAAGGACTGAGAGTTATCAGGAGCTGCACAGTGTTTAGAGTACTCAATTTTTTTTTTCTAATACAAAGCATTTCTTGTCTGAAGCTGCACACTAAATGTGGTAATTCTAAAACTGGGTACTTTTAGATGTAGACCTATGTTTTACTGTTATGATTGGATGTACATTTATTTTTACATAAAGATGGCTGGTAGGAAAGAAAGGACAGAACTTTCTTTAACTTACTTTTATAGGCATGAAAATCAGCAAAGCAATGGCATTCTAAGCAAGGCAGAAAAGGAAATCCTCAGTTTGCATCAAGCTGAATTACGTGGTTTTGAGCCTAAAGAAAGTCACCTCATTTTTAATGATGTATTGCCTGACCCTCACAAGCTACTGAGCTGCCAATGGCTAATTTAAAAGAAAAGAAATGCAGGAGACCAACAAAATGTTTCTCATTGTGAGCAGAGATGCTTCAAGTCTGTTAGATCTCTGTGGATTTTTTCCCCTGCTTTTAAAAACTGGAAGATGTGTGGCTGCACTGTTTCAGATCTTAAAACTGTGCACTGTAGCTTCATTAATTGTCTCCTGCTTATTATTAAAGAAATCAACTTCTAATTCTTTTCTTCTCTTCAGCCACCAGAAAAAGAGGGTGGGCTGCCTCGCCAGGTGGGCAATAAGACGGAGTGTGGCCTCTTGGGATTTGTCCTGGATTTGAAGCAGGATTATGAGCCTGTTCGGAGCCTCATCCCTGAGGAGAAGCTCTATAAAGTTTACACCTTCAACTCTGTGAGGAAGTCGATGAGCACGGTCATTAAAATGCCAGATGGCAGTTTCCGAATGTACAGCAAAGGAGCCTCTGAAATTGTCCTCAAGAAGTAAGTTCAGTGGCTTAGTTGCCTTGTTTTTCCAAAATGCAAAACATTCTGACACCAGTAAGTGGGAATTTTCGAATTTGGAATTTACTACTCACACCCAGAAATATGACACACTTCAGTAGTATAAGGTGTTAGTGCTTTTCTCCAGTTTTTTTTTCAAATGCTCACTCTTGCAAAATTGGCCTGTTTTTATCATTGGCTGCCAAAAAATTGGGTCCAATCTGGCAGTTTACAAATGGATTTTTTACCTTTGGAAAATAAATATTTTTCAATTTCAGTATAAGTTTTAAGCCCATTAATTATATGAGTATTGAGGAAATAATGGCTGAAGGGCATTTGGTGCCTCTGTAATAAGTCACAAACAAATTCTCTCTGATATTTCAGTGGTGAATCCTCTAGAAAGTTCCACTAGAAACTTAAACCTTGCCTTCAGATTAATGTTGACTGAAATGAGCCAATACAGGAGAATATTTTTCAGTACTCATGCAAATACACCATCAATATTTTTTTTTTTCCCTCAAATAAAACAGATGTTCCAGGATCCTCAATGCAGCTGGGGAACCTCGTGTCTTCAGGCCACGGGACAGAGATGAAATGGTGAAGAAAGTCATTGAACCCATGGCCTGTGATGGACTGAGAACCATCTGTGTGGCTTTCCGAGACTTTTCCAGCAGCCCAGAGCCCGACTGGGACAATGAAAACGACATTTTATCTGACCTGACTTGCATTTGTGTGGTTGGCATTGAAGACCCAGTAAGGCCAGAGGTATATCAAATTTTTATGTTGTAAAACGTTTCTCAGAGAGCTGAACAGAAATCTTAAAGGTTTTATCTTATTCTTTTAAATTAGTTCTGTCAAAGAAGATGAAAAGGAGCTTTAGAAATAGGCTTTACTTGATAACAGGCCAAAGACTTAGCCTGATAAAAATAAGCTATCAATCAACAGATATTTAAATAAAGAAATACAGGGCTTTTTGAACTACAGGATTGAGATGACTTAACTTTCTGTCAAGGAGTAGTATACAGGAGGACAGCAGAAGTTTTAACATGCTCCCACAAAGTAAAGAATTTTCCTTGTAATGTGCAGTGATTATAATTGCCATGACTATAATGGCAACATGCTCCAGAAATTGGAATTTTGTGGTTTACTGTAACAGTTGCCACTTTACTAATGGTCTTAAAATTTTACCTGGTGACTACTGAGAAAAAACTGCTTTTAAAATATTTGGGCAAGGAAAGGCTGAAGGTTTCATGGATACTGTACTTAAATAGCTTCTATAAATCTGACTAAACTTTCAACTCAACTGAGAAAATCAGTATTAGGTGTTCACACTGGAGTCATGTGCCTGCTACTACACTTGTAAATTATATTAATCAGTAATACCAAGGGTAGAAACTGTTCTGACTTATATATATATATATGGTACTTGATAATTAATGGTGGCAGTGGAGAATTAATTCAAGTTTAGAGTTTAGAAGCAGTGACAGAAGGTAAGTCCCAGAGTTGAAGTGTTGAGTGTACAATGCAGGTGTTTCCACTCTCTTTGTCTGATCCTGCTGTTACTTCAGTACATGATCAGAGGCTGTGATTTGCTTTGGAGTGAGGTCATTGAAAGATAACTCACATTTTTCTTGTGGGTTCTGATGCTGCACAAAAAGCAGTTTGTTGCCCACCTTTTTGTCTTTTGATTCTTCTCTCTCATTTTACATTTTCGCTGGATCTTTTTAACCATGTCTGAATTTTTGTATTTGACTGAGAATTGGTGGCAATTCTAGACACATTAGGGTTTTATTTTTTTTTACTAAAACATGAAAAGTATAGATCTTTCTGATTTATTTCCCTGAGTTCATTATAAAATAGGTTTTTACAAACGTGTAAGAGCTGTAAATTTGTAAGCTAAGACAATAAAACTACAGGTACCAAAACATAACTGTTCTTTCCCTGATAACGGAACTTACTGGTTTTTTTTTTTTAAATATCAAGGTTATAATAAAATAAACCTTGCTTAGGTGAAAACTGTATGATAAACTCCTTATCTCTGCTAACACCAGATAAACAGCACTCACTTTATCTGTCATCAGATGATCTTTTGCTGCTAATCCATCTGTCCCTACGCCTGACATTGCAAGTCTTGAAAAATGGTTAAAAACATCCTTAAGATGTTGTGTCTGCAATGTTCCGTAAATGCTTTAGCTCATAAATATATATAAACTCAGGGAGATTTTGTCAGTGACCACTGGAACTGTTGATGAGTCTTCTATCCCTCCAAAATCACTTCATGATACAAGTTAGAAAACAGCTTGAAGTGTGGTGACGTGTGGTGTGACAGACTGAGGGATTGTGTAGCAGTGGGATTTGGAGTCTTTATTGAAAATAGCTGCAAACTATCCTTTCATGTGATTATTATGAGCGTGTTTTGTAAGAGAACTGCTCTCATCTCGCAGGGAATCATTTCTTTGGAGCTTGAGGTAAAAGTGAATAACGCTGCTAAAAATAAGAGGTCAAATCTGACTGCTATGTAAAGAATCAAAGGAGATGAAGGCAGGAAAACATATTATTTCTAAAGAAATATTTGAATAATGTATTGAATTTCTTGTAGTTTAACACCAGGATATGCAGTAACACTTCTTACTTCATTGCAAGACACACAATCAAACATTTAGAGTTTCAGAATTTTACCAAATGTTGAGAAAACCCATCTGGGTTTTGGGACTTTGTGTTTTATTTTGATTTTTTTTTTTCCCCACCTTGTCCCTTTTGACTGTTTCAAAGTGATAACAGCATCATGGGATCATCTAACACAATGTTCAAATAATTGCATCTAAAACAATGTTTAAGTTATTACTACTATTACCAGTCCACCCATTAGTAAAAAGCAGAAGCTGGATCGTAGGAAAAAAAAAAACAAACCAAACCCAGAATACAACTATAACTTTCAGAGAACCTGTCTAGATATGGAATGTCTGACTTGGTTGAAATATCATAATATATATACATGAAATCACCATTGTTGATGCAAATAGGAAGATGTTGAGCGGTTATAAGACATATCAATATTTTGCCAGAATTAAGCCCAATCATTAATAGAGTCACCACTGGAGTGTATGAATTTTCAAAGTGCTTTCTCTATGGCAAAAAAACCAAACCACCCACATAAAAATTAGAAATACTACTCCAACTATGGTTTTATTGATATTCTCAGTATTTGTGGAGATCAGAATTTATTTTGACAGAAGTGATAGATCAGGTAATTCCAATGAAACAATCCAACCTCAGCATCCTGCCAGCCTTTCCCTTCCCTTATATTACATTCCCGTGTTTCCTGGGGAAGGCTGGGTTTTTCCTTTTCCCTGAGGTGATTGTTGGAGTTAACACATGGATAATGGTGTGTACAGAGCTGCTGTGCACCCATGGAATGTTTCCCCTTGGGAATCCCTATGGGGTTGCTGGGGTCCTGCTGCTGTGGCTTCAGGGACAACGGTGCTACATCTGCTCCCGTGGTATTGCTGGGAGCTCTATTGCACCCACATCTCCTTCCGGGCATTAAAAGAAACTATTTGCATGAATTCTTCAACAATGATGTCCAGCAACTGTCCAGTTCTGTCTGGAATGCCAGCCACAGACACCTGTGGCTTTTGCATTATTCCAAGTGTGAAATTAATTCACACACCAGTTTATTTGTTGGTAGCAGCTGGATTTATCAAGCACTCCTTGCTTGATATTTATATACTCTGTGTGTGTGTGTGTTTTATTTTTCTCTGATAAATACACAAGAAGAGAACAAATAAAATGATGTCTTGCTCCTGCAGAGATCCTCTGTTGATTCTGACAGCCTTTCTGGCTTGATTTTAATGAGTCTGAACTGCCTTACACTGATTTGCCAATGAACACCCACAGTCTGTTATTTCTGGGAGATGAATGTAAACCACTTCCAAATTCTGCCATTTATTTGTCACCTGATTCAGAGAGATATTCCTGCACTGGATCCTTTATGCATGCATTGGAAGTTTTTCTTTGCAGAGAGAAAAATAAACCAAGATATTGTACAATGTGTACTTAACCTGTGCAAAACTGATGGAAAATATCTGCTTCCACTGCCCACTCAGTCTGCCAACACTCTTTCTCCCTTACAGCAATAAAAAAAATATGAACAATATTTTAACTGTAATTACTGTACACAGTATTAAATCAGATACCACCCACCAGCTGTCCAGAAAATGACAGAAGAGGAAGATAGAATGATTTCTCTAGTTATATGTAAGTTTGAGATATATTTGAAACTGGTTTGTCCTCCCATGACCTTGTTTAATAGGACTGGCACTTTGTGGGAATAGACCATTTTTTTGCTATTTGCACTGTAATTTATTTTTCTCCTTCATGGTTCATACACTGTTCTGGTTTTCCAGATAGTCATCTAAATCTGTCATGTCCTATGCATGAGGGTCAGCACAGCTAAAGTGGATACTAAGGGCATTTCAAATTGACAAATGGGATATAGTCAGGATTATTAATGTGGAAACTGGGTAGATCAGGAGTCATTTGCTTAAGTAATAGATTTAATCTGATTGTACATTCCTGTCTAGAAATCTATTTCATAATATTAAAAGGCTTGAGGTCCAAATAATGTTTCCAGGGCACAACTTGTGGGAAGAATATTCTCAGTGAGAGATGAGGGAACTGGAAGACAAAACTCTGTCCCTGAATTCTTCCCTTGGTTCTGTAATTTGTATTGACAGAGTCACTCTGCAAACAGCACGTTCTGGGCACACATTCTGAGGGTGGGGTGATTTTCCTCATAATCATGGGAAAAGTACTATTATGCTCCTCAATTAGGTGTTGGTTTAGTGAGGCATTTTGGAAAATGGAAGCTTCACAACTGCCTGTAATAAATATGCAGCAACATGATGCAAAATTATTCCAACTGATTAGAAAAACCATTATCTATGCTGAGGTTTAAGGGTGAACAATTTCAGCCTGAGATATTCAGCTTTTGTGGCCCCAGGAAATCCTTGGGAGCGCAGAATTTGCCACTGTGGCTCAGAGCAAGGGTTGTCACATAAATGCAGTTTCCTGCCCTCAGCAGTGCCACTTCCTTGTGGCCACAGAGGCAATTAAAACATCTAGAAATGCACAAAATCAGCAGTGTGAGGTTGTAGGTGGTGTGTCCTTGTCTCAACATTTTTTACACTAGTAGGTTGGGTTAATCCACTCTAACTGGCATTGAGTTCTGCAGTACACTTAATATCTATGATGGAGGTTATGATCAGCAAGGTACACTGAACTTGCAGCAGAATACAGACAGGCCTTCATATTGTAGCCAGTAATGTCCATTTTATTACCCTTTTTAAAATAGTTTTAAAAAAATAT
Organism: Pachyramphus minor; assembly: GCA_013397135.1. Taxonomy (NCBI): domain Eukaryota; kingdom Metazoa; phylum Chordata; class Aves; order Passeriformes; family Tyrannidae; genus Pachyramphus; species Pachyramphus minor. Next base: position 105,108 of record VYXB01002938.1, read on the forward strand.
TTATTTACAGATATACACAGATATACACACACACACATATTTATATTTATATTTGTCTGTCCTTTACTGTCTTCTGTACTAAGGCAGTTAATTTTGCTGTAGCTCTGTGAAGGGCTTCAGTCATTATGATGAGTCCTTAGACTCTCCTAAGGCAAAAATGAAATTCAGAGAAGTGGTGATGTGTTGAACATACTTATTTGGGCTGTTCTTGATGTGTTAAACACATTTCCTATTCTTCCCTGTCAAATAATATTGCTATTTTTGTCTTGAGGAAATAATGCTTTCATAATGATGTAAAGATATCCTGAGACAGAATTAGTTGATTAGTGATATTAATTTACAAATGATCATGAATTATGATACAGTTTCAGGGAATGGATTTTTTTTCCCCATCTGAAATAGAGCTATAGAGATGGAGCCTTTCTATAGGCTTCATATACCCAAATAGCTGCATTAAAAGAGTTTTACTTAAATACTAGGAATTAATCTCCCAGCTCTTGTACATTTTCATTATAAAAACCTTTTTTTTTTAAAAAAAAATAAGCTGTATATGATGCCAAGTCATTATACAGCTTCTGTATTAATCTCACAGTCCCTGTTACACACTGAATACTCTCTCACTGTGCAGCAGAAAATTTGATCTCATGCAGAAAGGAGCAGAACTAAAGTCATGTTTCACTTTTAAAGTTTTGAAATACATAAAATGTGGATGTGATTTTAGACTTCTAGGTTAGAAATTTCACCTGTTGATAATCATAAGTTAGTGTCACAGTGCTAAATTGCAATAACCTTAAAAATAATCTTGTTGAAAACTTGGCTCAGAAGTCAAATAATTGTCTGTATAAAATCTGTGTATTCCCCATTCATATTTCCATGTGTGTTTGGCTCAGCAGCCTGTACTTTGCTGCTGAAGGTCAATAAAGCTGCAGAGCATTCATTTGTATTCAAGTCAGGAGAAACTTTAGGAAACTGATCTAAAAGATGGTTTTTTTTGCTTCTTCATACGATGTTTGCCTTGCCCGTGGTGTAACCTCAATTCCCTGAGAGTCAAGCGACAATAATAAGCCATAACGTGTCTGATCTCTCTTTTTGCTTCATGAATGGCACTTTCTCTCTTATCCAGGGATTTTCTTTCCTGCTCTCTTGCTTTGGCAGGTCCCAGAAGCCATAAGGAAGTGCCAGCGAGCTGGAATTACAGTCCGCATGGTCACCGGGGACAACATCAACACAGCCCGGGCCATCGCCATAAAGTGTGGGATCATCCACCCAGGAGAAGACTTCCTCTGCCTCGAAGGGAAAGAGTTCAACAGAAGGATCCGAAACGAGAAGGGAGAGGTAATTCACAGTCTAAATCCACGAGGGTATCATCCAAAACCAGTGAGAACATTGCAGTTATTTCTCCTGCACTGGCGTGTTCCTCGCATCAGTAAAGGCTGCTTGGAAAAGTTGCTGCTTCTTTCTACCCTCAGCCTTTTGCAATTCAAAACAGCAGTGAAATTCCAGCCTTTACTTTTCCTGATGCAGAGCCAGTTCAGTGCTGGCCTAATTCTGCAATTTTTAGACCCAGTGCACTGGTCTAAAAGAAATCAAAACTAAGCACATTAAAGCAGGGTTCTGTAAGGAGGAGAAGGGGCTCAACAGCAGTTTTGCTCCCAAAAATGCAGTCTGTTCTGAGAATCAGCTCCTCTCATTTCTTTAATTTATTCCACTTTATCTAATATACTTACATTAACGATTTGCATAAAAATCTAGTCTTCTGAGGATTTTTAACTCCTCATAAATGATGGAGCTCACGCACAGGACATTGGAAGTCAGCTCTAAAAAAGTAAAATCTATGCTGTCTCTTTGAGTCCATCATTAATGAGTGGGCACAGTCATTTACTCCTTGCATTGATGGATGGAATCCTGGGAATGTTAGTATATACAGCAGATTTGTCATTGTTCCTGTTGCTATACAGAAAAAATTTTGCCACTGTTGGTGCCAAATGATTAACTTGGATTAAAACAAAGAGTAGAGCAACAAACTTGTAAACACATTTGATCAGCTTTGAGAAGTTCCCCAATCCTGTATCTGCATCACGTGGAATTATCCACAAAGATGTGAAGAAAGGCTAATTAGGTACTGTGGCAAAATTTACCTGTGTTAGTCAACAGCTGAACTCTGGTAGTAATAAATGGCCTTTTCTGACCTCGATGACTGTTGTAATTTCCCTGTGCTTTTGGAGAAAAGCTGCAGGTTTGACTAGTGAATTGCCAGATACATGGACACAAATATATTATGCATTTTGCTAATCACAGGTTGATTGTTTGGGGTTTTTTTTTTGTGTTTCCCTCCCCTCCAGATTGAGCAGGAGCGGATTGACAAAATCTGGCCAAAGCTCCGGGTTCTTGCTCGCTCGTCCCCCACGGACAAACACACTTTGGTGAAAGGTGGGTGCAAACTGCCTTGGTGTGTGGCAATTAATGCCACAGTTATTGCAGCACATCATCTGCCTGGTGAAGATTTTACTGTCACAAATATACCTGAGTTGTTACCTTTAATTTCACGTCTCTCTGTAATGCAAGGAAGTTTTCTCAGTAACCAGGTCACTGCTGTTTGTGCTCAACCTCAGCCTTGAGCTGGAAAATAATAGAGAACTCTCTGGCAGGTGTAGGAGAAATATCAATAAGATGTTTGGCAAGCAGATATAGGCAATCTCATATTTGCCTTGTGATTTTGAATTGGACTGGAACGAAGCTCTAGATGGGAAAGGAAAATGTGTGTTCACTGATCAGAAAGCAAATATTGTTGAGAAACAGGGTGTTACTCATATAAACAAGAGGGGACATAGATTTTATAGTCTTTGCCTATACCTTTAAGATGAGAACAAGAGCAATCTTGGAGGGAATCAAGTCTCTCAAGTGCATCTGTTCTCCCACAATTATTTTAAACGATATTCCAAGCTAAAGAAATTTTTCCTGTTACAATGGCAGATTTTGAGATGGTGTAACTGGGAGCTGCCCCCATTAGCATTACATGAATGGAGACTGGGATTTTCAGCCAATTCCCTGTTCCTACAGGCTCACTAATTGCATGATTTGCATTGGCTTCCTTTGGATTTCTGGCTGTATTTTTAGAGTCTGCCCTGTAAAAACTGCACCATACATGTTCTCTCACCATGCTGTCTGCAGATGGAATGCTTCTGTAAAAGAGAGGTTGGTTTGCAGTTTTCTTTATAAAGCCATTTTCATAACTGCAACTTGCAATTTTTGATGACTTGACACCTTATTCTGTTGACTTTGAAGCTCACACTTAAAAGCTGATGAAATCAGACAGTTTCTGATCAGGAAAAACATCATTTTTAGCCGTGCTGAGGTGGGGGATTGTCACAGATGGAAGAACCATTGGCAGATGGCTGTTTCCTGGCTTCCTGATGAAGAAAGAGCTGGATTATTTTGCTCTGGAAAGTCTGGAGACCCCCTTCTTAGCAAATCTTGGAGGAGCTAAAGTTCAGGATAAGATCCAGTTCAGCAGTTACACGTTTTCAGTTGGTTGATTCACATTTAGATAGGGAATCCTCTGGGTGTACAAGGTTTCCTTGGTATGAATCCATACATGACTGATTACAGAAGCTTTTGAGCATTATGGAATTTTTAAAAATGCCTGAATGTCTTTAGAGCAAAAATTACACTGTGAATTCGAAGATTGGATCAGTTGGGTCCTTTGGGATTGAAACCAGTGTGTGTGAAGAGCTCTGGAGACACTGAAGTTCTCCTGAACAACCCATATCTTGTAAACCCTGGCATTGATGCTGGATTGGGCAGCTGGAGACACACAGTTTAATCTCTGTCTCCTCTTTTTCCATGTATGTTTTATAATGTCCACAATTTATTAGTATAGTAGGAAAAATGTGTAATTTAGAAGTTATATACATATTTGGGGGAGGTGTGCTGGAAAATATTTTACTGATAGGTGTTGAGGATTGAAAATGTTTGGAGAGCTTTATTAGCTCCATGGGTCAGTATGAAAACAGCACAAAGTCAGCTGAAGTCTCTTCCCTTCACTTGTGCATACAAAATCCTGTCTTAGACCTCCTAGAGAACAGAACTTGTACAGCCTAATAGTTTATTTGTTTCAGAATCACGACAATTTGTGTTTCATTAGGTGGATTAAATAAGTCCCTTGGGAGTAGTAGTCTGAATCATTCAGGGTTTTCCCTTCAGAGGAAAATGAAACCTTTGCCAGGGAAATTGAAATCAATAGAGAGCTGAAGAAATAAAAAGCAAGAAATTGTTGATGTTTTACAGCATATGCACTTGGACAATCCCAAAGATATTTACTATTGAATGCCAGGTGCAACTGATACAATTAATGTTTTAAAGATGTGGCAAGGTCAAGTGATAGAGCAATTAAGTATCCAACAAAGTTCAAGAACAAGTCTGTGGAAATCATGATGGAATTTTTTTGGCTGGTAATACTCCAGGGGCCATTAAAAGTTACAAGAAACTATTTAAATGTTCACTAGTTTTGGACCTCTTGTTAAAATGTTATGTTTTTCTCAGACACTTGAGGGATGAAGAGGATTTTCTCTCCTTTGATGTATTCTATCTGCTCTGGGCTAAAGACACACATCAGAAAATAAACTTTTTCCATATTTAATTTTTAATGACATACAGCTGCTGGAGGGATTTTTTTTTTTTCTCTCTTTAACACAGCACAATCCCACCCAGCAAAAGGATCGTCTTTATTTTTCATTTTTGTTTTTATTACTGCTAAGGGACTAGAGAAAGGCATGGTTCAGCATTTCAGGCTGGGCACACGGTTGTTTTCCAATATTTATGGCTTTGAAGTAGAGGTAGATTGGAAAAAAACCACTCAAAGTGGTTTATTGTCACAAGCTGTTTAAGTGAAATAAAAATCTTAAGATATCTCAGTCCAACTGAAACACAATATGGATTTTAAGGCACCTGTTACTGTTATTTCATATTTTTTACCTAATTTCAAAATATAACAAGTAAAAACACATATCATTTATACTTATGTGTCTTTATACTGCTATTGCTGAAATAATTCTAAATTGTCATTTTTTCAAAACAATACCATGGGAAAAAACTCTTTAGTGCTGATGGGAAATATCATCAGAAAGTATAGAAGAAGATACAGAAGATAGAGAAGATAAAAGAAATAGTCACTTTACCAGTTAGATATATTTTCCAATATATTCAAATTAGACTGGAATTATTTTTTGTGATATTAAAACATAATTTAAAAAATATTTAAATTGGATATTCTCATGTAAAGCTGGTTTGTTAACAAGCAGAAAGGGAACTTTAAAGAAGAAAAGATTTATAATAATTACCCTTAATTACTGAAATATTTCAAATATTACATGGGATGGTATTATAGTTACAACCTCATTAATGTCAACATGCCTTAAGACTGGGTAGAACAACAAAAATACAGAAAAGTGTATTAATTGAAATTCTAAAATTAAATATTAACATGTTGCAAATTGCAAGTGGGTTTGATTTCCACGGGAGAGAAAATGTCAAAGTTTATTTTTCTCCAAATTCCTATGAAGAAATATTCGGAAATTTCACCTGTTCCACGGTGTAAAGACTTCAACCTGGAGCAAAGAACATAAAAATATTTTAAAGGAAGTAGGAGCTCTGCTGCATTTGTGCTCTGTAAATACAACCAGGGCTGTGTGGGTTGTGTGAAGGGTTGGGGTGGGAGGCACTGGTGCCCTCAAGGTTCCCCTCTAGGGTTTCAGTGATAAAACATAAAGCACATGATTGCTGCGAGTTTGGTACAGAAACCCTGGTGTTTTAGCTGTGCTCTGCTCTGCAATCTGATACCCTGAGCGTTGTGGGGGACTGTTCAGGTAACAATTGCCAGTGCTGTCTGCAATGTCAAATCCAACACTTCCACACTGACCTTTAGAGCTCTATCCACACTCGTACTTAAGCCCGGAACTAAAATGAATTCGAGTCTTCTCTTTCAGACAGACTTTCTAAATTCCTCCTAAATTAACAAGGAGGTTTGGCAGTATTAAAAACTAATCTGAAGAGAACATGAACATGAAAATATATTACTGCGTCTCTCTGTGTTCAGCTTGTCAAAGAAATACAAATCTGGGTGAGCATACGGGAGGATCAGCTTTGCCAACAGCTGAACTGATGTGCACCTTTGAAATGCTCAGCTGCAGCTGAGTTTTTCCTGCCTGCCTGTTTTGAGTTAATCAGTTGAGACAGAAAGAAACATCTAAACCAGGATTTTATTTTTTTTTTTAGCTCCCAGAGCCAAGGTTTTCTTACTGGTGCAACTCTAAGGGTGACAATGCAAGTGAGGATCTTTTAAATAGAGCAGCATTTGTTCTACAACAAAGGGAGAACCTGAGGCTATGTTTGATGGTTTTGATCTGAGCCAAGGGTATAAATAGCTCCTTGTTAAAGAAATGGAAGAGGCATTGTTGGTTAATATTCTTTAAATTATTATCCTGAGTGCATTTGATTTAATGCTTTCTTGATGTTAGATGGAGGGAGGTGGGAGATCCAGGATAAATTCCAGTTGGGTATGCAGTGCTGGTACTTTTTATAGCAAGCTTATGCACATAGTGCCCTTCTTGACAGCTCTACGTAGATGTTTTAAATATGATCTTTTCCCTCATCCAAAACAAGCTGCTTGCTCTGAAAAATTTATGCCTTATGCAAGTTCCATGCCTCCTTCCCAAATTCCTGCCACATCAGCGAAATCCCTGTGTGCAACACACTGTAATGTTATGCTCTAGGTGTGTTCCTGTGGCTGTAGAATAAAATTCTTTTTGACAGAAGAAAGCCATGGCCAAACAGCTTAAGATGAGGGAATTAAACAGCCAAGGCTGTTTTGGCAGGAAGCTTTGCTGAGAGTTTAAGAATTCCCCTGATGCATGTTGCAAACCTGTTTTTTTTAAAATACTGTGGATAAACATCCAGCTGGAGTAAAGCAGTTTATTTTAAAGAAATTTCCTTAATGTTAGATATGATTAAAAGCTAACCAAATCTTCTTTTTAACCACTTAGAATGAGTGGAAAGGCCAGGGAATGTTAAAGCAATGGTCATTCTCTTCCCTGGCTGTCTGTCAGGTCATGTCCTCAGTTCCATTTTTCACTGAGCAGTTGATCTCCACAGCTCAGAAGTACAGAGGGAGGGCCCTTACTGGGCATCCCTCTTCTCTTTGGTCTCCTTACACTGTTTCTAAATATTATGGAGTTGTAAATATTATGTATTACTCGATGCTGAAGAAAATCCATGAGGTGAAACCTTATTACAGCCATGAACAGAACAATGTTAAAAAATATAAAAATAAATGTGTTTGGAAGGAGATGAGAGCTGGAAAGAAGACAAACATTCAGCAATGTGAGGAAGGGGGAGGAGGAACAGATTAAAAAGAGCAGGCAGAAGCCAGGGAGCATAAGTATAGCTGTGATAAATCCTCTGAATCCCAAATAATCGCTACTGCTCCATTTTTGAAATTTGCCTGACGTACAAATGACAGTTTTGCAAAGACCTTCTCTCTTCCCACTGGGATCCATCCCCCTAGTATTGTGCCATGCATTGCCATATTTCTCCTGGCACTGCACTGCAGGTCTGGGGCTCAGATTGATGATAACTGAGACCATTTTATCCCTATTTTTCTATGGCTACTGCTTTCGAAGTGCTGTGATCTGAGTTTATCCCAGCTGCATAGTTTGCTTTTAGGGATAAAAATTACTACTAAATCCTGTAAATTACTTAGGAGCATCCAGCAATTGGCTGATGCAGGGCAGTGGTAGTACAGTCATCAATATTAGTCACTATTTATAGCCATTTATATCTATTAAGAAATTATTCGAACCTCTTCAACTTGATTTGGGTTGTGCTCCCATTTGGAATCCAGTTGGCAGAGGATACCATTTACCTGTTTTGGAGCAGTTAATACCTTAACGTGTCAGAGATTTAACATTTTTTTTTGTTCAGAAGCTTAAACTATTAATTTAACATCAAAGGATATGTAAATAATAAGAGGGGAAGACCAAGGTAAATGTTTGTAATAGTGATGAGAGACAATGTCCCTGTTTATTTAGTAATACCAAAGGCAAATCACCCCAACAAATTGCAAGCTGTAATTGTAAGATCTTATCAGAATAATGTGCCATTTATCTGAGATCATACTCCCAATGGCAAGGGAATAGGGTGGGTTTTTTCCTGATTTTCTTTAGTCTGAAAAATACAGGGCACTAACTGCTTCCACACTGCACTACAATCTTCTGGTGCCTGATAAGCCTGAACCTTGCCAAGAGGCAGCTATTGCTCTGTAATCTGCAATTTCCTATTTCTGGTTAGTTATCTGATATGTGAGGGATTTTTTTCCACAGTAGGGTGAAAGCTTTTCACACTGGGTAGGTTTTTGATAATTGTTTTTAGAGGTTAAGACTTAGTGCAAAATGTTTTAGCAAAAGGTATTTTGTCATTTCTCCCCCTAAGTTATTAATATGGAGAGGTGATCTTGTGTCCTACACAACAATGCTGTGGTCTGGACTCATATTCAAATGGGCTCTGATATGGAAATAAAAATGTGAATGGTGAATGATCCACATCCTATTAAACAACTGGGCTGCTTCTGTAGCCATAGAAAAATTCTTCATTCTTTTCCTTACTTTCCCTATCTGCATAAATGGAAAATACTTCCCTGCAGGCCAGTTGTGTGAAAATTGATTCACCAAGTGAGAAGTGCTTTCTTTTCTCCAATGATCTCAAAATGAAAGTAGAAATTATTTTATTAGGTCTCTTTATTAAAAGGTTTGGCTCCAGAATTTAAAGAATTATTTTATACTTTCTTAATCATTGCTTGGCAGAATTGAACATGGCTGTTAAAATGTTCATCTGGCTGCAGCTGAATAAAATTCAGCAATGATGTTTCTTATCTTTAGGTTAAACTGACTGCCAGAAGGCCTCCTAGTAAAGCTGGTGTTACAGTTTGGGGACAGTTTGGGAGAGCCTTAAGCAATAATCAGTCTTAAAAACTTGGCTAATCCTTTCCATATATCAGAGTGCTGGGCTGAGATGGGTTTACTGTGACATATGACTTTAAAATAGCAAAAACCTTCCAAAAGGACATAATGAGCTGATCTCATTCCCTTTGAAGTCTGTGCAAATTTTGTTGATGTGTTGATGATGCAGGATCAGAACTTTCCATGTCATTTCTAACAGTGATGTCTAACAGCATAAGCCAGTGATGACACTGCCTTCATCATTATTTTCCCTAAAAATCAACTCTGTTAATCTCTGTAAGGCTTGTGTGGTATTATGAGCTCTATATTATCCAGGCCCTGCTTTTTTTTTGGAGGGGTGTTTTATCTTGCTAATTGTTTTCCACCTGTCTGTACACACACTCATGTGTTTTGCAGGTATCATTGACAGCACACAGGTGGAGCAGAGGCAGGTGGTAGCTGTGACTGGGGATGGAACCAACGATGGACCAGCACTTAAAAAAGCTGATGTTGGCTTTGCAATGGTATAATCTCCAGCATATTTACTGATATTTGTGTCACTGTAAATGTGTTCTGAGAGGTTTTCCATTCATTAGATGATAAGTTGCTGAGTTGTTACTTGTCAGTGAAGCAATGTATCAGAGGGAGTGAGTCATGTTGCATCAGAATCCTTTAATTTACTGTGTCAGATTCACTGCTGCTGCATATTTTGATACTTTTCCCATACTTTGCCTAAGGTAGTTCTTGGCTATGTGCAGAATCCTATGTCCATTCAGGAAAATGAAGTGTTTTCTTCCCAACAGTAGAATACTATTTAACTTTGGTAAAATCCATCACTAAACATAAAATGTCTCCCAAGTGTACTCTGACTATATATATATTAGGATACATCATTCTAATTTTTGTTACCAATTCTGATGATGTATATTTATAAAATCATCAATGATAAAAATAACTCAGAAGATCAGTAGTTATTAAGCTGATAACTTAAAGCACTCAGAACTATCATCACATGAATTCCACTGCTCTGTCAATTCCCTTTTCTGCATCCTTATTCACTTCAAAAATAGGCCAAATTAGCTACATTCCAACAAATGTAAAATGAGGAATATACTCAGCAGCCACTGTTACTATGCTGGGAAACCTTTGTACAACTGTGGACTTGGAACGAGCGTGAAGGTTTGAGTTCTACCCACCCCTATACTTTCTAGTAGGTCATTTCATTCCCTGTTGATTTTTTTCCAGGGCATTGCTGGGACAGATGTTGCAAAGGAAGCCTCTGACATCATCCTGACAGATGACAACTTCAGCAGCATTGTGAAGGCTGTGATGTGGGGCCGCAACGTCTACGACAGCATCTCCAAGTTCCTGCAGTTCCAGCTCACCGTGAACATCGTGGCCGTGATCGTGGCCTTCACTGGGGCCTGCATCACCCAGGTGAGGCAATGCAGGCCCAAATCCCACCACACTGCATTTCCTAAGTGATGGGGGCCTCACACTTGCTCCTTTGTAAACAGCAAATATGCTTTTTGGAGTTCTTCTAAGCATTTTAAGTGTATTTAACGTTGAGCTGCTCAATGTTTAATAGCTGTTGGTGTAAGGAAGTTTACTAATCCATCTTCTCCCTAAAGTAACTTGCTGTTTCTTTAGGAAAACTTGCTGTTTCTTTAGCTTTGTTTAGGAGCTGTTAATTTTTGTGCTGCCTCCACATACCTCCCTGCTTTTAATTACATATTATTGTCATCCCTGAGCCTGAGGATAGGACAGACAATGTCAGGCACTGGGAGAAGCAACAGGTGATGTGAATTGGCCTTTTCCTCTCAGAATATTTCACTGCTAATTATGTGCTTTTGATGGATTATGGAATGGGATTATTCTTTTCAAGAGAGCAGTACTGCCACACAGAAGTAATCCCAGCAGGGGATCTTTCTGACTGATAAAATTATTTTGTTGCTTTCAGGCAATGCTTTTTAATTCCAGATGCAAATGACAAATCAATTAGATGATATATAGGGTTGGACTTTGACATCTCTTTCTTCCTCTCTATCAATCCCTCAGTGCAATCCTGGTTCACATACCACACGTTTAAGTCTTTCACAAAAAGCATACCTGAAGGCAAACCACATATTCTTACCTTCACATGATTGTTTTCTGATTAATAAAATGCGATTTTCTTTTCCCCAAGGAGAAAAAAGGGTGAATTAAGTAAAGTGTGAGAGTTTTGTCTTTCAATAGAAAATAGCAAAATGTGGGGTTTAGTGCTGTCACTGCCTAAAATAATAGATATTTCAGATGCTGCAGGCAGGTGTTGTTACAAAATGCCCCCTTGGATTCAGGTACACTAGGGGAAAGCTGATGCTTCTCCCCGTGGTGATCACACAGATGCCATACCTGTTCCACAGGTACATTTCACCTCATGCACACCTGAGCAAACCAATGAATAAATCATCAGCTCTGCTTGGGGTAAACTTACACTGTGATCATGGAATTGATACTTGCAACCAGAAACCCAGGTGCCTTTACCACGAGGTGAAACTTCTCCTACGCCCTGACTGACATTTCGAGGCCCTGGTGGTGCCTTGTCACAACGGAGCCTGTGCTGAGGGACAAAATCTGGGATGTTGCAGCAAAGTTGGATGTGTTTCCCTTTTCCCTTGGGAAATATTTTCAGGCACATTGAGAAAATGTGAAGTGATTGTTGCTGATAACAGAATGAAAAGGACTAAAACTCTAGGAGATTTTTGTGAGTGGTTCAAACCCATGCAGAAAAAAAGGGCTTGGGTGGTAAGAGCAGCATCCGTGGGACTGAGGCAAGTGTTTCTTTTAAAACCCTTTTTATAGACAGCTTTTATTCATATGCTGCCTACTAACATTTTTTTAAGGTGAAATTTTTTGTTTAATGTCCAGCACCTTCAGTTGCTTTGTGAAGGGACAAAGGGAAATAAAATACATGTTATTCACTAGCTGAGGAATTTCTGTTTTATTCCCGAAGGGGTTAAACACTACTGAATCAGTTCAAGGACTATTTTAAATCAAGTCTAAGTGGATGTGAAGTGCATAATCAGTGCAAGTATATTCCCCTTTTTAATTTCATCCTTTGAATCATTCCATTGGCTTCTGGAAGGGATTGGATCAGCCCCAGTGCATTTATATTGCCCCAGAGGTCTGTAAGACCATCGCTGAGCCTGCCAAGTCTGTTATCCCTGTATACAGGTTCTAATGGACATCCCAGAATTCCTGTATTTCTTTGCAAGCAGATTCTTATGCAATTCCTCAACCTGGCAGTAAAGATGCAGATCTGAAAGGAGCTGAAAATGAAATGGTGGCAAAAGGGCAGCAGTTATTTCCTCTGTCGATGTTTCCACTCTGCAGCCTGACTGCGGATAATCTCGAGCAGCTCTCTGGTTCTGCCTCATTCAAGAAGGATTTTCCCTCACCAATGAACTTTATTATGTTAGGCTTTGACTCCAGCCAGCGAAAGGACATTCTGTTTGGCTCATAAGCTTTACTAAAAATTGCACTTGAGAACATACTGTACCCTCTGGTTGCTATGAAAAAACAGCTCTAGCACAAAATGCATGACTGTACTAAAAAATCTTGCATACGACGGTCGAGGTGCACACACACAGATCTAAATCAACAGAACTGTGCACAGGTCTTCAATTGCTATTTTGACTGAAACATTTTAGTCCTTAACAGGTGAATGAAGCTAAAATCTGTAGTTTCCAAAAGGCAACACAGCTTCCTGGGACCTTCACAAAGGATATAGAGGAAGTCCACATAGCACTGAATTTTGCTTTGCTTTTAGGTAGTCAGTTTGCCTTTCTTTGGCACACAGAACATGATTTTAGTTCACCATTAATATTCAGGCTATCTTTTTGGTGATATTTCATCAAGTCTAGAATGATAAAAATTCTACCTAAGTGCTAATGTTTGTTCTGTGCTTCCTGATAACATCTCTCAAAAAATCTGTTCTGCAGTTCAGAACCAGCACATTGGGATCCTTTTAGGACAAATCTTCCTTTACACTTACTTTTTTTGGTTTCTACTGTTTGTGCTTAAAGGGAGTGCAAATATAATAAAATCTTTGCTTGGACTAATTTATTTTTTTTTTAACATTTGGCTTGTGCTTTGCAACTTAATAGACTTAATTTTATTCGGTCTTGATCCTGCAGTTGCACTGGTGTACATGTAAATATGAGTATGTGGTCATCTCCCTGCAGGAGTCCCAGTGAAACCACAGCAACCCTGCATTAATGAAGGCTCTGACTGTGTGAATTACTGGTATGAGTGAAGCCAGAGGGGCACCCAGAGAAAGCATTGCCCACGTAGGAGATGATTTGTTCGGTCCAGAGCACCTTAGGAGGGCCGTGGAGAGGCTTAAAAAAAACATTAGGCAGAACCTGTGACCTTTAGTGGTCATTTTAAGAGTCTGCTGGGTTTTTTTTCTGAAATAGATTAATAAAGTGAGGCTCCTTGCCAGTTCCACTTCAGGGAACTGCTGTTTAGTTTAATTCTGTTAATTTTAAACAAATATTATTTTATTATTTATCTACTTCATGCCTGCTTCAGCAAGATGCTACTGTTAGTGAGTATCCACAATATCTTCTCTCTCTGCCTTGTCCTGGTCTGTGGTTTCAAGAGGTGTTTAACCACATGTAGAGAGTGTGCATGATCCTATGTACTGCTCCAGTGTTATGCAAAGATTATAAAGGAGTAGCAGAGGGCCACCAAATAAGTTATTATGCAGACTACAAGGGACCAATGCAAATGGTCATTTGCTGTTCTCTGCCGTGGGTCCCAGCACGAAGTCATGTTAAGGCGACAGAAATCATGTTCCAAACAGCATAAGAATTGCAGATACAGTGTCACCTGTTGACAAGCTCAGCAGAGCTGCTGCCAAAACTACCCCTCACAGGGGTTTAACTTACACTGGGCCCTGTTTCAGTTTACAGCAGCTCGATCTATAAACCACAAGTTCTTAATTTTTGACTGATAATGAATTTTTGTGTTGTGGGTCTGTGATTACGTAAAGCATTTTGAGATCTGGGTCATGTAAGAAAGCAGAGCTTAAAGCTTCTGCTGAAAAGCTGAATCAGGAACATTCAGGCTGGGACTGCATTGGTGCTCTTACTTTCATGTTCAGCGTGTGCATAACACCAGTGATGAGATCACAGCTCTGGTCCCATGTCAGTGCAGTTTGTGTGGCACAGTGCAGCTGAGCCAGATTCATTCACCTTATCTTTTAATTAATCTAATTCATTTACCTTTCTCTCTGTGTTGCCATGTGCATACTTTTAAAGTGACCAGGGTTGTCTTGACCAGTTTGTGTATAATTGTCCTTCCTGTTCAGCAGCTGTTGCCTCAGGTGAAACCAATCGTTTATTTTTCCAGTGGATTTCTGAGGGACCAAATCTTGTATTTTGACCTCACTCTCTGAATAACAGTTTTGCAGAGCCCTTGATTGGTTCAGTGAATGTGGTTCTTTGGAGCTCTACCTACAATTATTGTGAGTTTTGCACTTCCAGTGAGTCATTGCTCCACATCTCTGGGTGTCATATAGAGTTCTATAAGTGCTTTAAAAAGCCACAAGGCTCATCCTGCTTCCTGTCCCCCACATACACACAGCACCAAGAAAGTATTAGGTCATTATGCTTAGAGCTGTTAAAAATAATCTGGGTATGAACAAAATAAAGATTTTAAAATGCAGCTCAGTCAAATGGAAAGAGTTTTTTACTGGAACTATAGAGCAAATGGGTTTATCTCCGTGCCAGATTCTGTCTGTGTCTCCTACTGCTGAGGCAATGTAACTATTCAAAAAGGTTGCACTGAATAAAGGGAAGACAAAGACTGTGTTTTAACATTTTACATTCAAATTATTGTTCTTGTACTTTGAGAAAGATTTAATGTTTTAGCAGACATTAGGAACTGAAAACAGTGACTCTATAGGACATTATGTTTGGAAAATTAAATGTTAATTAAAAAGCACTGTAACATTGAACTACTGCATGAATCACTGATTGTTTTTACAGATCTTGTTCCAAAAAATGAGGATGATCTATACTTACATGTTTAAGGCAGCAATTTACATGGTTATAATGTTTTACCGCAGAACTGTATTTGGCAAATCCTAAAATAATAGCATGGACAAATTTGAAAAAGCTGTAATATAAAATCAAAGTCTCTACTGTTTAGATTTGTTTTGGCAAGGCTTAGAGGCGTGGAAATAGAATTAAGGATGTTACTTCCATACAATTAGTAGACACTGTGATCCAGCAGCAGAGGTGAGGGTTGATTTTTTCTTTTTTCTTTTTTGCATTAATACATGAAGAGTTATCCTACCAAAAATGCTCATTTTTATGAATCTATGCATGTGTTCCATAACAAGTGGAAGTAAAAAGGTAAGGGTGAAAATACCTTTTATTCCCTCACAGTTTGTCATCTAAATCAAAAGTAACAAGCTCTAAAATTTGTGAGGCTCTGCATGTCACAAAAGATTTGTAGTGTATTTCCAGCCTTTGGCCATTTTTACTTTTAAGTGTTTCCAAGACGAAGTGCAACATCACTTGATTTAAGGGACATTTTCCTTTTACCTCTAGGCCAATGCTAACCTATTCCAAGGTCAAGTGGAAAGGAATTTGATGAATAAGTGCTGATTTTGGGTGGTTTGTGGTTTGAACAGCTTTCATCCCCAAAGTTTGCAGAAAGGGAATTAAGAGTTGTTAACCAGTTAGTTAGTGGCTAAAACGCAGAGCAAAGGATGTTAATTTGCATCCCACTTGCATAAATGACTAAAATCTCTAATGGAAGCCTAAACTCCTTAGCTGATATGTATTTTCCTCAGTTTCCACCAACTAATCAGAAATCAGATAGAGTTGCAGTGGAAATTTCATTCCACTGCCTGCCCAGACTAATGTGTGTTTAATGTTTGGGCTTCAGCCTAGAATGAGCTCTCACACTTGACTGAACAGTGTAGCAGTGCCAATAATAGATAATTATTAGGGGCACCACAGCCACCCAAGGTGATTGGCAGTGGGAAATGGTGAGAACATGTTGTTGCCAAAACTGATGACTGCCAATTACAGTTGTGTGATGTAGAGACTGAAATAATCTGCTTTTGCATTGTGCTGGGAGCATGGCAGGCTCTGATAGACACCTGAATATCTGACTCTATTTATTAAGCATAACAGACAAAGTCAGTCTTATTGACATAGAAGTCAGCACATGAAGTGGAAATTGAGCTATTGTAACATCCCAATGCAGAGAATGTTTCTCAAGAAAACTTATTAACTAGACAGGCAAAAAATATGACAAGGAAAATTGCTCAGCAGAAAAGATGTTTTCCTTTTTCCCCTACACACTGTGTCCCATGCAGGGCCTCTGAGCTCTATCAGCAAACCACTTTTATTGCAAGTACTCTCTTTTTTGGAGCCATATGTATTAATAAAAATAAATGAGGTCTTGATCTGGAAAGAAGTTTGTCCTGATCACTTTTAGTTTTTTAGCACCTCTAAAGACAAAAGCATTTCCTGTTTCTGCAGCTGCATGTCCAATGAATGAGGTGAACTCTCCAGACAAGCCCATAACCAACAGGTCAAGAATCTATTAATGCTAATCTTCCTCCTTTCCATGATGTAGCCAACCTGTAAGACTTAGAAACAGCAGGTTACCTTTCTCCATCCCTTTGAATAAGCTAGAAGTGATCTTTTTTCTTTAAATAAGTGAAATGTATCAAAATATGTCTTAATGTTCTGTTAAAAATGTGTTTCAAGAAGAAATAATGTTTCATCTCAAGGGGGAGTTGAATATAAATGAGATCCACCAGAGACCAAACCACTTACCTTCGTTCTCCATGTGTACTTTGGATAATGAATGTGTATTGACCCATATCATTTGGAAACATTTCATTATAAGTGAATATTTAACCCTTTTAAGGAAAGCACACAGTTCTTAAAGTTTCTGTGGGCTTTGCTTTGCTTTGTATGCTGTTCCCTGAATTTCTGTGCTTTGCTGCTGCAGCACCATGATAATATAGTGCACAAAAAGAGTGTTCTCTCTTCCAGCTTTCACACTGTAGATTAACTCCATCTCAGGATGACATTTGTCATACCTTATTACTTTTGAGATTCTGTTTTCCTGATAAAAGTGGTCTATCTGAAAGAGGAAGCAGACTTTACTAGTGCTGCCCATTTTCTGTGAGGTCTGAAGACACAGGAGGTTGTTGGATACAGAGAAGAACCTCGTTCATTTTTCCTCTCCTGGGTCCTTGAAGCAGCTGACTCAGTCTGCCCTCAGAGCTGCCCCAATGAACTACACATCCAAACTTTGTAACAGCTGTCCAGCCTTTCCTGAGAGCTGGGTTTGCTGTATTTAGTTACTTCTGGGGTTCTTTAAACCCAACACATAGATTTTGTGTGAGGAAACAGCTCCTTCTAGTGACTGGTGAGCTGCTTCAGGAGCTACATCCTGCATCCTCACAAATAGCAATATTTGGGTTTTTTCATTCCATACCCATAATTCCAAATATGCTGTCCTGTTTCCACTAAAATAATAATGGCTGTAATAAAAGGTGGTCTTGCTCTTGCACATTTGATACAGTTTAATAAGTTTCAGGGTATTTTTAACATCAAAATATCAGGCTTTTTAAAATGTTTTTATTGTTTTTTTAAAGGTCTTATTTAAATACGATATATAAAGATGTCTCTGTAACTCTTGCATAAATATTTAATAATTTCAAGCAGTTTCTGAAAAAAAAAATAAAGATAGATAGTAAAAAAGGGAAACATTACTTTTTAAACTGTTCCAACATCATTTTTCTCTCAGGAAATAAACTCCCACTTCCATCATCTAGTTACCTAAATTCAGCTGGAATTTTAAGCATGAGGTAACAGAGAGTATCATGACAAGTATTACAAGTGCCACTGTTGTGCTCTGGAAGAATTGTGTGATTGCAAATGATTTAAATGATTGCAGAGAAATCATTTCTCTTTGAAGATCATTGATCACAGATCAGTGACCACAGATCATTGTGCTTCTGGTCTCGCAGAGGAAATATAAGCAAGGTCACAGCAGCTCAGACTGGGTATTTCTGACACAACACCCCAGGAAACGACCTGGCGGCTGTAATTCCCCTGGGAAATACGTAACTTCCTGAATTGTCTCCACAGGACTCTCCTCTAAAAGCTGTGCAGATGTTGTGGGTCAACCTCATCATGGACACGTTTGCCTCCCTTGCCCTGGCCACGGAGCCCCCCACAGAGGCGCTGCTGCTGCGGAAGCCGTACGGCAGGAACAAGCCCCTCATATCCCGCACCATGATGAAGAACATCCTGGGCCACGCTGTCTATCAGCTCACCCTCATCTTCACCCTGCTCTTTGTCGGTAAGAAATCCTTAGGCTTAGGTCGTTGTTAGATTTAGACTTAATTGTTGCCTCGTTGTGCGGCTTAAGGTGCCAAAATGCTTTAATGCAATATTTATTAAGGCTGTCTTAGTTGTATTGCTCCTAAAGGGCACTGGAAACACAACAGAAGGAATGGGTTTAGTCACCTTCCACGTGTTGTTACCTCAGTGAGTTTTTTGCCTCCTCACAAAATATAGATTTGGCAAAAGTTTATATCAAAACACAGTCGGGAAAATTAGGTTTTAATAGGAGTACCTGGGCCTGCTTCTACACTGAATTCTCATTTTGAGACCTGTCATCTGGAGGAGGCATGTAACAACAAATTAAAAAACCCCCAAAACCATAAAACAAACCACAATAAAAATCAAGATCTGTTTTACCAAGAGCTGGAGAAGCTCTAATCAGGAGCAAAATGTTTGCCATAGCCAAGAAATAATGTTGATCTTAAGTAGTATAGAAAGCAAGTAATCAGTGTTAAGTGATACAAATAACACTCTGCTTTGACATTTAATTTCTAGAATGGATATTAAAAGGGGACAAAAAAATCTAATTTATTAGATTAGTGGATTCTTCTTCAGGGCTTGCTAGTAACGGATGCTTTTTATAGGTTATATTTTGGAGAGGGGAGGGAAGGAGGAAAAATGTTTCTTGCTGCAGGGAATAGTAGGAGCTAATAATAGATTCTGTTGCTCCACAATAATAAGTGAACTTGCTCCAAGGACTAATGATTTTTTCAGTTGGCTATTGTCTTTTTGTCACTGTCATCGCTGTTAAATTGCATGTGTTGTCACTCAGGTTATTTTTTCCTATATATACAGACTTCCAGAAAAGCTGCAAATGGAAATTTGTGATTTTTAGGAGGTTTTTGAGCTCTGTTTTGTAAGTCTTGCTCCACCTTATCAGCATCTGGCAGCTTATTTGGGATACTCAGAGGAGGTGGTGGTCTGTTTGCAGTGGAGTTACTTGCACCAAAAGAATTGCCAGGGTTTTGAAGAGAGGTGGTCTGTAATATTGTCACACTCACAGTGTGTTTTGAGAATGTCTAGCAAGCCTTAGGAAATTATAGTATCAGATTCTCTAAACTAGGTGTAGAAAGTCTTGGTAATTCATGTCATATGAATCTTGGAATGAGAACTTCTGTGAACTTTATGGGCAGTTATAATGGCTTTTTGATGAGTTTTATGGTTTAAAATACTTTGTACTAAGCCAGATGCAAAGAAAACCAGGCCTTTTCATCCTATTCTAGTTTCCTGAGTGTCTCTGGAAAGCTCATGCACACTTTGAAGGAGACAGTCCAACCAATTTTCTGATAAGCCTAGGACATAGTTTTTTGCTTTCTAAACTCCACAAGGCTCAGCTTTGCAGTGACATGATGTTCTAAGCTCAGTGCTTTGATAATTAAACTAATTAATGAGAATTAGTTCTATTTTGGTCAAATAATGCTTCATTTTTTGTAGTAGGTTTCTGTAGAGACTAGTACATCGAGTTTTTATCTTTTTTCTTGTCATGTGGCAGAAATACCTTGTGTTTGAACATACAGTAATGTCTTGGGGACATCAGGCACGTGAGAAATCCAGAAGTCACTGCCTTTGTCAGGCTGTAGCATACAAAAAAATCTTAACCTCAGCAACAAGGCATAATAAACTAAAAGCTTTGCTGTGACACCTTTTGGAGCAGGTTTGCAAATAAAAACCAATTATGGATTTAACCACTGCCATTCCACAACAGAAGCATGTTCTTCTGTGCCAATTGAGTGATGCAGTGCAAGAACAGAGACTTAAGGACAGGTGCCCTCACTGAGAGAAACATTCACATATTTGTGTTTGTGCTTAAAAATCTCTGCTCTCTCACAGTCTGTTTTGTGGTCTCATACTGTGTTACTGACGTATTTGTGATATCATAGTCTGCCTTCTGTCAAAAGACTATAAGGCAAATTCTTTCTTTGGAAACATGCTCATTATTCCCTGTGACTTGAACATGAACTGCTCAAATATCCCAAGGCAGAAAACCACTCCCTGTTAATTTAGCTGTTGGAATTAAGAGCCCCAGGAGAAACCCTGAGGAAACCTTTCTTCTTTCTGCAGAAATTCTGAATATAATGCCAGTGGGAGAACAGGAAAACGTTCAAGCTTTAATTTGCTTTTATTAACAAAACACTGGTTATTAAAATGAGTGGTATTGTGATAATCTTCTGTACTCTTGTTTCACTCATTATTTACACTTCCATGTGAATGCCCCATCCTTACATTAGACTCTTTCAGTGGCTGGATGTCATCTGTGAACTTTGTGTATGAGAAAGGGGATGGAAAAATGGGACATGAGATGGAATGTGCACTTGCAACCCAGAAAATCAGTATTATCCTGAGCTGCATCAAAAAGAGTGGCCAGTAGGTCGAGGGAGGTGATTCTCTCCCTCTCCTCCCCCCTTGTGAGACCCCACCTGGAGCACTGCATCCAGCTCTGGTTTTAATCTGAAAGAGGAAAGGTTTGAATGGATGCAAGGAAACAAGTTTTTTTACTATGACAGTGGTGAGACACAGGAACTGAATGCCCAGAGAAAGTGTGGATGTTCCATCATTGCAAGTGTTGAAGGCCAGGTTGGATGTCCTTGCCCATGGCAGGGGGACTGGACTAGATGATCCTTAAAGGCCCCTTTCAACCCAAACCATTCTGTGATCCTATAAGAAAAGAGGTCCCTTGGGTGCAGGTATCTTTTCCAAACTTACCCCATTTTCGCAGTTACTCATCATGGGTTGTCATCTTGCTTTTTTTATTGATCAGATCTAGAAGTGATAGTGAAATTATTAAAATAAAGAGCAGTGCCTGATGCTGCTCAAACCTAAATCTATTTAAAACCATGGGTGTCTGTGCTATTTATCACTGATATCCTTCAATGGTTGTTATAAAAAGTTATGCCACACTGGATTAGTAAATGGATAAAACCTGCTGAAAAGTAGCTGCTTTGAATTACTGTAGAAAATGTCAGTGGTTTTAAGTGCATCAGGAGGAATTGAGTGCTCAGAATAATTACTGCTGGTTAGAGGAAAAGTACTACTGACAATTTTTCAGAGGTATACTGAGTTATTAGCTAAGAGACATCATTTGAGAAGCTTCTTGCTCAGGAAGCTGGTAAAGCAGAGCATGGAAGGCGACTAAACTAAACAAGGGAAATACAGATCTCTTTCATTTATTCTGGTGGAAACTTTTGTTTTTGTCTTACACCCAGGTGAAAAAATGTTTAAGATTGACAGTGGGAGGAATGCACCACTTCACTCTCCTCCTTCAGAACATTACACCATCATCTTCAACACCTTTGTCATGATGCAGCTTTTCAATGAGATCAACGCACGGAAAATCCACGGCGAAAGGAATGTCTTTGATGGCATCTTCAGAAATCCTATTTTTTGCACTATTGTCCTGGGTACCTTTGCTATTCAGGTAATGATTTGGGCAAGAATTAGCTGTATGTGGTTTTGCTTTTTTTCTTTTATTTTTAAATCTGAAGTGCTGTAGGAGGTACATTTCATAGCAAACCACCTGCTTTCACAGATTTTCTCAATCAATACTAGTGTTAATAATAGAAAATGTTATGTAACCCTATTAATCCAACACAAATTTTGATCATTATAACCAGGTTAGTTCTTAAATTAATCTTAGCATGTCCAATAATAACAGCCATCTTTATTTGTTGATATTATAACTTGTTTTCAAAGAAGAAATTGTTCTATAGTGTACCAGCAAAGCGTTTTATTTACTACTACGTGAATAGACAAATTTGCCTTCAAGTACCTAAAGCTGAACTGTTTTTCTGTTAAATGCCACTACTCAATATTCTCAGGAATCCTTCTTCTTAATAGCAATTCTTCATGTTCATCCCCTGAGTTTGCTGTCCCACTCAAGTGTGAACATAATTACAGTGACACGTTTTCCCCAGAAGGTTGTAATTTTTCTTATGTAAGAACTCCAATTCCTCCTCCTGCTCCTGGATCCATCCATTTGCTGGCATCTTTCTCCTGCTTGATATATTGGATATTACCTTTTTGGGCTGTTTCTCTGCTGACATGGTTGCTCAGTTCTGCCATGGCAGCCTGGAAACTCAGTATTGGAACCTTTCTCCTGGAAGGAGCAAGGAGGAGGATGGAGCTATTTGACCCTGGGCTACTGTGGTTTGAAACAGGAAAGGGAAGCTCCTCAGTAAACTAAGTATTGCAGAAAGGGCAGTAGAACTTGGTAGTGATGATCCTTAGTTCAAAAACATAGTTTTAGTGCCCTGAACTAAAATTCTGGCAGTTTAAATCTCTGGTTTGCGATTTCAGGTTTTGCAGCAGCACTACTAACAAGAAATATCAATACCTCATTTTCAGTTAGTAAAACCTCCTGAGTCTAAGGAGGATTAGGAACCTGTTCAGATTCTCTGTGTGTTGGTTACCCTGCTCCAAGGTGTGTGGTTTGGCCACCCTCTGTCTATCTATTATACCACATCTCTAAGTGTGATAAAATATTAATCAGAGGGAAAAATCTGTTTGCAATGGACATTCCAAAACGACATCAGGGTCAACACATCCCCAGCTGAGAATACTCAGGAGCCAGGAGAGTACAGGGGGACAGTCCTGTTTTGGTTTTCCTGACCATTGTTAGATAGATATGGGGCTAAGAAAGCTTAGTCTGAACTGGTATGGCTTTTTCTGACCTTTACTTCACAGTCCATAAGTTCATGCATTTGATTTTTTTTTTTTAATAGTGACTGAGGTGCTGCACCTTCTTTTTTGTTTGGTTGGGGTTTCTTTTCTTGTTTGGTTATTTTTCCCCCCTTCCCCTCAAAAATTTACCTCCTCTTTTTTGTGATTTTCTTTGTAGATAGTAATTGTCCAGTTTGGAGGAAAACCATTTAGCTGTTCTCCTCTGCAGCTTGACCAGTGGATGTGGTGTGTATTTATTGGATTAGGAGAACTTGTATGGGGTCAGGTAAGTGAGCATTCAGCAAGATGCAGATTCAAAGCTCTGATATTGTTCATAATCCTCCTGTACTGGGGTTTCCTTGATGTCTCACAGTGTCATGGGTAGCACAGATTGAAGTACAGCTCTCTCAGAACTTCAAGGATAGATCTGGTAGTAAATACAGTTAAATTAATGTGTCATTTGAAATTTCTTCTGTATCCTCTGTCATCATTAGCTAATGCATAATTATACATAGATGTAAAAGCAAATGTCAATGAGATCATTAGATCAGTTGGGATTATCTGTCTGGGAGTAATAATACAACCACAATCACTATTGTTAAAATTATTCTTTTAAGTACAAACACATATTGCAAAGTTAATAATAATATTTTTTTTCATCTTTGAATGCATCATTAGAGTATTTAAGTTGGTGCCACCTGATACAGTAAAGAAAAATGTGAAGTTACACTTTTTCTCTCAGATGTAAAGACATTTGTAGATCAACAGTTTGTCACTATGAAGGAAGAGGGAAGAAATTGCCAACTGCAGCTGAATACTGATATGGTTCTGATGGGCTTGTAATGAAGAGAGATAGATTTCAAAACTGATTGTTTTTTCTCTTATGACAAAAAAATAACTTCTGGGGCAGTTCAGCCTCATGTTTTCAGAGAAATAAGCTCAGAATCGGAACAGTTTTTAATGCAAATGTTGCTGAAAACCATCACTGTTAGAGGTTCTACTGCAATTATTACCTGAAGATGGGATTTAAGTTATGATCTAGCAGGAGGAAGATATATAATTACAATCTTGGAAAGATTTCTTTCTTCTTTCAACTGATTGGAAAATACCATCTTTCAACTTTTGGAGAGGGGAATTAAAGCAGAGAGAGGGAGAAAAACTCTTGTTGTTTTATTGGACAGTTCAGCTGTGAAGATTTTCCCACAGCCTTTGATCAATGGACTTTTTAGCTTCTAAATTTTGTTATATGTGGTTATTACATAACCACTAAAAACTAATAATAATACCAGCATTTGTTTTCCATTTAGTTCCCAAGCCTTATTGCAAGATATTAGCCATTAAATTAACAGAGTTATTGGCATATCTCAACAATTTTGTCACTGCAAAGAAAGCAAATACACAGAGAAGAAAAACAAAATATCTTTCCTTTGTGGTCAGTATTTAGTGACCAGAAAAGAAAAACACAGACTAAAAAAAATAAACTTGTCCATATTTATGTGAGTTACAGTCTTTGGCAAGTCCTCTCCTTGTAGAGCTCTACTGTGAGAGGGACTTCTTTTCCTTTAGAAATGCTGCTTTTCTTCCTTCTCAGCCTTTTCTCTCTTGCTATGAGTAATTCTAGTTCAGCACAAACCCAATTTCTCACCCTTTTTTTTTTAATCCACCTCCTGAACCTGCTGTTCTTATGAACCACTAAACCAATCAAGATTTTCAAGTTTTGATGTCAAAGTTGGCACTTTTAAAAGCAATTTAAGGTGTATAGTTTTTAGGAAGTCAGTCTGAGATGCTTTGAGGGACAGTTCTAACAGATAGCCCTCATCACTTCTGAAAATCAAGATTTTCTACAGTATTTCATGCTACATTTCCAGAATTATTGATCAGTTTTTAGAACTGCAATGATTTTCCTGGGAATAATATTTAGTTTCTTAATCTGCATCCAGTCTGTTGAGTCTGCCATTACCTGAACTGTGCAGGTCTGGGAAAACAGGTGAACAAATATCCATGTAAGCACCCTAAGAAAAGAATTAGAGCAGAATTTTATCTTCTCTTATCTTGGCTGAGAGAGGTCATGAAGGAGAGGTTTGTTCTGGGGCACAGAATCTTTACCCAGTACAGTTGTTTCTGTGTGTATTGGCTTGAAAGTTCTTCATCAGACCCCCAAGAGTCTCAAGTAGCTGCTCTCTGTAGAGTTGCTGCCATTGTAGTGTTTTCAAGGCTGGGAAGCTGAAGGCCTTTCAGTAAGTATTTCAATCACTAGCACTTACCTTCTCTTTTTTTTCCCTCCTCTTCTGTCTTTCCTCATGTCACACCCATTCATTAATTTTCCAAGTTTGCATCTTGTTTTTCAACCCCCCAAGATTCATTTTACAAAGATCATATAGCAATGCAGAAACTGGTTTTGGTTTGGTTTCTTTTTTCTTTTTCTTTTTACATTTCTTTCACTGTCTTTAAAAACTAATATCTGAAAAGTGGACTCGTGGATGATGAAGTTAAGGAGATCCTCAGCAAACTCTAAGGTTTATCTTCACCCTGAAAATATTTGGCACCTTTTTTTATATGTCTTCACTGTATCCACTCCAGTTTTCCAAAACTATCCTCACCAGCTTTGTTGCAACTCTCTTGATTCTCCCTTCATCTTTCCTACATCTGGGCTTCAGAGATGTGATTTCTGAACTGCTGAAAGGAAGACAAACAGAAAAGAAAATTGCAGCACTTTTTTTGCTAAGTGGGTCTAACAGTTAACTTTGTAGGAGATTTACTTTAAGTGGTCAGTATGTTCCAGGTGATGTCTTGTTTAAACAGCCAACTGCCCCTATTTTTATTTGAGCCAACAAAAGAAATCAGAACAAAGAGAAAAATGACTGTCCAAGAGGACAGCACTGAAATGGATTTAAAATAATTGTGTTATTACAATATCTAACTACAGTATTTGCAGTTTTTTAAGATTAGTGGCTACCTCCTGTGTTAATTACTTCCAAGGACCACTTGCTTGGGCAAACAGAATTAGAAGAGGGGTTGAGCTAATAAGAATTTATTAGTAATAAGGACACAGAGTAAGACAGAGCCCTACAAAAAGCCCAACAGGGAGACAGTCAGATCCACACCTTCCAGAAACCTCAATTTTGATAAAAGCCAGGAAAACCATTTCAACTTGCTAAAACAAAGGGAAGCTGAGTCCATGAACCAATGTGGTGTGAGGAGACTCATAAGCATGAGATGCAATGAACTTTCAGCTCCCTTTAATGTGAATCACTAGAAATACCCAAGCTCTAATTGCAGCAGTATCAATCTTGCAAACTTTTTTTCCATTATGACATTTAAATACTTTTCTTTTAGTTTCTTTAAGAAAGGATGACAATTTTCCCAGCCTCAAAATTGCTCCACAGCTGGGTATTGCCAGTGTGGTTTAATGTGGCTAATTGTTTACACAGTAAACTAGGTATTTCTGGACTAAAATGGGAGCTGGGTGTGTGTAAAGTACTATTAGGACTCACCATTCCTGGAAGATTCTTGATCTCATTAAAATATCTTTTTTTTTAACAAACATATTATTATACTGTTGGTATTCAATGAGGCTTATGTTTTCAGTACTTTTTTATAATTTTAGGTCATTGCAACCATCCCAACAAGTAGGCTAAAGTTTTTAAAGGAGGCAGGGAGGCTCACTGAGAAGGAGGAGGTCCCTGAAGAAGAACTCAATGAAGATGTTGAGGAGATCGATCACGCAGAGAGAGAACTTCGACGTGGACAAATTCTCTGGTTCCGAGGGCTCAACAGAATCCAAACCCAGGTATGATAGAAGTAAATGCCCACATGGTCAAAAACACCCTCAAAACCAAAAAAATGCTTAATCTGAGATGAAGGCAAGATAATGTTAAAAGGAAAGTTTGGGTGTGTGAAGGATGGTACTTGTGAATTGCTTGTTTTCAAAGGAGGAACACGTGGAAAATAAAACAGGTGAACTCAACAGAGGAGCGTTTGTATAGCAGGAAAGATAAATTGAAAATATTAAAAAATGATAATATGCAAAAATAGGAATATGTGTTTTGGGGATACTGTGACTGGACGTTCATTTTCTACTTCAGTGATGACAAGACATAAAATAGTGCTGGAAAACGTCAGCTGTGCTAATGTTATGAAGGCTTTCTAAAACACAGTGTTTTATTTTGTCAGAAATGTATTGTTGCTGCCATTTCTGCAATAACAGAGTAATTTTAATTGTTGAGTCTGAAGTATGAAGTACCATTTGATTAAAAAAAAAAACAAACCTATTCCATTCTGGCACTACCACATATATATCATGATTAAAAGGAACTGGTTTTCTTTCATATTAGGTAGCAAAAAACGTGGTTCTGGGTTTATTTTTAGTAGGAAAGGTCTAAGAATCCATCAAATATTGAGGTGTATGTGTTGGCTGCTACAGATGATTTCTTAGAAATATCTATCCTCAACTTTTGCTAAATACAAAAATCCACTTTGCACTGAATCATGGTGCTAAATATAGTACAGATTACCTTAGCTAGGAAAATTTGCCCTGGAGTGCTAAAAAACTATTTGAGTTATTTTGTCTTTTCCATTGCAGTGAAACAGTGTTTTATTGCACTCAGATGTGCTCTACTTGATCTTTTTAAAATCAAGTATTTCTGCCAGCTTGCAGAAAGAGAGCAGATATCAGCTGAGAGTGTTTTACATGAGGCTTAGGAGGAAAAGAGGTGAATGATTAAGACTTTTTTTTTTTCTTTAGAGAATCTTCTAAACAGCATTTTCATCTCAGAAGATTTGGGGGGTTGTTGTCATCCAAGATAAACAGAACATTCTGGTTTTTCCCATCTACAAATTGATACCTTTTTTTTTTTTTGAGAAAAAAATGTAACCATGTATTTTATAAAAAAATAATGGAAAAAAACTAGGGCAGTTGTGTGTGTTTAGTGCATCCACAGAGCATAAAAGAGGGTGGAAACTGGTGGTAGAGAGATGAAGGGTTTGGGAATTTCCCAAGGTTCTGTGGTAAGTAATTAAATACGGATCTTCAGCTTTGAGGTTGTGTGTCCTCTGTCAGCCAGGAGCACTCGTCATCAGAGAAAATTCAAACTGTCACAGTGCAGAGGTGACAAACAGCTGCCCAGGTGATGGTGATCCTCATGAAAAGATGATCTCTAAATGTGCATTCTTTTCTTCCTGGTGGCTCTAGGAGCAGTGTTGCCTGTTGGCATTTCTGTCAGGATGTCTTTCTGGTTGTGGTGAGTGTAAACAAGCACAAAAAACCAAATTACATCCTTTCAAGTTCTTTTTCTAGTCTGAGAGGTAGCTTTTAGTTCTGCAAATCTTTGTCCACTTAATTCACAGATAATTTTTTCTTTGATACTATTTAAAACATAATGAACATTAATTATATTTCTTTGCTAACATCCATTTTCTTAGTTTCCTTTCTGCTCTTAGTCGTAGAAGTACCTTCAGTAGGATTTATTGCTTCTCTGCCAAGAGGCCTCTGTGATTTTTTTCCCCCCTTCATTTTGTTTACTCAATGACTTTGATTTTTACATCCATTTCACATCTGTGGAATGATAATGAGAAAAAGGAAATGGGACAACAGATTCAAAAATAGTCCCAAGGTGTCCACTGGAGAGTGATGAAGTTACGTGCAGGTCAAATCAGATCCACTGTTGGATGGACCTCGAGTCGAGCACATCCTCGTGTGCTGTGTGTTGTGGCCCATCCCAATGAATTCATACACCTGTACTACGTTTCTCAGGAAGCCAGCTAAAGAAGAGTTGATGGAAGAAGATGAGGATGTCTGTAGCATCCTTGGGGAGCTGGAGGATTTGCAAGAATCCTCTGATGTCTAATGCACTCCTGGAGATGCGGAAGAAGAAGGTAGAGCATCCCCTCACTTTATATATTTATGAGGATGACAGTAAGAGCAGGAATAAACTCTAGGCTCACAACTAGTTTGATCATTCAAATCCTAATAAGACCAGTTTCCACCATCTTGTGCTGTAAATTAGGTTATTTTTGCTTATTTTTCTATTCAGTCATTATTGGCCAGAAAGCCACAGCAACCAACAAAAGCCTTCACTCCTAAAGCAGTTATAAAGAACCTACAGTAGTGCTGGAGGTTGTTTTCAGGTCTCCCTTGCAA
Source organism: Pachyramphus minor (assembly GCA_013397135.1). Taxonomy (NCBI): domain Eukaryota; kingdom Metazoa; phylum Chordata; class Aves; order Passeriformes; family Tyrannidae; genus Pachyramphus; species Pachyramphus minor. The sequence goes on from VYXB01002938.1 coordinate 134,318, forward strand.
TGCTCCAGTGAAAACTCATCCAAATGGACAAAACTTTGCAGTGTTAAAGACACTTCTTTTTTGCATCCTCTCTCAAAACAGAGGGTTCAAACCTAGAGAAAGGATTTCCACTGTGATTCTTCCCTCTGAAATGTCAGACCTGTTTCTACGAAGACATGAACGAATTTACTTTAAAGAACTGTGTATGAAAAATGCACAGAACCAAGTTAGGGGCTGGCTACTGACTTCTGATTTTCTTTTTTTGTCTACTTTTGGTCCTTCAGATGTTTTGCTGGGTTGTAATTATACTATAGGGATTCTCAGGATGGATGTGTGTTCTTCTCTGAATGGAAGAGTGTTTCCTTGCTAGACAGTTCTCTCAGAAGATCACTGACATGTGGAGTTTCACAAATGGCTCATCTTAGTTATGCAAGTTTGAGGGAGATACAGAGGTGATCTGAAGTTGCATAAAAGAGTGGACTTTTCAACCTTTGCTGCTTTTCAGCAACTTGTCCCAAGTGTTTGTTGCAGTTCTCACACATTCTTCATTCTGAAGGAAGAGAAAGATTGATCACCCCCTCTTGGCAGGTCTAATAAACTTTGGAAAGCTCACCAGGTTCACTTTAGGCAGAACTGCATAATCTGAGTGACATCCAAAAACCATTGCATCCTTTTTAATTGTACACTGAAAATTTTCTCTGGTCACGTCACCTTTGAGAATGGAAACTTTCTGCAGTGTGGAGATTAGAAAACTTTTCAAGTTAAATGTCAGATTTTTACAACACTGGTCTGATTCTTTCTTCCTCTGCTTCATTCATCCTGTAATTCAGCTTGTTTTATCTGCATCAAGTGGGAAATAAGTGTCTAGAAATGTTTTGAGAATAAAAGGGAAAACTGAAAAATGTGCAGGTGACATGTTAACAGCTACTTAAACAAATATCTTTCCTCTTCAGATACTAAAAAATACAAAGAAGTACTGTACTGCATTTCCCCCCCTTCCTTTCTATATTAAAACTTTTCTCTAGAGCTAATGCAAACGCTTTAGCAATGAAAGTCATTCCTGGCAAGTGGTTCTGAAGTTAGATAAAAAGCTAGCACCTCATTTTATGGCTTTTAATATAGAAAACATTGCAGTAGCCACATGGAAGTGGAATGGAAACTGTTTTATTTCATGCTGAAAGCTTTTTGGTTTGATTTTCTAAAAATTAATGTCCTGGTTGGAGATGAGGTGAATGAGACCTGGGTCCTATTAACATTAGTGACAACAGAAATGCTTTGTCAAAATGAGTTCTGCATTTAAAAAAAAAGAAAAAAAAAAGGTTTGTTCTGCCAGGATTATTCTGTCTAGTGTGAGATTGGTCTATTTTTTTTAACTACTAATCACTGATATTTTTATTAGCCATGCACACCTAAAGTATGGGGAGCTTCTAGAGTATAGAACATGCAGAAGAATGAGACAGGCATGAACAATTTCAACCTTACAAAGAAGCTTCAAAAGTAGGACAGTACTTCTTTTCTCCACCTGAAGGCCTACAATGAAAACATGATTGCATCCTACCTTGCATTGGAAATCTTTTAAACTTTTCATGATGTATGACTTATCATTTACTTTCTTCTTTTTAGCAGCTTGAATTATACTAAATAAACACATTCCTTTGTAATTAAACAGCTGCACCTTAATTTAAAATGCACCATTTATTTCCATGGACTCTTTCTTCTTTGTTATTTTCTTGTTTGAGAAGAGAAACTTTTGGGCCAAGTTCTTCTCCTCTTTCTTGGCTTCAGGCAGAACAAAGCCCTGAATGTTCAGCTTTTAAGATTCTGGAAAGGTTGTCATCCTCCCACTGTGAATTATATTCATGAAGAATTGCAGTTATTTTCTTTAGGAGAACAAGCAAATTGCATGCCTGTAATTCTTGTTCTCTGAAGAAACTATTAAATGCAGATCTTCCCTTATTTTTGCACTCTTATACTGAGGTCTTTCAATCTCTTAGGAAGGTATTTGTACATCCAGAAATGCCCTTTGGCTCAGGATTTATCATCTGCGTCTTCCACACACTTCATGCTCTCAGTAGGAGTCTTTAAACCCTTTTTTGAATGGTCTCTTTTGAAGAGTGCTCTGTCACCTGTGGTGTGTCATGAAAACCTAAGATCTGTATTTAATTCTGCTTTTGTACACTGAGGATTTCAGGTGAGTATTTAACCAATGGTTTGAGCCATGTGGCTTTTTTTCTAGATGCCAGTGTGAACCTTAGTTAATGATTCCCTTGTACCCTTATTCCATATGCTAACTCACCTCATCTTGTACTTTTTTTTTGGTTTTTTTTACTGTGATTTTTTATTGGACATGTAACTCTGCTGCCAAAACCACTACAGTGTTGTGGTGACTGCTTAATCCTGTACAACTAGGAGTGTGCACATTGAAATGGGTGTGGTAAACAGGACTCAAACAGAGGGTCAGTGAAAAAAATTGTGTAGCAAAAGTGCAATGTGACAGTTTTACAGCCTCTGATCCCCTTTTACAGCTGCCTGTGGTATGATCATTCCCATAAAAAAACCTCCAGGAAATTAAAGAATGAGGTCCAAAGATAAGATTATGGAAAGACAAAACATCCCTCCTAGTAAAAAAGCAGCCATCCCAACTGGTTTAATCCTAAAACTGACCACAGCAGAAAACAACAGCTGATTTGTTATAGTGTTTTCCATTTGGAAAATTTAGGAAGGCTAAAATCTAGATTTGTGTGATTTTAATAGAAAAATATACCACCACTTTCTCTCAGCTACTTTCTAGGCTGTGTATCTTCAGAAATGGAGGTTGCAGGATCTAGTAACAGTGGGTTACTTCAAATAAGTTGAATCCCTCTGATGGATATTACTGCTGTTTGTCGTGTTGTTGTTTTACTAATGGAACAGAGGGGCCATTTGGGTGTGCAGGGATTTTTAGGATATATTTATTCCTTCATATAATCTCCTCTCAATCCCTGGTTTTACATTTGTACACAAAGCCTGCTTTTTGTCAGGTTATACTGGTGACGAAGAATGCCTTGAAATACTGAGCTCTAGTTTTAACTCCTCTTCTGTGGTGATGAATAAAAGCACTCAGGAAGGTATTTAGGATGGATACATCAAACACTGAATACAACAGACACGAAAATAACAAGTAGAAATTTGTAATGTTGTTTGCTTCAATAGCAGACCCAGTTCTACATAGTTTTCTGTGTGATTTTAAGTGCTCAGTATAAAGAGAAAATATGAAAATTTTTAAATCTTTAGTTTATTTAACTATTTATTATAACTATATAACTAGTATATAGTATATGTAAAAAAATATTTATTATCATTATGCTAAACTTATACAAACTTTCATGATAGAAAAAGTGAGATAAAACATTGTAACACTTATTTTACCAAATTAATGTGCTGAACAACCCTGATTTTGTAGACAAAATGGAGTCATATTTTGAATAATAAAGTTTTCCTAGTTTGGTCGTGTATCATCCCTATTTCCCCCTAAAAAATTCCGATTGAGTGACTGAATTTTCCTCCCTCTGGAAGAACACCTGGAGAATAATAACAGCTTAGTTTTATTTTCAGTAGGAAAAAAAATTGGAGATTACCCATATCAAGTATTCCAGTTGGAAAAAAAAAAAGTGGAGATTAGTTATATCAAGTATTCCAGTTTATTTTATTTACATATAAATAAAATGCTTTACATTTTTAGGATTGTCGCTTCAAATCTTCTAGTTTGGTTTGAACTGATGCAACTCCACTACCTCCTATGGAGCTGCTTCATTTTATCCAGACAGAAAATTTGAATCACCTCCTTTCTAAAAAACCACCAAAGGGGACGCTTAAAAGTATTTATTCCAACTGACGTAAGACTGTGTGATTTATTGTTTCTCATTATTATTCCTGTCAGTTATGCAACTGTATCCATACCTTAAGCAACTTGTCTCGTTCTTTCCTCCGTTACAGATCGAAGTAGTCAATACTTTCAAGAGTGGCACTTCCTTTCAGGGGGCTCTAAGGAGACAATCCTCCGTCACAAGCCAGACCCAGGATGTAACCAATATTTCTAGCCCTAGTCACGTATCGTTATCCAATGCTCTTTCCTCTCCTACCAGCACCTCTGCTGCTGCGGCTGGGCGTGAGTGTGTATTCTTAATGCATCAGACCTACAGAGATGCCAACTTAACGTAGCAGTCACTTGAGACTCAGCTACTCTGCCCCTTCCCCTTTTGTCCTGGTCATTTTAGCCGTTCACACCTCCCCAGAAAAAGCCCATGGCGTGATTACTTTGTGTACAGCAGATGCTCTCCGTGAGTCCTTGCAAGTTTTGTTAGCTTGCTGTTAAAACAGGAATTTCAGGTAGTTTTTAATTAATTTTTAAATTTTTTTTTTTTAATTTATATCCTTGAGGGAGATTAGGTGAATGAGACCTGAGTCCTATTAACATTAATGACACCAGAAATCCCTGCTGAAAATCTGTTCTGCATTAACAGTCAGAAAAAATATCTCTTCTGTCTCTTCTGTTCTGCAGTAAAAATCAGAAAAAATGTCTCTACTGCCAGGACATGAGGACTGGTTTTTTTGGTTTGGGGTTTTTTTAACTGCTAATCACTGATATTTTTATTAGCTGTGCATGCCTCAAAAATGGTGTGCATGGCTTTTATCTTCTAGAGTTTAGACATACAAGGCAGTGCATGAAGATTCTGATTTTAATTGAGGCTTCTGTGGCATTTTTTCTCAGTTTCACTGGATATATTTTTTACTGCCTATGTGCTTTAGATGATTCTGCACATGTATTAAACAGTACAGGTTGTCAGATAAAAGATTATTCCATCTGGGAGACTGAGTGTAACATAGGTCACTCACATCCAGGAAAGATGTACAGGAAGGAACAAGAAAATGAGGAATCTAGTTTATGATTCCAGGCTGAGGGATTAAACTTTGCATGAATGGTGAAAGAGCAGATTTGTTATCTCTAAATTCCCTGGCAGGTAAGCATTCAGGCAGAGGGAGCCAGGCAAGTTAAAGGACAGTGTTGAAACAACAAAATAACAAATTTCTTAGAAGAAACATATGTCTAAACACTAAATTCCTGACAAAACTTGCTTTCAGATATAAAATATCTAGTGAAGAGGTGCTGAAACGAATGAAGAAAGCTTTGAAGCAGCAAATAAGAAAGGGCTGCTTCTCTAACAGAAAAATCCCAGTTGCTCAGTAAAAGTCTTAAAGATGTAAGTCTGTTTTTAGATTTTCATTTGGTCAGGACTGTAAATAGCTGGTTTTTATCATGGTGTAACCAGCATTAAAAAAATATTTAAATTTATAGGGCTCAGTTTACAAGCTTGTCACACACTTCAGAAAATAATGTGGTATATTCCTCAGTGAAAAGTTGGCCAAAAAGACAAGAAGCCAGTCTTATCTGTCTGCCAAAAACAGAGAGGGAAGGCAGACAAAAGGATATAAAACTCCAGAACTCCTGCAGAAAAAAAAGGAAGCTTGACCTTTCCAATCTGTTTGAGCACAAACCCCCTCAGTATTTGCACATCAGACCTGCAGTAGGATTTTTGTTGGACTTGAAGGCAAAATTTTGCTTTTGCTAGGAACCCAAAAAGCCAACTTTGGAAATTGCTTCTTGGAGATTTTTGTATATTTTCCTGGTTTCTTTCTCGGGAAGTTTGGCCTGATAACTTTTCCCCCGAGTGTTTGAGGGCAGCAGCAGGATCAGGAGAAGCCAAGGCGGGGCCCTGCTGTGCCACAGGCACTGGAACTGCTTCTCACAACTCCAGGCTCCCTCATTTCCACACTGAGCAGGGCACAAAACACCAAAATATCAAGTCTTTCATCCAGGAAACAATTGCCTGTAATAGCATTTCTACGTTTGAGCAGGAAACAGAGAGCAGCTCATTTACTGTGCTAAGTGTTACAATAACATGCTGTAGGCAGCAGTTGGAAAGCATAGATATAACAAAATGAAAACAGGTGATTTATCTTCCCTCTCTACTCCCCATTGCAGCAAACCACTAAAAAATTGAATAGTTTTCTATCTTGAGAAAGGCCTGACTTAGGTTAAGGGCTGAAGTTAATTAAGAGGAGAAAGCATAATCTGCTACAGATTTGGGGAAATAAAACAGGTCCTCAGAGCTCAATTGTGGTCATAGCCGCTTTTATTCACTAAAATAAAAAGCAGATGATTGATTTGTTAAGATTCCCAGAGATAAGTATCTCCATTCATGAGGGAAATTGGAGTTTGGGCCTTTGAAGTGGTTATTCTGGACTCTTAGTGTTTTATTACCACAGTAGAATGTTCAGTATTAATCCAGTGTGTGCTTCGAATTGTAACAGGGAAAGTCCTGATTTATTCGGACAAAGACACAAACCTACAACTGACAGTGGGGAAAAAACAAACAAAGAAACACAAAAACCAACCAAATAAAAAACCCCTATGGTTTTTGTTTCTAAATTGGGTATTTACAGTGGGTTGCTTATTGTCCAGAACCCGGAAAACCTTTCCTAATCCAAATTTCATAGAAATGGGGTATGTTTTTGTGAATTGGCATTTTCTGAGGAAATTTTAGTTGCAAAATGCACACCTAGATCTGTTTTTCAGCCCTGTGCTTAAAATGTGTGTGGTCAGGCAGGACTGGCTTCTTTCCTTTGAGCTGCTCAGAGTGACTTCAACCCTAAATCATTATCTTCTTCACGTGGGGTGGAAGGCAATAATGAGATAATTTGGATAACTGTCCTTCTGATTTTGAAGCCTTTCCCTCTCTTAGGAATGTTAAAAGTACAGGTAGATAGATTATGGGGATTATCAAGGGAAAACCTTGAGTTTAGTAAAGAAAAAAGGGTCTAATACTTGAAAGGGCCCCATATGAGGTTACTCTCAGGAAGGTTTATTTTCAAAGAACTGGTGCTCAGCATGTTGTAATAATTCAGATATTTCAGGTGTCATTTTGGGCTCCCTAAATGGAGAGGTTCTACTATCAATAAACAAAGGAAAAAGAAAGGACTCATACGATGCTTTATTGATAAAAATATTTAAGTCTAATTTAACAGAGCATTTATGCAGTTCCTTATATTAAAAAGCAATACAATTAATAGAGTTCATTGTGACACCTCAGCACTCTGTGAGATTTCTTCTCCAGATTTATAAATTTTGGAATGTTTGAAAAAACATTTTTTTTTCTAGTATTTAATGACAAATTAATGTCTGATTCAAAGTTTAGTGCAGGCTTAAAAAGAAATCTGCCTGTCAAATGGTAGTTTGTGAAACAGATTAACAATTATTACCTGAAATTTGAAGCCATTCATAAATATGGCCCATTTAAATCTTTCCTAGAGTTGTGGAATACCTTAATTAACAGCAATTTATACAGAGGAATATTTAGCTCAGTATTAAAGTCTCTCTAGTTATGCTGATATTTTGTAGCAGTTGTGGTGTTTTTGCCAATAACAAATTACAAAATTCTGTATGTCAGTGTTGATTGACAACGAGTCTCTTACCTCTTTTGAAAGACAGTGCAAAAAATCAGGTAAAAAAATTCTGCAAATTGAAAAATGGCATTTTATACACTCTGATAAAACGAGAGAATTCATTTAAATGCAAACTGAATATGCACATTATTTAACATGCACACATTTAAGCTACAGAAAATGAAAATATGGGAAACTTAAGGTTCTATATTCAATATGAGTCTTGTTGTGTCATGTGCACAAACACACAGAGATACACACAACCTTCTACCACTTGAAAGCTCTTACACTGCAGTTAAGGGTGGGTTTAGTTAAAGCAGTAGTGAATATGTATTTTATATGCATTTCTTTCCATGTTTTATTTTGGGAAAGCAAAATCAGATCCTCGGGGCAACGGGGCTACTTTTTTTATTTTGGAAGCACAGAAATAGTAACACAAAATGTTGGCTTGTTCCTTCAAATTGAGTATATGCTTAAAGCCTTCACTACCATGATGGTTAATTTGGTAGAGGATGAGTGTATCTAACTGTACACAAAGTAAACAAGTCACTCTTTATCCTAATCTGTTTATACCTGGTTCTCAGATGTTGTTTATGTCATTAATAGGTAACCCCTGCAAAAGAACACGGTTTCAGATTTTCCAAGAAAGACACACATTTAATATTCCTTTCTTACTTGCCCTTCCTTTCATTCTCACACATAGTTTCTATTCTTAATAAGTGGAAACAGTCAGAAATTGCAGGTCCCTTCCAAAAAGAACTCCTTTTTTTCATAAAAGATTATAATTTAAAAGTTTTAAGTGTAGGAAACATTGGGGAAACAACCAACAAGCCCCACCAAAAGGCAACCTCCCAGATCATGAATCTGCTCGTATTTCCAAGTTCCTTTTTCTTTGTTCTGTTGAGGTCTGTCACTTTTATCTGAGATTTTTAGAAGTGAGTATTTAATGGAATCACATACAGCTTTTTATTACATTAATTCCAGCAACAGTGGCCTCAACCAAAGCACTTGTATGGGTAAGACAGGAAAAAAATACTGAGTGATGACTCCAAATGCTGTAGAAGCAATTAAATCTTACCAAACAATCACAAAACAATATTAGTAGTATTTATCTGTCACACAGATCTCTGAAGGTCTTTTTTGGTCTTTTTTTTTTTTTTTTAATTGCTTAGTTGGTTTCTAAAAGTGTTTCCCCATAAGAGCACAGCACCCTTAAGGCTGTATTTTTGCTCTGCTTCCCTTTGTTGGAGGGGGCTAGAGTCCTCAGATTTTGGGCTAATTTGCATGGAAAGACAACCTTTTTCATTCTCCCTTTAATTAAAGAATAGTTGACATTTATGAGACCTGCCAGGGAACTGTCATGTGCAGGTAGAAGTGTTACAAATGCAGCATTTGCTCAGAGTGGCACAAGGGCTTGAACTGTCATTTATAGGTAGAAGTGTTACACATGTGTTTGCTTTGCATTGGCACAAGGCCATGAGCAGCTGCAAATTGTGTCACACTGATGTAAGACATCCAGCAAGCTTCATTTTAGTGCCTCTCACAGCCCACTTACTAACTGGTAATTTTAAAGTCGGCATAGTTTAACTGTTTGTAAGCTGCTGTGTATGAAAAGCTTGTGCTGTCTTGCATCTTTAATTTTCTGTCAGTGCAGCTGTACAGACTTTACAGCTGAAACTTGAGATAAAATCTGAAGTTTGAATTTTCTCATGAAGAAAAATGGGAAAAAATTCTTTTTAAAAAATCATCTATTTTAATTGATGTAAAGGCAAAGATTATTGCCAATATTGATCTATATTCAGATCACAGACCAAACCTAGTGGGCATTTTCTGTGCAACATGGTGTAACTATGACAGGAAGAAATGGACCAAGCAGAACTTAAACCAGGTCCACATCTAAAATTATATTTATAAAAGTTGCATCCTTTGGGACATCACTGAACTAGAGACAGAGATTCCTTTAGAGCTTAGAAGTTCCCACTGGTTGTAACCAAGGTTTGACAATCCTGGTGGGATATGCCAGATCAAAATCAACTTCAGTATATCTTCCCTGAAGGGTAAATAATTAGGTTTAGAGTCTAAATATAAAACCAAGCCCTCAGCTGGAGATGTGACGTGGCAGGAACACAGAAACATATTCTTTCAAAGGGTTGGATGATATATTTAAACTTTGCCAAGTCTGATACAAAAATGTCAAAGTCCATAATTTTGGAACAATCCTACAATGAAGAGATGTGTTATGGAAAGTGGAAAGTCTGCATATGTTCTGCTTTTATACTCTAAAATACTCTAGTACTCTGAAATACAGCAGAATTCAGCCATGAACCTTTTGTGAAATGAGAATCAGGCCTATGTAGGTGTTTTGGTTTCCTCTTGCTGCAGGTGGTTTGACTTTTCAGCAGCACTTGCTGGATTTACTGCATACTTAGGTGGAAAGAGAGTAGCACAGACAATTTTATGCATCTGTTTCACTCATTACAATGGAAACCTAGAAATTTTAATTTTTCTAAAATTTATTGTTTGGGTTTTTTTACTTTATATTTGAATTTGCTCAACTTCTGCATCACACTATCCAGAACATACTGGCCACAGCACTTACAGGTGACTCCAATTCATGCAGCATCTCCTCCTGTGGATTCCTACTCTGATTTTACTCACCTAAAACTGGGAGGACTCAAAAATAAACAGACACAAATACAAAGCTTTACATATGCAATAGTACTTGACCAAACTCCTTTACCTTTGTATAGCTATAGCCTTGACATAGAATAGTATCAGTTACACATAAGAGTTGGCATCTCTTTACAAAATTGACCTCTTGTTTACAATTTTATACTAATCCCCTTACTGATCTTTCAGTATTGAATTTATTTGCTGTTGCAGTGCCCTACTCTCTACTGTCTGAATATTAAATGTGTTTGTTTTCCCAGAGGGCTAGAGAACATTGGACAAAAGGGTTCAGCAGGAGAGAGTGAAATAAAAAGAGGTTGTGAGTCTTTAACCTTGAGCCTGAAATGAATGTGAACCAAACTCAAGATACTTGGCTTATATGAAGCCAGGTAAACATTCGAGTATAAGCCCACACACTACCAACCATAATATATTTGTTGATGCTTAGCAGGCTTGGTATATTTTGCCTAGTTGGTTGTACTTAGGACTGAGATTCTGAATATCATCTTTTTCTTCTAAAGGGAAAAATTTGTAGTATCTAAAATTCTATTTCTTTTTTTTTTCTTCTTTTTTTTTTTTTTTCCTTGCCTGATGCAGTATAATAAATCTGACTTTCAAGGTGGGATGAAACTGAAGAGTTTGTTCTATTACAGCTCCAGAGAAGAAAGAAGTGGAAACTTATAGCAGTGTCAAAAATGTCCTGAAGTGTTGTCCCCGCAGTCTTATGTTTAAAAGCAGTTCATTTTTTTTCTGTTGTCTCCATTACTGTGAGAAAAGGGAGCTGTATCACACTGTTTGTCTTCCCTTGGCATTGTCAGCATCATGAAGAGATACCATTACATGAACTCTACATAGTTCATACTAAACCAACACTCCCTGGGTTCTATCCATCATGGGTATGTCCCTGCTTTTACATGCTGTACAGCCATAAAAAACATTTGGTCAAGCTCATCTGCTTTATTTTATCTTATCTTCCAAAAGAAAAAGAAAAAAAAAAAAGTGATGTGGGCTTTATTTCAGCAGAGACCATAAATATTTTACCCTAAGTATTATTTCAAATCTTGATCTCAAGCATGCATGAAAAGAATTTGTTGCTGCTGGGCCATGGAACTCTGGGTAAACAATATGTTTTCAGTTCTTAAATATGGAGTAGCATTACTTATGAGAAGATCCAATACCGTAGTGTTAGATATTAAATGATGATACAGAAATTAAAATGCCACCTTTACATGCCAACAAACCCTCTACTTTCATTTCCACAAACAGAAGAAATTTTGTCCCTGTAAGCAATAATTTCATGCACTGGGGGACAGACTATGAATGAGATTTTGAATTATGTTGTAATGCTGGAATTCTGTCACTCAATGAGGTGTGACACTTGGCATCTTCTAGATGCCAAGCTAAATATGCAGCATTTAAAGCTGAGGAGGGAGTTTGTTCTTAAAGGAAAAAATTAATGGAAAACAAATATACATCTCTGAAACTGCAGAGAAATTTTAAGAGAAGAAGCTGGGATTCTACATCTCCCTAGTAAGGAAAAATATTTAGAAATCTAATTGTATGCATTCTCACCTTTAGGGTGAGAATACAAAGGCCAGAGTTTGGCCCTAGCATTACCATTGTGCTCAGACTAATTATCTTAGATATCAGCAGATATGAACCAGTTCTAAGCTAATATTTCCAGTTAAAATCAGTAGGAAAAAGTAGAACTTCTTGTAGGAACACCTAAATGTTCCTGCAAGACTCAAACAGTCCAGGCCAAAATTTTGCCACAGATCTTCACACCAAGCCAGGGACTGATGGCTGGTGGCACATCCTGCAGTTCCATCTCCAGACACATCAAAGCAAAACATATGAGTTTGGTGGTTTTTTACAATGGCCCATTAGTTCCAAATTCAGGGCAGGGCAGGCACGTTTTCATAACTGCCTTTAAATACAACCAAAATCCATAGTTTTCCCTCAGCTACGTAAGGTGTCAGTCAGCTACACAGACCAACTAAAGACTTGCTGTTAAATACAAATCAGATGCCAAATTTTGGCATTAAAAGCAATATAGCTTCTTTCTCTACTGCACAGCATGGAGCCTCACAAATTAAATTTGGTTCCTCCCTTGTTAAACACAGAGACTTAAATACACTGTGCAAGTTGAAGAAAAGCTGTACTTTCATTGGATTCTGATGGATCTATTCAAGCATAATGTCAAACCTTTTTATGTAGCTAAAAATTTACCTTCACTAAAAAGAATCCAGCTGGCAAATAGATCCTATATCTGTGCAATAAGAAGTGGCTGTATTCAAGAGAATGAAATTATTTTGTTAATTGAAAAGCTCTAGCACTCAGCTGCACCTGAAAGAGGACTAGTATTTGTGTTTAGACAGCAGAAACAATGTGTGGCTTCGCAGAAAATGTCACTTTATCAGTCCATACTATAAAGTAACCATGCTACAAAAAGTTTCCTGATTTAAAATAGGACAATATAGTGACATGTTTTTAAAGCTGCCTCAACAGTCATACTATTTTTTCCCATCATTTAGACTAATTACTTTGCACTTTAAAACACAAGATAGAAAGGCATAGATAATGAAGGAATTAGTATGTCACCTTTTCTCCCCGAGTTCAAATATTGTCTTTAGTAATGCAAATGAATCTCTTATCCCAGTCTGTTTGTTTACTATACAGAGCCCTCACAAGGCACAGAACAACTGAGACTCAGCTCTGATTCAAACCCTGATTTATAATTCCAGGTGCTCTCTTAGGTACACTGGGTGATTGTAGTGGGTAAAATTGATTCAGAGTTTATTTATTTATTATTGTGCAAGATAATCTTTCCTCTTGCACCTCTGCCAACCTAAAATCTCATAGTATCCCAAGATCTGGATAAGCCATTCTGTACCACTCCAATCCTCTTATCTTGAGCATAAGCAGTCACATGAACTACTTTCTGTACTGTGCCCTGCTGTTATCAAATGGATGTATAAAGAGAAGGGAGAGTATTTGGACTGACCAAACACCATGTGTCTAAAGATGGCATGACTTTTAGGATTTTTGAATGGTGAACATCTAGTTTTAGAGACCATAAACAAGGACAGAGGTCAAAGAGAGAAAAATACAAGTCAACCTCTTTCTCCAATGTGCTGAAATTCTGCACAACTTGTCCAACTCCAACCACAGGATGAGCTGGACCCCCCAGCTGTAACACTGTGACCCCAAGCCATGACTACAATGCAGTCTGCCAGTTAAAAGAGGAATTAAAGCTTTCCTAATCAGTGGGTGTATTAGGCCAAGCAATAAGGAGCAGCATATTTACATGTAAAAAGTTACACATGCCAACCACCAAACCATTTCAAATGTGTGTGCAGAAGCTTTCACAATACCTGCTTTGCACCTTTTCTGCCTCTGCCTGTGTTTTAGTGTCCCCTCTAAGAAATGCTAAGAACCCGCTCATGGACTACATGGAAGTAGAAGGATAGAACTCATACTTAGCCATAAAACATTTGCCAACAGATCACGTTTTGCCATCCTGTTTTTTCCTCTCTGCCCCTCCACCCCCTTCCAAGAAGTTATGTTTTTTTCAGCAGTAAACCAGCACAAACCTTCACTTCTTTTCAGAACTGGTAGGTCAGTGGGACACAGAGAGCATCTCTCCCTTTGCCCACCAACAGAGGATTTAGTGTCCCCTTCTCCTCACTCTGTTCCTCTCATTTCCTACTGGGAAAGCACTGTGCACCATCCCTGACAGCCTCATGGGCTGAGTCTGGATTTATTTTACCTGTGTTCTTACTGTCAGGTGCCCAGTGGCATTAGATTGCCCTGGCATTAAAGTCAGCTGACCTAGTTTAAAGACTGCATAAATGGCATCAATTGTGTCGCTTCAACATTTAACTTTACACTTTTACAACTGAGACACAGAAACGAAAAAAACTTGCTGTTACCAATTCAATTCAACCCAACAATCAAGACATCATTTTATTACATGTTTTTATATTTATTCAAAAGCTGAATGGCTAGAACAGTGGGTCTATACTCGAGTGTTTACCTCACATATGCATGAAGGAAAAATAAAAGTTGGTTCAACGATACTATGTTCACATTATCCAGGCTTCCAAGTGTAGTTGTTGTGTGCAAGTTATCTCTGTTCATGTGGTAACTGTGATTTTTTTTTTTCCCCCCCTGTGGTAGCATGATTATGCTTAGTACTTTGTCTGCTTGGCTTTTTGTGCTCTTGGCTGCATCCATTTAGATTTTGCTTTAAAACATTGATATTACTTATAGTTTTTACACTTGGCTCCTGTGTGTGTCTCATCCGTACCCATCCGACTGTGTCCGTGTTCTGTGCTTTTCTGTTTGTGAAGTGTGATCTGTTATGTGTAATGGTTTTTTTTTTTAACAATACCAAAAGAGACTTTTTTAATTCAAAAAAGCCTTTCTACTTACTCACTGCAAAAACTATCAACATGCATGGTTTTACATTTGCATTACAATTAACATGGCTTGTCTTTTACTAGGGATGTACCACACGAGTGGACCTTGGCTTTCTTTAACCAGTACTTCCCATCAGTTCTTTGATGGCTTTAAACCTGATTTATTTTAATATTGCAGTTGGTACAGATATTCAAAATGCACATAACTTGAGCCACTCGTTTATGCATATAACATCCAGAGACTTTGGACTTCAGCTGCCTGCACTGCCCTAACCATATGCTACATTTTTCACAAAGTATTTATTCTCTAACACGGTGCTGGCCCTGGAGGTTCCCCCTCTGACACCCCTTTCTTTTTCTCCCCCCAGATCCGCGTCGTGAAGGCATTCCGTAGCTCTCTCTATGAAGGTTTAGAAAAACCAGAATCTAGAACCTCTATTCACAACTTTATGACTCATCCTGAATTTAGGATAGAAGATTCCCAGCCCCACATCCCACTCATTGATGACACAGACCTAGAAGAAGACCCTGCTCTCAAGAAAAACTCGAGTCCACCGTCTTCGCTGAACAAGAACAACAGTGCTATCGACAGTGGAATAAATCTTACAACTGATACAAGTAAATCAGCTACCTCTTCTAGTCCAGGAAGCCCAATACATAGCCTGGAGACATCACTTTAGCTGAAAAGGTCACTGCAAAAAAAAAAAAAAAAAGAAAAAAAAAGAATTAAAATTAAATAAAATAACCCCCCCCACAGCAACCGAAATATATAAATATATATATTAAAAACACTGCTGGCTGAAAAGCTGTTTGAACTCTTATTCACTCTGAGACAAGTGAATGAATTGTTGATCACAATGGTTTTGGGGAAAGAATGAATGGCTGATTTACATACCCCCCCTGTTCCCTTTCAGAAAAACAAAAACAAACAAAAAAAAATCCTCCTGCATGAATGTACTGTACACTGCTGGCCCTTCTTTCTCTCTTTTTGTTTGTTTTTATTTCCTTCTTGGTTTTGTTTTGTTTTTTTTTTTTCCTCCTTAAGCAGGAACTGCAGAGGACTTCTTTCTGAGGCTATTTATCCAATTCACTGGTCTGTGAGTTTTTTGAAATGCTTGTGTGGCATGGACTCAATTGTATAGATTAATTTAAATAACTTTTTTGAAGTTGCGAAGCTTAACTTGCACAGTAGATTTGCACCAGTTGGACAGAGGAACTTAAACATTTATGAGACTATATATAGAGATATATACATATAAGTATATAGATAATTAATTATATATATGTATATATCTATCTATATATATATAGTTATATATATATAAAGTTTCTTTGTTGGCATGTTGCCTTGTTTCTGCTCAAATTGCTCTGACTATTTTAACTTATTTATGTCCTAAAAAAGAATGTAATTTGTTTACAAACCTGTAGATAAATATCCTTAACTATTTGTAGGGTTAAGAAAGCACTTCCTGCCGAAGTAGTATAAAAATGGCTCAGCTCAGCTCATTGAAAATGTCTGTACTATCACACCCTGGATATTTTATTACAACCGTGTTCTGATTTCTGCCTGATTTTATTTATTTTATTTTTTTTTTGTTAAATAATGTAGATACTGCTAGTAAATAACAAAAGAAGCCAAAATATAACACATTGGATGTAGCATTGTGATCCTATATACAGGGAGGTAAACCAGGCTTCCTTTGTTTCAAATAAAAATCAAAATGATCAGGTTCTATCTTTTTTCCCCCCCAGCCTGTTTTTTGTTTTTTGGGGTTTTTTTTGGTCCCTCTGATAATCTGCTTGAATTTGTTTTGGTGCAACATATGGTAATGGAGGCTATTTCATTCTTTAAACATGCAGCAATGGCTTCCAAAAGTATCTTTAGGGAGATGTTAAATGAGATTATCATTTAAAACAAGTTATATCTGGTTTGTCTCTATGGAGCGAAAACAAATGTTAAAATACTGTGATATATGGTGTTTAATCCTTTTCAATTAGTAATTTAGGCATTTATTTCCTTATTACTTGCAAAGTATGGGCTGTTGGCATTTTGGATGAGAATTGCTGTAGGTTGTTGCTTTCGTTGTTTTTTTTTTAAAGAAAAATATAATTTCTGCACTATTAGGACTGAATGAATCTTTATTAATTGTGTATTGAGATGTGCTTTGTGTGATTTATTTTTTTTTTAACCGAGCTTGTCTTCCTGTAGTCACAAGGTGTACTGTAACACAGTAATACATTATTTTACCTTCAGCTTTCTACAAAGAAAGCTGTTTTGCAAACCTGCAGTATGGGAGGTGGAAAATATTTTTCAAGATGGTAACAGCCCTAAAAGCTTAAAATTTATGAGCTTATATAATTGCTATGTCAACCACTTGAATGCTAAGCACTTTGTGGATCACAGATTTTTCATAAATAATTTTTGTATTTAATATAAAGTTTGCTTGGAGACTTTTCAGCATATGATCTTTTCCATAACTGTACAGTGCAAAAGACATTTTGAATTACACAATTGATTCTGCCAGGTGTGTTGGAGAACACTCTCAAACTAGCTTGATAAATGGATTTCTTGAGGTATTATTACTGGTTTGTCTTAAAGTTGGCTCGTAAAGGGGCGCATCTCTGCAGTCACAGGAACTAAACCAAGCCAGAACTCTCCAAACCAAGATTAGACTCATGGCCAAACTGCAGACTGAACTGATCAGATGTTTTCAGGGTGCATCAAGACTTATCAGCCAGGTAAAGTTCTAATCAGCTTGACTTGCCAGCTTCGGACTTTTGAGTAGAAGCTATTGAATGTTTTTGGCTCAAACGTAGTTCGCTCTCTGATCCAAACTTCTCACTGACCAACAGAACAGGCCTTTGAAGGCACTTACAGCTCTCTGTTCAACAGATAGTGTGACCCTTTTCTTACCAGTATCAAGCTAGCATGAAAACATAATTATTTTAGCTGACTCCTAGCAACAAAGTGATTAAAACTCAGTCAGGATTGTTCGCTTTGTAAATACGGTGATTAACCTTTGTACAACATGTATTGGGTTTCTATGGCCTACTTGGGATATCATATTCAGAAGAAAAAAGTGTTATCTATTTACAGGGAAGCCTCTAGCTTTGGACTTGATCATCTACAGAAGCTATTAATACTGGAACAATTTCTTTTCGACATCTTAACACTGACTGTTTGCCTTTTTATTTTCAAACACTCTTCATCTTTTTTTTCTTGGTTTGTCCTTTTTTTTTTTAAATTTTCCTGTAGGAGTACCCCTCCCTAAGGTACCATTTGCAGACTTGAAAACTGTTAAGAAAATGTACACTGCATTCTGTGTATATATAGTAAAACATATATAAACTGAGATGCATAGAAAACTTGGGCTTTTGTGAGCAGAGACTGTGCTTTATGTATATGATAAATGATAGACTTTTTTTTTTTTTTAAAAAAAAAGCAGAATAGCTATGACCTTTCAACTACAAGTCGTGCATCACAATTCCTTTCTTTTATTGCTTGACCTCTCTGTGATGGGAACAATGGATCAAAAACCAAAATGATCAGTTTGTTAAAATTCCCTGCAATATATAAATGCTCGCTCTCTACGTACTGTACTTAGCAGCATGAGATTTGTGGACAACAATACAGTGGTACATTGGCAATCCATCCCACTAGGGGTTATTAATATATGTTCATTCATCTGTTTTTATGAATTTTTTTATCTAGACAATAATTGTAAATAAAGAACTTACTCTGTCTGTTCATTTAATACTATGCAAAAGGTTATGCTTTCTATTGTTATTCTTATTCCTACAGTGTGATGCTGGAATGTTTGTGGTTTCAAAAAAAAAACAAACAAAAAGACAAAAGTAAGTAAAATATGTGATGTAAATTATTTTATAGTTTGAAACAAAATGATAAAGTTTTACTCTTGCTGCTTTCTGTCTAATAGATCTCTCTTGGCAGGAGCACAAGTGGAAAATTTAAAGAAATAAATTCACAAAGCAGCATGAACAATAATGGTCTGAATGTAACAGCTTTCTTTATTTTCACCTGAGGTCATTAGATCTGGCTCTGGATTCCCACTGGGATATTTTGATGTAAAGGTATCTGTAAATCTTTGAGATCAGGCACTGAGTCAGCCCAGAAAGCTTTAATTCCTGCCTGGCTGAATCAGTGCAATGCCCAGAAACACACCCTGGTCTGCACATGGTGGGAATGGTTGATGGGAATACTGCAGGGAATTCTTCTGGAATTCTGTACAGAATAAGTCAAATGGATGAAGTGAATTTGTTTATGAAACAATTAGTTTGATATTGGCCCTCAGACCAACAGATGTGTAAAGCTATTTTCCTGTCACTGGCCCAGATGAGATACCTCTGCATTTAGATTTTCCAGCTCTTTCTCCCTCTGTCACCATCAGAAAAAAGCTCTTTGAAACTTTCTGGAACTGGGGATTTCAGGCCAAGACTCATTCTACCACTTAAGACTTTCAAAACTCTGCATATGCACAGGGCAAAAGGAGGGAATCCCCACTCCTGCTGCTGGGACCCTCAGCCCAGGAGAGTTCCTCCTCTTTTTGTTCAGCTCAGGTTAAAGCATTTGTTCCCTAAACTTCACTGCAGCCTGTGATCATGCAGCATTCTTGCACTTTGGTCAGAAGTTATCCAAACAGGCAAGGTGTGAGGTGACTGTCACAGAATCTCGTTTTTAAAGATAAAATGTTTCACATTATAGATTTTCCCTTCTTCTCACGCAGAGTTCCAGCTTTTACTCCTAGAAAATTAAATAGTACTACACTGTGAGAAAAGATATATAAGAATGTATCCAACACAGTAAATTCAACAAAAATCCCAACAGCAAACAGTTGTTATTTAGGCAGGAGATTTCTTGGATTAATGGAGCTTTAGAGCTACTTCAGAGTTAAATTGTTTTCTGCTTTGATTTTGTGAGCTGGGTACAGGTAGCAATCAGAAAATATTTTTCTTTTAATTCTCTGTCACTCATTTACCTCCTTCCCACACACATAATTTTATTAGTCCACCTACTCTTGGCAGGACTCTTCATCTCTGCCAAAAATCATCAGTGACAAGGCATTAGTAAGCAAGAGGACTGACATTGTTCAGTGTGTTTTAAATCCTGTGTTTGAGCTTCTGGGAGCTTGAGAGGTCTATTTTCTGAGCTGCACCCTTTCAAGAACGTTTGTGAAATCCTTTCACAGCACTGCAGGGATGGGAGCTGTACATGGGAACTTAGAAGAAGAACAGGAATGAAATTCCTTTGCATCAATTTGAAGCTTCAGAAAGGCACATAGTATTTGAGGTTACTGGTCCATCAGGGTGAACTTATATCCTAATTCAAAATAAGAATACCAGGTTTTATGCTAGGATGGCAATGAGGGTGATCACATCTGCCTCCAGAGAAAAATCAGGTGCTGACTTGCCATGAGATGCTGTACTGATACAGGATGGGAAAAATGGTGCATAAATAGTGGGAGAAGGAGGAAGAAAATGCAGGTGCATATAGTTTGCTATCTACTGAAATGAATCTACACAATCCTAACTGTTTGTTATTGGCTTGATTTTGACATTGAGTTGTAATAGAAGAGATACTCAAATATTACTCTCTGTCTAAAGGCCTTGCCAGCTCTTCCCCATATTCATGAGGTTCCCAAAGTACCTGGAAAACACTGACTTACAAAACTCCTGCTCAGCTGCTACCCCAGACCTGACATTTCTCTGATCAGAGGGTTGACCAGAAGTAGATGATCTGGAGATCTATTAGATCAGCATCCCTGTCCAACTTTGTATTTGATGTTATTCTATGATAGGAAAGTGAGTGGCACAGTTTGTGGTGTTGGTTCACTCCATGTAGTGGTGCACTGTGAGCACAGGCTGGGAGAGGACCAGGGCTCAACACTCCAACCTTCCTCTGGGTGTTACAGTAATAGACTTGTTTTGAGGAGCCACAAAAGGTAAGCAGGAGATATTTCCTATTTGTCTTAGTATTCCTGCAGTAGCGTGACACATTGTCATAAAGAACATAATAATAACAACAAAACCAATAATAATTATAACGATTACATAATAAAATTTATTCATGGCTCAGATCCAGCCTGGGCTCCGTGTGTACATTGCCCTGGGCTATAAACTGCAAATCCATATTTCTCACTTTCTCAGCACATGAAACCCATTTAGGTAATGCTGAGGTTTGATCAGCACACTGATATAAGAGGTGTCTCTGATTCTATTTGTCTTTTTACAAGCAGGTATTAACAGGCTTCTTATGATCTAACCTTATGGAAATAGGAGTATCATTAAATAACTTATTTATTAAAAACGAGGCAGACTGTTGAAAAACACAAACCAAAAGGAAATATTTACAGCAACATTTTCTCCTGTAAGTTCAGACAGACTTTGATTATCCATGTATCTGGGAGACTGTATTTGCCTGGTGCCAAATAAGTCTTGCTGGTGCAAGCAAACAGTGTTTGCACGACTATGAAAATTAGAAAAGCAAGTTATAGAGCTTTCTTGGAAAAGTTTGTAGAGCATTTATGACATCTGTTAAAGGTGACCCTCCATCACAGAATAGTGAGGGTTGGAAGGGACCTGGAGATCAGTCCAACCCCCCTGCCCAGGAAGGGTCACCTACAGCAGGTGACACATGTCCAGGTGGCTTTTGAATGTCTCCAGAGAGGGAGACACATGTATTTATAAAGCCTCCTAGTGCTTTCATTGGTGGGTTATTTCAAATTATTTCAGACTCAAATTCCTCAAAGAGGCATTTAAAATTATTTTCTAAAATTATTAAGGGAAAATAAATGTTATTGGATGATAAGTCATATGAATAAGTTAGCAATACTTTCTCATCGTAGCGTGTAGTTAATTTTATACATGTTTGGAATTATTTTATGGAAAACAAAGATCATAGCAGGAGTATGTATATATAAATACATAAATAGTGCTCTTTGGGAAGGAAGTGAATCAAATAGAATCCCTCCTGTCCCAAATGAACATGCTAAATGCCCACACCACTGTACAACCCTACGAAAATCTTGCTGTTCCAGCAAAAAAAATCATGTGCTCTCTTATGTGCCAGCACTGGTCTTCATGGAGTTACATGGTCTGGAATAGACTGTTTTTCTTCTTTTATGTTTGTTTGTGTTGTTGTTGGGTCATTTCAGTTGCTTTCCCTCCAGTTCCATGACCAGTCTCACCGTATGATTTGGTGGGGAGCGGTGCCTGAGCAGAGAAGCAGCAGCAAGGGCTGATCACAGAATCAAACCACAATTATTGTAGATTAAACAGACTGTTCAATCAAACCTTAAAAAGAAAAAGAGGGGTGTGTGTGTGTGTAGAATTGAACAGATGCCTGAAGAGCTCCCTCAATGACAGAGCATTCAGTGTTTTTGGCTGTCTTTGTGTCTTGCCACCTATCACAGAGAATTGTGTCAG
This sequence comes from Pachyramphus minor, assembly GCA_013397135.1. Lineage (NCBI taxonomy): Eukaryota > Metazoa > Chordata > Aves > Passeriformes > Tyrannidae > Pachyramphus > Pachyramphus minor. Next base: position 156,313 of record VYXB01002938.1, read on the forward strand.
AAGCAAAACTGCAGAGTCACGAGCATCTGCTCAGTGGCTGCTGTAAAGCAAGATGGTTTTGTGCCAGGCAGATGCTGACATCTGACAAAATCCCACCACACTTCACGTTAAGGGATGTTCTTGCTGGAATTCTGAGCAAGGCTGGGCAGACTGGGGTGTTTAGAGAGTACGTGCAGCATTGGCTGTGCCTTGGGAAGCCAGCTCTGATTACATGTGCACCTTTTTGGTGCAGTTTAATCGACCATCAAGAACTGAAGTCACATCTAGTTGGTTTTATTATCTTGTTTTCTGTGCTTGTAAGGGATTTGGATATTTTCAGTGTTTTCCTATTACGTTTTGTCTACTATTACCTGCAAGCCTGAGGGGACAAAAATGATGGGAGTGAAATATGCCTGTTTCCTTGCACTAAAGTCAATAACCTCCTCTAGCCCATAACTCCTGGATAGAAATTGTATTTCCACTGTATGAGAAAACACAGAGAAAAACCACTGTGTTTCAAGATGCTGTAGGGATGACTCTTTTCATCTTCTTTTCATTTTCATGTATAAGGACAGAAGCACTACCCAATAATGCCAAAGCATTTTCTCTCCTCAGTGTTCCTGCCTATTTGATGCTGCCAGTACATTTTGTTCCTGAAAATTTGGAGGCTGATCTATGATATGCCACTGGCAGAGCATCCTTGTGCTAATAGTGAGCTAGTGGAGCACAGTGGAAATCTGCCATCCCTGCAAACAGCACACACTAAAAATAATGGCTGGTACAACTCTTCTGATACAACTCTGAATTACCTCACATCAGAGGAATATTTTCCTGCCTAGTTATAGCCAATAATTAAGATTTTATTTCTTTATCAATGGAGAACCCCAGCAGTCTCACCGCCCTATTTAAGTGTTCAGTTGTATTATTGAATCCTGAAATGTTACAATTTGAGTTTCATTTCTTTGGTAGTTCCCATGATGCATATGCTACATTTCACAAACCATGTATTTATTAAAAAAAGAAAAGAAAAAAGCAAAAGACACATTCCTCAGGTTCTCCAACAATCTGAGATTTGGTGGGGAAAACAGGCAGGTAGTTAAACCTCGTACTGAATGATCTCTTCCTGTAAATGTATTCTGCAAAACATCATTTAGAATATTCAAAGTAGAAAAAAATCTAGCTGGTTATAGAAAATAGCTACTGGTCATTGGATTACCCTGGGCTCAGAAAACACCTACTTTTGATATTAAGACTTTGCAAACAATATTGCAAAGGAAAAGAGAAGAAATCCTGCTGTTTAGTATGGTTGCTCCTGAGGCTGCAAGTAAGTGGCATCAGAGTGGCAGAAAAGTCACTGTCCTGAAACACAGGTAATTTCAACACAGAGAAAAAGCTTCATTTTTGTAAGGATAAATGTAGCTCACACTTTTAAAAGAGTTTTTCAAGCCTTGAGTAGCTGAAGTTTAATTACAGGCTAAGCCAAAAAAAGTGCAGGTGTTTGAAATCCTGTGATGAGGGGAACACTGGCATTTGCAGTTAAGGAAAACAGCAGGTGCCAAGAGGAAATCTTTTAAAGGTATCCAGAAAGTATCATGTATTTAAGCAATTCTTAAAGCTCTCAGCTACACTATTTCTACTACTGCCTACGACAGATTTGCCTGATTTGCATCTCTGATGAGCATGAGAAGCACCGGGATTGAAGGGCAGCTGGAGGAGCTGGAGGAGCTGCAGGTGTGTGAGCTCCTCAAGCTGCAGCACTGCTGCAACACAAACAGGCCCAGGAGCAGAGAACACTCCTGGGGGAAGACTGGGAGCAAAGTTGTGCTGTGGGACAAACTGCAGCAGGAACAGCTCAGCCCTGCTTTGCTGACAAGGTACAGTCGATGAGTGGAGGACAGGGGAGTGTACAGCACTTTATTTCTTGGAAAGGCTGGGTGGTCTGATGCACTTCTGTTCAAAAACTCTGTTCTTTGGGGTTGTTTCGACCTGCAGTGTGTTGCTAATCAAGTTTTGGAGAGACTAGTGTGGTGTTCTTGGTGAAAGTTAGTGATTGTTGTCTTCTGCATCCGTAGGCACTCCCCCCATCCACCCCACTTTGATTTACAGCCTGGCACATCCCTGCTCTTTTTGTGTGTCTTTATTCTGCCTCCTGCCATTAGAGACTTTCAGAAACTTCCTGGTAAGGTTTTTGTGGGTCAGAACAGTGCAGCAAATCTCCAGTGAGGAAATACTGCTTTTATTCTCTCATCCCAAAATCATGATTCCCTTTGGTAGCAACGAGGGGTGTTCACAATAGAAACCTGGAACCACAAAAATTATTTCAGTTCTTTGGAATATTATTTAATTTGTTGATACTGATTTTTGCTTCTAATCTGTCATGTTTATAAATTGCATTTGGAGACCTGTAATTGAAGTAGGTTCTATAAATAATGAAAAATTAGTATTTCAAATTTAGCATATTGCTCTGTAGCTTTCGGTGTCTCAGCTACTCTTTGCTTTGTGTCAACTGATAGAGCACAGGTATATTTTATTTCTTATTATCTCTTCCCTGCTGTGAGTTCCCCCAAGCACAAGTTTTCCCATTTATACTATCAGTGCTTTTTGTATGTTGTATAATAGACAGAAGGCCAGGTAAAGGTGTATGAGAACTGTGGGCTTGTACATCAATTTTGTAGTTGTTTGCTTTTTAAGGATATCTTCACTGGTGTGGAAACACAGAGCATCTCATGAGAAACCATGTTCAGTGATTAAAAACAAGCCTTGACTATAATATAAGCAGGGTATAAATTAATGTTATGATGCATTGCTGTCTTAACAGGGAGGCAGAATTAAGGCAGGAATTACTTAGAGGGGAAATCAGTCACATGCCAAAGATCCTTCTGATACAGCTTAAAACTCACACAAAACCTGATCTCCATCAGACTCTCTTACTGCTCATTCTTGTGCTTAATCTTAATTTGTCTCTCAAGAACTGATGATGCAAACAGTGTGTGTGGTATTGATGTTAAATATTTTAAAATATTCTAGGGACATTAATGTTTTGGTTTAGATTTAAAGGAGATTTTTGGGGGTTTGTTGGGTTTTTTTTAACCTCCTCATACATAGTGGGTCTCTCGTTGCAGTGGTAATTTTCAGTTTCAATCTGTCATCATATTTCTTGGAGTAAATTCTGTGTTATGTTTTTCAACCTATTCTGCACATTATAATACTGAGATAAAAACCCATGCAACTAATTTTTATGTGCTTCTTGTGGCAATAAAGGTTGAGATAATGCTGCAGCAATGCCACAGATTGCTGCCACAAGATTTATATGTTTTGGAGTCAGACATAGGGAAATTTTTCTGACTGAAAAATAGCTGGTTTCCAGTCAGAGTACACAGTTGTGCTTTTTGATATGGAAAGGTGAAAAAATAAATAGCAGTGCTACGTTTCCAGAAACTGTGGTGATCTGTTCCTGTCCCTACCACCTCTGACAAACCCCCAGAGGTTTCTGATGGAAAAAGCTGATATTGTACATGTGGAGTGTCACAGAAAGGCTTGTAAACCTGTCAGATTTATACAGCAGCCATTAACCTTCACAGCACATCTCTACAGAGAAACAGCTGCACAGGGGTGACAGAAGGGGCACTGGACAGAATATAATTTAGAGCAGCATCTTTTAGACACTTATTCCCTCAAGATGTGGGTTGAATTAGTTCCTAATGTTATAGAAAGTCTGTACTTCGGATTTGAGAGGGACAGGAAAAGAACATTTTGCTGCAGTGGAAGAACAGTGTCTAACTGATGTAATTTTAAACACCATAAGCTGCTTTTGTTTTAAGTGTCAGACAGCACAACAGAGCCTGGATGCTCTGGGCACTGTGGTAATGTGTATGATAATAACTGTAATGATTCCCCATGTTTTGTTTTCAGGATGCAGATGCAACCATCTGATAGTGGCCCCAGGGAGGGGAGAGGGTTTTCTTTACCCTCAGGCTTTCAAACTGACTTGGCTGTAGAGCTGATCCATCCCAGGTTGGAAGAACTTGTTATGAGTAACAACAGAGGGTAAGAGTGTAAAATCAGCAGGGTTCAAACTCCTTCAAGCTCCTTCCCCCACATCAGCACTTCTGTGGGGAGAAGGAGTAATGTGCAAATTATCAAAAACTCACCTTCAAACTGGATTTTGAATAGAATAGAAATGGTGTTCACTCACCCATTCTGGGTGCCCTCAGCAGAGATTAAAACACAGCTATAAAAGAGGCAGCACATTAGAACTGCATCTCATTAATGTCATTTTGTGCAGTCCACCACCAGGAAAATGGCAGATTATCACTTTAAACACTCTCTCTTCAAGCTTCAATAATTCCCAGAAAACTGCTGAGCTTTGAAGTACTCCCTTATATATTCACTTATTCTGATCAAAAGGAAGGACTGTTTCTAAGACTTGCTTTTGCTTTCTGATCAGTTTTTCTCCTCTTTTCTTTTTACCCCTTTTTGTTTGTGTGTTTTTGGGATTTGTTTCATTTTTTTCTTTTTCTCTTTTTTTTTTTCTTTTTAAATTCTGTGGGCGGAATTTTGATTTTGGCAACCTGTTTATCAAAGTAGAACAACCAAAAATTATATCAGTAAATTAGACACCTATTCAGGAGCTGGGAGGAGGGAAGGAGAAATGTTTATTTTTTAAAAAATCCACCCAGACAAATCATGGTCAATAGCAATGCAGATGGTGATACAGATTTCTTTGGAAACTTTTTGGTTGATGACAACCTAGTGATCCAGTCATATGTATATATATAAATCTTTAGAAATTATATTTAAATCTTTTCTACACAAAAATTAATCTAATCATCCTTGTTGAGGATAGGAAAGATGAACAAACAAGTTCATCAAACAATTCTTCTTCTTCCACTGAGCTGAAAGACGAGGCCTTTTCAAACCCAGCAATTCCTGTCTGTGATTAACAAAGTCCTGCAGAAACACTGGATCTGCTGGTAGCTCAGATATTCCTCACACACATCACAAACACCACTCCAGAGGGGTTAATTCTGTTCCTTACCCAGAGAATTAAAAGGACACCAGAACATTCAGATGGATGGATCAAGAACTCTGGGGAGCTGCAAGTCACTGAGGGAAAGGATCTTTGTCGAAGTGGAGAATTCTTTATTGGCTTGCAGAGAATAAAGAATTCTTTTTGAATTCAGGACTTCAGACTGTAAATTGGGTTTCCACAGCCTTGTGCCCCAGGTACAAGAATGTAATGCTTCACATATCATATAAATGTAGTGCCAAGCTCAGAATGGGAACTCTTGTGGTCCTTTCAAAGCAGGGGAATAGCACACCTTGCAGCAGGTCTGAGTTAGTTTTTAACCATTTAAACAGACTAGATCTCTTCTTATCTTTTAATTGTGTTTTCTTCTCATATTTTTAAATGCAGACCTTCAATTCTACTCACTATTTATGCAGATTGGTTTATTTAGCTTGGTTTAACAGCTACACTTCTGATTTCAGAGCAATCAGGTTGCTCTGTTTGCTGAAAACATTGTGGCAAGGAAACACTGGGACAATATGGCTTCCTGCTGGTGGAAAACCCAGTAGGATCCTTATTTGTCTCAAAAATTATACAGTCCATGAACACATTCAGGAAAATTAACCGGGGGGTTAGTGTTAAAATTCAAGGGAGGGTTGCAGAAAACCAAAGTAGCGGGGTTGGTTTTCACTATGCAAGGAAAGGTGTCTGGCAAAATAACTGTAGAAATTTCCTTTGGATCAGCAAATTGTTTGGAAAGGAACTGTTCTGCTGAAAAGGAATTATCTAGGGGTGGAAATTCAGCAGCAGCAGTGACAGCTAAGGAAGGATCTGAAACCTGGTTGGAGTTTCAATGTCTCAGGGGGTCCTTAACCAGCTCTGAAGGAGGGATGGACTTAGGGCTGATGAAAATAATGAGAGAGGGAACCATAACCACAAACTGCATCAGTGGATGTGGCAAATGTTGGAATACAAAAAAAGCTATGAGGGGACAACAGAAGAGGAGCAGAAGTATTATTAGATTTGTTCCTGCTTTGGGTTTCCATATGGGATGAATAAAGCCTCACTCAGAGTTTAAGTCAAGAGGAGGGGGTTCAGCAAGGAAAAGCAGGATCTAATTATGGAGAAATTGTACAAAACTGCTTGAACTCATTATGAAATTGTTGCACCTGAAGGACAACAAAAGAGAGTTGCTTTTAAAGCACAACAAGGCAATTTAGGGTGATGGTTACCTTGGGGGTGTGCTGCACACTGTGTCCCACAGACTGTTTTTCACAGCTGGTGCATACTGAAAACTTTTAAAGAGAACTGGGATATTTACAGCATTAAAAGCTTCTGCCTGTGTTTACCCTTAATTCATATAAAGAGATTTTTCCATGGGCTAATTTCACAGACTGATGGCTTTGAAATGTTAAGGGGTGGAATTGGTGAAGCCACGTTGAAATCTGTGGAGTTATGAGCTGCATTTCATTCAAGGTGTATGAGCTGAAGCAGATTGTCAGACAAATATGTGTGAGGCCAGCTATGAACTGGAAGGATAAAGGATTTTGACAAGTATCCATGCAAATAAAGAGGTCTGGTGTTATTTGTACACATCCATGTGAATGGATGGGACCAAAGGAGACATTCCTGTGAGGGGGCAAGAGGGATGTGTGTGTAAGAGGGGGCAGGGACAAAGAGAACTAAAGGAACTTCAAGCTAACAGGAGAGAGATCAAGGTGTTGGATTAGGAGTGTTGCTTGTTGTTTGCTTCCTAATACCCTTAGGAAAACACAGCTGATGTCAGACAAAACAAAGAAATTCTATAAATAATCTTTCTGCTTCTAAAAGGGTTAGACCCCAGGCTAACTCATCTGTCCTTTTGAAAGCAGAGTAAATACACTTTCAGGGTGATCACCTGCTTGTTTGCAGGTGTTTGTGTCAAGTGATTCTCTGTGAAGGTTATAGATAAGAATAAAAAGTTCAGACATGCTCACCACTTCATAGGACGTATTCACAAAACCTGAGAAGCTCTAACCTTGTCTCTTATACAGTAGAATTCAGAAGTTAGATTAGTTTCTTCCCCAGTTATTCCACGAGAGAATGTGCAATTGATATTTAAGTGCTCGGATTAGCCACACAGTGTCACCCTAGACCATCCAAAAGTCTATTAAAAGGCATTCTGCAGAATCACCAGCTGGGAAAAGTTGCACTGGGAATAGCCTGGGGAAATGTTTCTGCTTCTAAATAAATTAACAGGCTCTTCAGGTGAATCTCCTTCCTCCTGGTGTATGACACACCTGTAGCCAGAATCAAGCTGTCTTCCTGTGCTCCTGACATTTTGGATGAGAACCACCTGCAATGCCTTGTGCTAATTGCCATCAGCCAAGGGCATTTTGCAGGTTCCTTTATTCCTGAGCTCTTGGCCTCTACACTCTTTACATTTAAAGAGAAAGCACTGACTATAGTGTTTCTGATTTCTAGTGATTTCATGTCATAAGTAGAGTTTTCCAAACTTTTAAAATATGATTTAGATTCTGAAGGCACACCTATGGTTCAAACAGCACAAGGCTTTAGGTTTATTCCACTAAGTTACTCCAGTGATTCTCCAAAAGAGATCCCAAAGCAAAACCTGCTCTTTGACTTCCTTATCCTAGGGTCCTGGAATATTTGGAGTAGAAATGGATTTATATTCCTGGCTTACATTTGTCCCACATAGCTTTCATTTAAAACCAAGTTGGCCATTTTTTGATTTAGACCTAGATAAAGACTTAAAAGAGCAATTGTTTTTAAAATATATCTTAAGACAAAAAAATGTCAAATGATTGTTCTTAGAGCATCCCAGAGGTTCCAAAATCAATTGATCAGAAGCCTGCTGCAAAATTCAGATTTACTTTGTGCTTTACTTTTTCCTTGGGGAAAGGAAAAGGGGAAATGGATGAAAAAGGGTTACTTGAATGTGAGGGCTTTGCAAGCTGGGATTTATAGGTATAGTGAGTTTTGTTTAGTAAGCTTGGAATTCTTTGGTTTTGAGGCATTGGATTATTAGTTCCCTCAGCTGGGATATTTTTAGTGGGGCTAAGTAATGTGTACTTTGAATTTTTGCAAGAGACCCCTTGAATAATATTTAACTTTGCTACTGGTTCCTGCACCGCGAGATACTCCTGAAGCCTGTAGACATGGAATTCAACTCTGGAAAACTAGAAAAAGCTCCAAATGACAATGAAAAGCTTCTTATCTTCCTCTCCTTGCTGTCAATCCCGTTATCTCTGAAGTGCCTGCTCCCTTTCCACTCTCTCCTCTCCTTTTCCACCAGTGCCCACAGCCCCTCCTTCCCTCCACTCATCTCTCTTCAGCTCTTGATGTTGCTCCCTGAACTTCACACCAGACCCTTTTTCTCAGGGAATGGGCTGAGCTGCCCTTGAAAAGGACTCTTTAAAGCCCTTTGATAAGCTCTAACCCCACTGAGATCCCTGGGAACAATGGAAGCAAGGTCTGAAAAGCGGCTGCAGAGGAGCAGGGAGCTCTGTGAGGACTGGCTTGGCCCCAGCAGAAAGTTTTGAATTTCTCATCCATGCATAAAACCTTCTAAAGGAAATTATATTTTTTAAATATTACACTGCACACAGACTGGTAAAGCAATGTTTAAATTTCCCCCACGACATCAATTTTGGGCAGAAACCCTTTATCCTAAAAACCCCATGGTTTCCTGTGGAGGTATCAACCTCCCAGTATCTCTTTTTGGATTTGTAAGCAGAACACAAGCTGCAAAAGAGTTTCAAACTTGAAAGAGTTTTCTGATTTCCGTGCCACTGCATTAAAAAGTTCTTCTCTTTCAATTCATGACACAGGCATTAAAACAGACAGTGGATTTGCTGAGGGATTCCCTTTGCAAAATACAGAGATATTTACCTGGGTGGCCTACTTGAATCTTGATTCTTTCTACTCAGGATGATAAATTAAGTGTGTTTAAATAAAATTATGTGCTTAAGTCCTGTGACTTATATATCCTTTCCTAAAGCACAGATGCAATTCTCTTCTTCCCTTATTAATAGGGGCCAGTTAATATCAACCACAATAGCAGCTTTCATACTGGAGATAAGGCAGGAAGCATTTGCAGGCAAATGTGATATACCCTAACAATGCCACTTGTAGAAATGGAAATTCACTCTGAGGCTTGACAGATATTAAGTTATGCCTACAAGCTGTGCAGTGTCTTCCTTGGTTTTTAATGTGGCAGGAAAGATGATGTTCCTTTTCATTAAGAGTCCAAACATAACCTATTAAAATCCCTGCTGCTCTAAAACACATTACCAGGAAGTATTTCCCTAGAGAAAAAAGAAAAGGGTGAAAACAAAAGCAAAATAATCTTTCTGGGTTTTGTTTTGTTGGGGTTTTTTTCCCTGATAGGAAAAAATACAGCTCTTGGGAATCTAAACAGGTATTTTTTTGCATAAACTATTTTCAAGTAGATACTGTACTGCCTTAGCAGCAGTGGATGGTTGTCATCAGCCTGGTTCAATCAGTTCTTGTGAGTATATTGTAGTGGGTTAATAGCCATGTTCTAGTCCTGGTAATTTTATGCTCCTGAGACTTCTTTAAGGGACAGCCAAAAGAGAATTGAGTTGTCTTTACACTCCATTACAAAGGCTGAGCCCACCTTTTCAGTGGGAACACCTGCTGTGTGCTGTCCAACTACTGGAGGGGTTGGTGAAACCCAGAAATTCCAGTGAAGTCCAGGCTGGGCACCTTCCTTTTCTCTGTCCCTGCACAAAAAGTGCCAGGGGTTTTTGCAAATCAGGTGATTGCTCAGTTTATTGTTAATTCTGTTGCCATGAGTCAAAGACCTGAAGGTTTTCAGTCTGTACCAATAATTCCTTCTGCATTTGAGTTTTCTGTATTTGTCAGTGACAACCATCCTGTGGGCTGTGACCCTCTGCTCACTCACTAACACTTCTCTTAGGGCTGAACTGGGAAAAACACTGCACATTTTTCCTTCAGGATTAACTTTACAGGACAGTCAAGGCTAATTTAGATCTTAATATGTTCATTTAACTCCATGTCTCTTGTAAGTTGTGGCAGCTGTTACACCAGTAGTGGTGACCACATCCCCTGGGAACATCCCAGTACTGCTTCCTTTCTTCAGTGCCCTGACCACAGGGTGTTGATTTTTTAGGAGTTTCTGTCCTTGGCACAGAAGAATTGCTGACTGTTTGGCCACTTTCTGTCTTGGTCCTTGGGTGATCTCCTGAATATTTGTTTCCAGGGTGTAAACACACCCTCTGTTAGAAAGAGTAAGTGCCTGGATACCTCAAATCCCTCTTACAATAACAGAAATTCTAATTTCTAACAATACAAATTAGAAATTGTCTAAATTCATATAAATTCAGATTTATAGACTTAATAAGGTTTATTTGCACTATTTATTTCAGTTTTGGTGGGTTTCTTCACCTTAATTACAATTTAATTTGATATTCTGGTGAGAATTTAATACTGTCATTTGTTGTAATAGTGTTGCTCACCCAAGGAAAAAAACAAACACTGGGACAAAAAAATGAAAACTCACAGTCCACACCTTAGAAAATTCAATAGGTGACACATCCAACTTAATTAATTGCAGCTCTGCACTCATATCTAAACAGGTTTTGATGCCATAAAGACTATTTTGGGAAGTTCAAGTCCAGACCTGAAGAGTTTCCAGCTGCTGAGTAGTGGCTTGGTAACAAGCAGGGGGAGAGCACCCTTCAGGAATAACCTTATTGTATGGAAATGTTTTCTGTAAATTCTTTCTTCTTTGTTTTAGCAATTCACATTAACTGGTAGCACCATTTCCTTCAGGTGTGCCACACTTTCAAGTTTGTTCCATCTTTTCAACATTACCACGTTCCTGCCCTCAAGTGCAGTGCCCAGATGCTCTGGAAGCTGCTGAAAGCAGAATAAATTGAATAGTCATTCCCTGATTTTTATTTTTTTTTGGATGATAAATCAGCCATAATGCAAATTATCCCTTCAAAGGGTGCAAAAAATCTAAGTAAAAGCACCATCTAGGGACAGCAATTGTACAACATCTTTGTTCCCTTGCAAACTGCAGCAATTCCACCCCCAATATAATTAAATTAATTTGACTGTGCCATATATTTACTGTAGTTAATTTCAGCATAGATTTATATAATCTCTTCCACTCGTGTTAGGAATTATATATTTGTAAATATAAATCAATGCCAATCAAGGGCAGCAAATTATTGCTGATTGATGCCTTAAAAAAAATAAATTCTCAGAGGACAAAAAAAAACAAAAAAAGAGAAAACCCTGCAGTTCATGATAGGAGAGTATGTGCTCAGCATCATAGATGTTTCCTTAGAAACAGGGAATCACATGATGCCCAGTGCTAGTGGAGCATGCTCAGGGCATAAATAAATCAGGCTAATTTCTCTCCTTTTGTTCTGAAATCTCCCCCAGATTTCCTGCTGTCAAGGGAAGCACTGGAAGCGCCTCAATTTGGCTCACACGGAAAAGCACAGCCCAGGTGATTGGCAGTGCTGGGGCTTGGTGGGGCTAAAGCCTTGATTAACGTGCAACAAAATAAATAGGCACTTTTTCCTGGGGGAAGGTTCAGCCTCCCTGCGTGTAGACTTTCAAAAGAAATCTCAGCAAAATTAATTTCACCCAGTTAGAAGGGAAAAATCCCCCCAAATGACAGATCACAGCAGCGAGCTCGTGTCTGCCAAGGCAGATAAACTCGAGTTCTCCTCCATCCTTTCAATCCTGTTTGTGAGCTGCTGCTTCTCCCTGTTTACAGCCTCACTCTTCTGACAGCACTTTAGCTGAAATAAGGAAAAAAACCCCAACCATTAGATGAGGAAAAATTTGCAAAATGAAGTGCTCTGTCCTAGCAGGATTTTTTTAGTCTGTTTTTAGAAAGGAAGTCGTTGCTTTAAGATGGAAAAAGAATCTGATTTCTGTACTGCAGCTCTGTTGGTTGGCACTTGTACCTAGCAGTGTGTCTTGAATACATGATGAGCCATTCACAGACACCCACAAGCTGATGGAGTTTAAATCTGAATTTATTCAAGTCCATACTCAATCTCATTTCCCTAAAGAATAAGACCTCTGTTGGAGCTCACTTGAATCACACTTGTTTTTCCCTGCTAAACAGAGTTAGATGTTTTGGAGGTTGTTTTTCAGAAGTGGCCAAAACTGGGACCCCATGTATATGTGGTTTATATAAATACACAGGTATAAATATATATTAAAAAAAAAAACCAAACCAAAACAAAAAAAAGACAACACAGGACTGGGGTTGGAATTTCTTTGCCCCTGGTTCATAACAGGTCCTGTTGCTGGATACAGTTTTCATAACTCAACATTTTCATACCTTATGCTTGGATCATAATAAGGGAACTAAGGAGGAACTCCTGAAAAGGTTTTGTTTTACTTGACAAATAATTATCCTTTGTCTTGATTTCTTTTTTTTTCTCCTTGTTTAGCTCCTCCTTGGAGCTTAAAAGGATGTGCTCTCCAAGTGCACACAAAGTGCATTGTTTTATAGATAAAACAGACATCAGAAGTGATTGGGGAAAACTCAGTGTCTTTCTTCCTGTCCCCAGTAACCAAACCAGGAGGGTTTTCATATTCAAAGGCTACTGAGCAGCTGAGAAAGAGAAAAACTGGGATGTTTATCATTGTGTGAAGGCCACAAAGGAGGGAGTCTCAGGAAGGTTGCAAGGCTGAGGGTAGGACAATCCATCGGATGGCGATGGGATTGCTCCAGGGGGGTGCCAGTTTTTTGGTACAAGTTAGAGCCACTGCTGTTCCTTACAGCACAGCCAGGTGTCCCTGTGAGCTGGGGAGCTCTGGGAGCTGCCAACACAAGGAGCAGTTCCTTTCCCTGTCTGACACTGTATTCCCAAACTCAGGAGCCAGACTGCTCCAAAAGCCCTGCTCATTGCTGGCCCGAGGCAGCACCCACGTGCAATCAACGGGAGATAATGGTTTTAGGTTTCTCACAGCCACCAACCACAAAAAGTCCTTTGCAAACGTGGTCTTTTAATCACCTGAGCAGTCTTTTCTGTTCTGTAGTTCTGCTCTATAAGCTGTGGAGCTGTATCTCCATAGGCTGTGTCTCCATCAAAATCCATGCTGCTGGTTTTTTGATTGAAAGCAGGGGAACCTAAAGACATGATCCTGTTATTCTGCAGAGCCTGACAACAGCTAAATGTGTGCTAGAAGCACTTTCATGTTCTCAAGAATGATCATAACTCTTTGCATACCCTTTACTGACCTCCAAAACTCAAAAACATCCCAAAAGAATAAAATGGAGCTAGAGGAAGCATTTTAGAGGCGATGGTAATGTTTGTAAGGAAATAACGTGTGCTCTAATGCTCTTTTCCCAGAATTTTATAATTTTAGAAATACTGAGTAAGAGAGGAATAGTTCATCATAAATGTGGCTGGAATGGTGGAAATTCTACCCCCACAGCCTCCAGTTGCAGGTGCTGTGATTTATAGTTTTTCTGGTCATAGATGCTGAGAGAAGAAACCTCTGGAATTCTCTCTCTGGAGTGGTCTCATGTTGTATAAAACACTTCACACTAGCTTGGACACAAGCAAATGTAGACAGACCTTCCAGCCTTTCTGGCTGGGTTTTCTCCTGGGAGGTTTTTGTCTGATTTTTGAGCCTAAATGTGTAGTGCATGTTTGTTTGTACAAAGTACAGATATGTGAATAAGTGACTTGTAGCATCCTTTTTATCTCCCCAGGTAGAGGGACTTGCAACTGTCCTTGGCAAATTCTGTAAACACTATGAAGGGAGCCCATAATTCCCTTAATGTCCTTATTTCCCATTCTTCAAAAATACATTAGTGACATGAACTATGTAGGTTCAACCAGCTATTTTTAAATCTTTTCTTTCTCCACTGAGGAGCTGGATGTTTTCATTTGGTTTGTTTTCTGTGTGTTCGTTTCCACAAGTAAAAACAAAAATAGAATAAATAAATTACTGCTCTAGTTGAACAATCTCATAACTTTGGAAACAACTACAATTCCTGTTTTAAAAAATGGCCATTTGTGAGTCTGCAGAGCTCAAAAGGCTCATCTGCCTCTGCAGCTGATTTGCAGTTCCATTTCCCATCTAGTTTTTATAGTTTGCTCCACAGTTAATTACATTGTTCTATTCTATCTGTACTGACACCCATAATCTCACAAAACTATTTTCCATTTAAACTTGTCATCAGCAATGGAAACTTGACTTGCACATGTTGGAGGGCTGTGATCTTCAATACATCAAAGTGAAAGAAAAGGAAAATCAGACACATTGTTTAAAATCAGCAACACAACAGTTTGGTTAATGGAATGGCTACAGGCTTCTGTCAGTGACTTTTAGCAATATCTGCAGTTAATTGAAGTTTTGTCTCGGCACAAGATAATTCAGCCAATTGAATAATCAAATGTTTTCAGTTTTCAAATAACAGTTGGGTCTTTTAGGCTTTTTTAATCAAGTGTTCAAGAAGAATATTCATCTCTTAGAGCTAAGTAATTTTTTTTTTTATTATTTAAAATTGGTCATATCCAAAGGACTGGTTTTGCACCCAATAACAGTGGAATTAACACTTGCATTATATTTTAAAATAAAGTATGCTTTGTGCAATTGTTTCATTTATTGTGCTGCTCAGTCACCTCTAAATCCTGCAGAGCACCCCTGTATGAAATGCAGGGACCAGACTTGTGACATCTCTGGAAATGGTACAAATCTGCCTCAGTTAATGAATAAATTCTCTGCTCCACTTGAGCTATATTTCCTTTTTGCTCATCTTCTCTTCAAACTTTTGCTTCTGTAGTCTTACTTTCCTTTGTTCAGGTATTTTTTTGTATTTCTCTATTTTACTCAATAGTGATTTTGATGAATTTTCAGACTAAAGGTAAGAATTTAACAAATAATAACCTTGATGGGTCAGGTCATCAAACACTGTGGGGAAAAAAAAAAGTAAAACCAGGAGATTTTTGTCTGTACTTGAAAAAAGATTTTCCTGCCCCAAATACGTTTTAACTCTACTTCACATAGAGGCTTAATCTTTCTCTCTGCCTTGATCTTTGTCACTTGGTCAGGTTTTCTTTCCTTTCAAAAATATTATGCAGAAACTTACTACTACACAAAAGGAATATATTGATGAAAAGCTAAATTTGAGTTTGCAAACAGCCACACTCAAATAAAAGCACACCTTCCCAGTGACATATTACCCAATCTGTGATAAATTTGTGAAGTTCCACTTCTCTTACACTTGCATGTCTTAACTGGACTAGAATTTTTTTCTTTAAGCTGGTCCATAACTCAACCACCAGTTCTTCACTTCCATGCAGTAATTACCAGGCAAAACACATCCACTTGGGATGTCAGAATAGATTATCATCCTCTGGCCAAAACCAAAATCTATTATTTTAACATTTCACAGTATAAATATAACATTCAAATAACAAACTTGAGGGAGGAATGTTTTCCTTCTTGGGAAACTTCCAGACCTATTTTTGGAAGGAATTATAATTTTGTCTTGGTGCTTGCCTAGGCTTGCTCCTGATATGATTGACTGAGGTACTGTGCAGATGGTAAAAACCACCATCAGAGTAGTGTATTTTGTTGCCATGACCTTATTGTGCCTCAAGTTAATATGCAGTTACAGTTTTAAGTATTATAAAACCACTTGTAAATCTGAGTTACTACCAGCACCCTGCAAATCGATAACAATTGAATTTCCAGTGGTATTCTCATCACCAGTTACTGTTCTTATTCCGATACAAATTGTAATAATTAAGATTCAGGCACATGACATAAATTGTCACTGGTATTTGGCAGGTTTGTGCTGCTGAGCAGGTGCTGCTGCATAATCACAGCTCTGAAATGCCAGGCTCTAGGAACCCTGTTTTCACAAGCACACCAGTGGAAGCTGCTGCATTATCTAGACCTGTAAAGTATTGAACAGTTTTTTAAATGAATGCTCAATTATAAATAATACAGAATATTTTATCTGATGATCACAGCACAAGTGTGAACTCTGTTCTTATATTCTTCAATTTAATATGAATTTGAACAGAATGAGAACTCTGAAGACCTTCCCAAACAGAACAACCACTTCTACCACCACTGCCTTGTAACAGTTCTGACAATTATAGTCCCCCATATACTGACTCCTACNGCAACCACTTCTGCCACCACTGCCTTGTAGCAGTCCCCCATATACTGACTCCTACACCTACTGCAGCTGGGTTTAGAGCCAAAAGAATGGAAAATATTAATAATTTGCTTTGTTTGAATTAGCTTCCAGTTCAGGGGAATTAGTGACTGAATAATGGCCTAGTTGATAATTTAGGGATGGCAAGTACAAAAACCCCCAGCACAACTCCCAGCTCTGGGCAAAACCTCGTGTGCCAGCTCTCAGAAGTGTTGCTGAGTGGCACCAATGGCCCTGTTCTGATCCAACACTGTTTCTCTTCTTCCTGTGGCCTCTTCTTCCACCTGCTGCTGTTCCACTGGAGTGCTGTGCAGAGCAAGTGCACCCTGGAGCAGGAAAACTCAGCCCCCTTCACATTCCCATAACTGCAAACACCTCCTTTCACAGTGGAGCTGCTGATCACCTCCCCTCTCCCTCTGCCTTTACTATTATCTATTTTTTCATACAGATGGGACTTATTAATGATAAAATATAAATTTTCAGCTGCAGGCTCTCCTTTGTGGCTCTAAATACTGAAGCATAGAAAGTAAAATCATAAGTCCTGAGAGTTCTCCAAGCGAGCTGCAGCCCTTTAGACATGATGTCCTTTGGATTTTGATTTGGCAGGCTACCTGCCTTCTGGGTGGTCTTAGGATCTCCAAGTCCTCTGGCAACTGAATGGACTTTTTTTCCAAAGCAACTGGCCATATCCTCTTCTTTTAAAAGTTATTCAGCCACTTAGTCCTTTCAGTTTCACTCAGGAACTCTATTCTAGAGAGACTTTTGGTGGTTCTTAATTCAGATGGACAGAAAGTTTCTAGTAACACTGCATTATGCAAAATCTTCAACAAATACAGAGGGGAGGAACAAGTTAAATATGTTGGTAGAGGAAGAAGGATGTTTTTTAAAAGTCTCTGGACTGAGCTCAACGGAAGTTTCGATTCTTACACACTCTGCCCCTTAACTGCACCTCTGAAATATTTATTTTATGCTTTGCTTGCATAGTTCCATGTCTTAGACAAGGGAAATGTTAAAGCATTAATGTATTTGTTCTGGCTCTGTTGTGTGCTTACAGGGAGATAAGAAACATCACATAAATGTGGCATTTCAGCGAGGGGTATTTAGCAGGGAGACATGTCCTGTGGTGAACCTGCTGGGGGAATTCAGGAGAAGGATTAGGAGCAGAGAGGAACCAGGCCTTGGCAGGTGGTGGTGGGTACAAACAAACCAACAAAATGCTTGAACAGACTTCCCAATGTGCAGATTTCGTTCCTCTTCAAAGTGGACAGGATCTGCAACACAGATGGAGCAGCAAGTGAGGTGACAGCTTGGAAGTATTTGCAACCTACAGCCCTCCTGTCCAGAAAAAATGGTGGAGAAAACTCCTATTTGGTCATTTAAGAAAAAAAAAGCCTCCAAGGTTTTTATCCTTCAAGGAGAAACCCCTGAAAACACTTTGGTGTTACCGGTCTCTTTGCAAAGTCCTAATTCCAGCTTCTAAATCGGGTAAAAATGGAACTAATTTCTGCTGGAAACATGAAACACTGAGGCCAGGTTAGTATTAGCATTTTCTCTGTCTCTACAGATGTTATATATTTAGTAATTTAGCTGTGTCTTGAGAAATGGGAAGATATCTTAGTAAGAAGCCCATAGTTGACCCTTTCAGAGAATTTTTTAAAATTATGATATAAATTCTAAAATCACAGCAAGGATTCCCCCTTTCCACTGTCACTCTACACTGTGCAGCACGTTCCTGGGACTGGAGAAAATGTTTTATTAACATTTCTTTAAAAAATTCTGCCAATAATCACTGAAACCTTTAAAAACAACACCAAACACTTCCTTTGCATCACATTCTGACTGCAGCAGAAAAGCACTTGACAGTGCACAGTGGTGGGATCATGGCACTGTATTTTTAAATGGTTTAATTATAATTTCTGCAGTGAGTCTTAATATACCACCTTTAGGTAATAGAAAGCAATGACCTTCTAACAAATTCCTATAGTGTAAATTAGTTTAATTCTTCATTTTCTATTAAACCTAAATGTGTATTAAGACAGTGGTTAAATGTGGAAATCAAGAATACAGCAAATAATCAATGGGAATGATTAGACCTCTGAATTTATGTGTTCAGCCTGACTCTACCTCATTTATGGTTCAATGCACCCACTAATTACCCTGCTTGGAGGAGATTTATAGTGTAATTACAAACTGAAGATGTTTCAACAGAAAAAAAAGAAAACAAAACCAAACCAACAAACAGGTTCCCAAGTAATGTTCTTTATTATATTTATAATTTTCTCATTTTCACTGAAATCCATTGTCTGGCTGCAAACTGTTAGATCATCCCAAAACTTTTTTAATAATTTTATGTCCAGAACTACTCAGCTATGCTGGATTTCACTGTAATCATCGTGTATCATAAAACTGTAGCACCTGCAATTCAATTCTGGAGAACAGGTTCACACTATAAATGCCTTATTTTGTCCCAAGACATGTATGATTTTGAATTTCTTTTCCTACCAAACCCAAATAACTACTAAAAGTTTATCTATGGCTGTGCCTACAATATTTTCAAGTTTTCTCTTTCCCCCAGAAGAGGACCCACATATTCAGATAAAGTTAAAATGATTCAATTTAGCTCACTGTCTTTCAATGTTTTTGACTGAGAGGCACCACTCATTTGGCTCTTATGATTCTAAGACAGAAGTAGATATTCTGAAGAAGAACTGCTCCAGTAACCTAACAAATAGTTTGAAATGCATAGAGGTTTAAGCAAGTACTACACTGACCTGAATTATTATTATTATTACCCCCAAAAAACGTCTGTGATATTAAAAGTCTGTTGCCCTGTAAGGAATACTTGTTCTGTTTAATACCCACTCAAATGGCTGCTAAATTAAATGAGGGTCACTGCAGAAAAATATTAAACAGACGAAGTGTTTCAGGAACCAATATCTTGCCCAGTTTATGATGTGTATCCTTGCTAAAATTAAAAAAGAAAAAGGCATTTAATGGATTTTAGAATAGAAAATTCAATGACATTTTCTTTTATACATAATGGTTTCTGATTTTTGAGTTCCTGAGAAGGGTGACCCTGGTGAAGGATCTGGAGCACAAGTGTGATGAGGAGCAGCTGAGGGAGCTGGGGGGGCTCAGCCTGGGGAAAAGGAGGCTCAGGGGGGACCTTTTCAATCTCTCCAACTCCCTGACAGGAGGGGGGAGCTGGGTGGAGGGTCAGGCTCTGCTCCCAGGGAACAAGGGACAGGAAGAGAGGGAACGACCTCAAGCTGTGCCAGAGACATTTAGATTGGGTACCAGGAGGAATTTCTTCATGGAAAAGATCAGTAAATATTGGCAGGGCTGCCCAGGGAGGTGATGCAGTCCCCACCCCTGGAGGTGTCCAAGGCACAGCAGGACGTGGCACTCAGTGCTCTGGGCTGGTGGGGATCAGGTACAGGTTGGACTCGATGGGCTGGGAGGGCTTTTCCAACCTAAATGATTCTGTGATTCTTTGAGTCTGGAATTCTGTGACCTGTCTGAAGGTCTGGGCTTCTGGCAGCCCCTGACCACATCTCTGGGGCTGTTCCTGCCTTACTGGGGTGCTGTGGGACAGGGCCCTGGCTGCTGATGCTCTTTCCATGTGGGGCATATTTTTGCTTCCCATCCCTAAGGGATTAGAAAGCCCTTGTAATGTCCTGGCACTGGTTTTCTGGAGTTTTTTTAAATGACCTGTTATGCTTCAGATCTTCTTCCTTCATACAACCCACTTTTCATTGTAAATCTTGAGCTTTGTAGTATTACAGCCTCTACATCTATTTCAGCATGTACTGCAGAAAGACAACTATTACTTTTTACTTTTTTTTAACTTTTTTTTTCTTAAACAGATTTACATTTCCTGATTTGGCATGTTTGTAATTATCCAAATTTTTTCCATTCCAATTTGCTGTTTTCTCTCTTTATGCAGCTGCATTCGGATTGTTACCAATTTGCCATTTCAGATTGTCAATAGCCCAGTTCCTTTTGTGCATGCAATTATTACAGGGGTTTTTTTGTTTCAATTTAAAAATAAAAACCAAAAAACCACCCCCAAAGACCCTCAAAAAACAAACAAAAAAAACCCCAAATTCCAAACCTGAAAGCTTATTCTTGTAACTCACATGTGGGGAAACACAAGAGGAAGAAAAATGTGTGATTGAAAAAGAAGCAAAGAGCTAAATAAGAAAATATTTACATCAGGGAAGGCTCCTGGTATACATGTTCCTTGTATGAAATATTGCATATGACTCAGCTGGGGAAAAGGAAATAGTCAAACCAGAGCAGTGCAATGATCTCCAATTCCTTCTGTAAGTAAGGAATTCCTGATCTGTCCTCTCTGACTTAAGTGGCACCAGAAGGGGTGCAGAACAAATCCTTACTGGCATCAGACAGCAGAATGGAAGAGCCATGGGAATTGATGATGAAGCTGTCAGCATTCTTCTTCCCTTGAAGGTTTTCAAGCTCTCCCCAGCTATTTGGGGAGAGTGAATCCTGACAGTTTTTGACAATGTGAAGAAGCAGAGGTGAATTTTCCTGTATGGTATCTGCAGACAGCTGGCCCACACTCCACCTTCTCCCAGCTGGGGCTGAGCAAGGAGCTCTTCCTGCTACGTTTTCCTGAAGAATATTGGTTTGCTCGAGCTTAACACTGCTCTGCCTTGTGTTTCCTCTAGCTGGCCATTATCTTGGAGTAAATATTGTGTAGTCATCTCTCTGGACCTAAGCACAGCAAAAGCCCAAGCTGTTCTGTGTTTCACATCTCCCACATACACAGGAAACACAAAGGCTTTGCTTCTTGCCCTGGTCCAGGGAAAAAGGACAGAAGAAAGGGTCAACAGCTTGCCAGCCTACAAAATGTGATGGCATGAGAAGTTTGTGGAAGCCAGATGGTGGTAGATCACTACACAGACTAATGATGGCTTCATTCTTTGCACAGATGTGATCAAAACCAGTGGAACAGGGAGCCCTAAAACTGTGGTGCTTTAATAATTCTAACAGCTTTCTGAGAGTGCTTGCTCTACTCCAGAGTTAATGCATGGAGTGACACTTCTCTGTTGCAGCGGATTTGAATATGTAAAATGATATTTTCATCAAATAAGCAGAAATTTTACACTAGAGATGCGGAAAAATATGCAAGGGTTGATTTCTTGACAGTGTTTCAATCAAGGCAATGTGTATTTTAGTGAAGGGAAAGCATCTGCATCTTCAATTTTATTTTTCCTGTTGATTTTTTGCTGCCAAAGCTAGAAATGGAGAAAAGTTCAGTAGAACCAAAGTGATGTAAAATGAGTGTAAACAGCACTGCCCACAAAGGAAGGTTTTCATTGAAGCCTCAGTTTCTACCTGGTTTCAGCGACTCAGTTTTGTTCAGCTAAGCTCAGTGTTTTATGGAATATCTAGAGCTCCAAAGTTCCACATCCAAACATAGATAGAAAAACAAACACATCTATTTATAAATTTATAAATAATGATCAAGTCTTCAGCAAACAGCAGGAGAAACTTACTATATAGTTTGGCATATCTTGAACTTAATTCAGTAGGGCAATGCTTTACAGTCCCACATGCCTGTGAAATTGGGGCTCTATAACATTTTGCATTTCTTTGCCTCCAAAAGAAGAACCATGAAATTCTGGCAGTTGCTGAAACTGGATGTTTAACTCAAAAGGTTAGAGATTTTTATTCCTTTTGTTTTATTTCTAGTGCAGCTAATTTGCCTTTTTGCAAGTATCCTAGCAACCTTTTTTTCCCTCCCCTTTCTCCAGTACCTTAAAGGTTAGGTAAGGATTCTAGAGAGATTGGCCTAAAATATAAAACAAACTGACAGAAGAACATTTCTTAAAGGCACAAATTGCTTTAGTAAGATTGTGGCAATTCAGACACATTTTAAGGGAGAGGGGACAAGGAGCAGAGAAACAGTCCTGAAATAACTTCCAACAATTTATAACTCTTTGAAATATTTGAGTGAATAAGGGCTTAACCTTCACAAAAGGCTACCTCAGAACCTGAGAGATGTGGGGATGAGTCCTTTAAGATAATATTTGCTGAGATGAAAACTTGAAGCAAAAAAAACCAAGTTGAAACATATTCAAAACCCGAGTTTGTTCTGCGGCAGCAAAACATTTACAGCCAGAATTGGGAACTACGAAAGTTCTCCTGGTTTTTGCAGCTCTGCTGGAGTTTAATATCAGCAACACAACATTTAGATGGCATTAACCATTCCCTCAGCAAGCCTCACTGCTGTGGGTGCAGCTCCCAGCAGCTGTGGGGCTCAGTTAGACCAGTGCAAAGCTCAGTTTAAAGTTAACATGCTGGAGGTGCTCGGGTTACCTTTTTCAACTCCACGCTTGCTCCTGACCTGCTGCAAGGTTCTGATACACAGCATTTCCTCACTGGCAGGCTTTATTTAGCCATGTATGAAATTTTAATTGCTGAAGTCAAAATCTGGCAGGTCTGGGGCATGACCACGTGGGATTAAGGCTGACTAGCCCAGCAGTCACGTCAGTTATACAATCAGAGGGACTTGGAGGATTTTTTGTTGTGTTTTGGGGATTTTTTTTTTGGTGGGAGGTGCTTGTTCTTTTTTTTAATTTAGAGACCAGACATGCTCAAGGTGGATGCATGTCCAATATCAGCTTTTCCAAGTATTTCTGCTTTTTGTTTGTTTGTTTTAAAAGTCTTTTAATCATCTATTCTAAGCCTCATTTTATTCCTATACGTTCATAAGCAAATAACTACTTTGAAGGAATTACAAAGATGGTAATTTTTCAAATAAAGCAGGGATGCAATTAAAATTCAGTATTTTTGAAACATTAGTAAATAAAATTACACTATTTCAGAGTTAATATACTTGTTTTAACAGGCTTTAATTTTAAAAAATGAAGATTTCTGTACACTTTCACAGCCTGCATAATAACAATATAATAACAACATACAATCCCCGAGTCTTTACTCATAGTAAAAGTGTTTATGGGTTAGTGCTTTACAAAAAACTTAGACCTTCTTAGGCCTGTGTGCTCTCAAACACAGGTTCCGTCTCATCTGGCCACTCCAACGGGTCGGACTACAGGGAATGTTTTTGGGGAAAAAACGTGTCAATTGTGAAAATAAGCCACCAGAGGGAGCCTGTACCTGTGCTGGTACAGATGTGATCCGCTAGGAACAAAAAAAAAACCAACCCCACCCAACAAGTCACCAAAAAGAAAGACCAAAACCCCACCCAAAAGAAACAAAAAATCCCCACCCAAAATAGCTTTGCTGTCAGATAGATTGATGTGTGTTAAATACGCTTTCTGTGCTACCTGCACACCAATGCTACAAACTGGCAACTTCAGCCGCAGCCACCGGTTTTTTTGTTTGTAAAAAGTTTAATAGCTCACCCTCCTCTATTCCCAATCTCCTTTCTCAGCCACCCTCGGGAATCAGCCCCACTGCACTGTTCCTCCCTGGATCACCAGCCCTTCCACCCCGTGTCCTGCACGTACTGGACTCGCTGCTTTTCTGCAACAGGGATATTCGTGGTCTGTTCCTTGCCCAACAGCTTGGAAGTGGTGTGGAAAACTAGCTGGGAAGAGGAGCCACTGGCAGAAAGGGCTTGGGAAACCTTTTAGCCCTCACGTGCTTTTGAAAGCATCATTTGGATAAAGGGAGAGTGTGTTGCCTTCTTAGGGTCGGGCACAGGTCATACAGGTGATATTAAATAAACAATACAACTACTAAAGTTGTACTTCAAAGCCTTTTTAAATGGCGTATTCTGTCCATGATCCACCGTTTGCTTATCATGCAACAAGGTTGCTCAAAACTACCTTGCTGCAAACCTGATAAATCCCGAGAACATAGAGGAAAACCTCAACTATTAAAGACTGCCTGAGTTTGTTCATCGTGGCTTCAGAAAAATCAACCACCAAACCCACCAACCCTTCATCTTTTCCGCTCACTCTTTAGGTTAATTGGTGTAATTGCAATCAAAGACCTGTTAATAGAGCACCAGAGGGGACAAGCGAATGGGAGCTCGAGGCCAGCTCCTTATTATCCTTAACACATAACACTTGTCCTTAAAAGCCGAAGTAATGAGGAGATAAAAGCTGGATTTCTCTTTTCCCAACCTCACTCGGGGGGAGCCTTGTTGCTGAAAGCCCCTCACGAAGGTGGAAAGGACTGAAGGAGCCAACAACAAACATTTACTACAAGGAAATACTTGTACCTGCACATCAGGCGCAAGGAAATGTTCTGTTTCCCACCCCTACTCCCAGGAAATGTTGCAGAGATTTGGCACTGGGGAAGCGCTGCTGCCACCAGTGACATGAGGCGTCTCCCCTCCTGCCCAGAGACACGAGGTGAGGGGTTTCCCTGAACACTCTCAGTATAACCCAAGGTTTTCCCCCGCTCTGTTATTTACGACGGGTACCTGAGCAATATTTCCCTGAGAATGTGCGTTTTCTCCCTCTCTTTTCCCGAGATGATGTCCCGGTGTCCGGCTGTGGAGGAGCCTCACCTGCACCGCAGGTTCAGCAAAGGTGGGCTCTGAGATGAGGTCGGACCTGATTCCTGGCACCCGGGGCTGCCCAGTTCCCACCTGGGGACTCTGCTGGGACAGGGCTGAGGTGTCTGACTGAGGTGTTTTACTAAGTTCTGTACTGGGGGAAGGGGCTGTCACCGCACCAGAGAAAATATCTGAAGTAAATCCCACCCTCACCCCCCACCCCCAGTCCACGTTTGTCAAGCAGCTCCTCGTGCATCTTTATCTTCACATGCAAACATAACTTTTATCAGCTGTGTAAGTGAAGTTCCTTCCCTAATTCAGCTGAAAAAAGGCAACTAAACACCCTGCGTGTGTTTGGATTTCCTACTCGTTCCTGTGTGAACCCATGGACGGCCCCATTTGCTGTATATGGGGTTTCACTGTTGAGTTGGTTATTAAACTAAGAGATGAGTCAAATTAGGTCACCTTGGTCGAAGAGGGAGAGCTGGATCCCGTGCTGGTTACTTTGGGAATTTCAATTGATATTCTGTGTGCAGCTTTGCCAAATAAAGGGAAGAATGGGCGATACTTAATTACCAGCACTTACTGCTACACAAAAGCTTTTGCCTGTGTTTTCTCGTCTGTGAACCATCCTCAAATTCTGATTATAGTTATTATGTAATTCATCAAAACCAAACAAGCATCCTGGTCTGACTAGATAAACAGTGGGTCATCACTTTGGAGCCCCAAAACTGAAAATGCTGAATCTCCCAGGCTGGTACCCCCTGGCAAATGTCAAAGGAAGGATGGAGGGGCAGTTCTGGGAATTTTATGCTGCTGAAGTCCAAGTAAATTCTAGGAAGCCCCACTGAGGTTTCACTGCACGTATAAATGAGGCTAATAAATCCTCTTATTTCATAGAGGAGTTTTAAATAGCACTGGAACTCCTTGCTAAATTCAGTGCATGGTTTTCTAAGCGTGGGTGCTGGGATTCTACTGCTGCCATAAATGATGGTGAGAAGAGCCAAGGGCTGCCTGTCTCTTTGTGAGAGAGAGAGATCTATTGTTCTTCATAATGTTTTCAGAATTTGAGAGAATTGGATCATTCAATAATGCACAGTACCTCTGACAAGTGGTTTGGCCTTGGTTTCTTAGTTATAAAATGGGAGATAATCCTGTCCAGCAAGGCTTACACAATCAATAGATCATCAACTGAGATCTAAATATCACAGCCACTTAACAAAAACCACTGGTGTTTGGAAATGTAGTGGTGTGATTGTTCATTTTAAGAGGTTTTTTTAACACACTGGNTGATATTAAATAAACACTACAACTACTAAAGTTGCACTTCAAAGCCTTTTTAAACGGTGTATTCTGCCCATGATCCACAGTTTGCTTATCATGCAGCAAGGTTGCTCAAAACTACCTTGCTGCAAACCTGATAAATCCCGAGAACATAGAGGAAAACCTCAACTATTAAAGACTGCCTGAGTTTGTTCATCGTGGCTTCAGAAAAAAAATCAACCCCCAAACCCACCAACCCTTCATCTTTTCCGCTCACTCTTTAGGTTAATTGGTGTAATTGCAATCAAAGACCTGTTAATAGAGCACCAGAGGGGACAAGCGAATGGGAGCTCGAGGCCAGCTCCTTATTATCCTTAACACATAACACTTGTCCTTAAAAGCCGAAGTAATGAGGAGATAAAAGCTGGATTTCTCTTTTCCCAACCTCACTCGGGGGGAGCCTTGTTGCTGAAAGCCCCTCACGAAGGTGGAAAGGACTGAAGGAGCCAACAACAAACATTTACTACAAGGAAATACTTGTACCTGCACATCAGGCGCAAGGAAATGTTCTGTTTCCCACCCCTACTCCCAGGAAATGTTGCAGAGATTTGGCACTGGGGAAGCGCTGCTGCCACCAGTGACATGAGGCGTCTCCCCTCCTGCCCAGAGACACGAGGTGAGGGGTTTCCCTGAACACTCTCAGTATAACCCAAGGTTTTCCCCCGCTCTGTTATTTACGACGGGTACCTGAGCAATATTTCCCTGAGAATGTGCGTTTTCTCCCTCTCTCTCCGTGGCTTTCCCCGAGGTGATGTCCCGGTGTCGGGCTGTGGAGGAGCCTCACCTGCACCGCAGGTTCAGCAAAGGTGGGCTCTGAGATGAGGTCGGACCTGATTCCTGGCACCCGGGGCTGCCCAGTTCCCACCTGGGGACTCTGCTGGGACAGGGCTGAGGTGTCTGACTGAGGTGTTTTACTAAGTTCTGTGCTGGGGGAAGGGGCTGTCAGCACACCAGAGAAAATATCTGAAGCAAATCCCACCCTCACCCCCCCAGTCCACGTTTGTCAAGCAGCTCCTCGTGCATCTTTATCTTCACATGCAAACATAACTTTTATCAGCTGTGTAAGTGAAGTTCCTTCCCTAATTCAGCTGAAAAAAGGCAACTAAACACCCTGCGTGTGTTTGGATTTCCTACTCGTTCCTGTGTGAACCCATGGACGGCCCCATTTGCTGTATATGGGGTTTCACTGTTGAGTTGGTTATTAAACTAAGAGATGAGTCAAATTAGGTCACCTTGGTCGAAGAGGGAGAGCTGAATCCCGTGCTGGTTACTTTGGGAATTTCAATTGATATTCTGTGTGCAGCTTTGCCAAATAAAGGGAAGAATGGGCGATACTTAATTACCAGCACTTACTGCTACACAAAAGCTTTTGCCTGTGTTTTCTCGTCTATGAACCATCCTCAAATTCTGATTATAGTTATTATGTAATTCATCAAAACCAAACAAGCATCCTGGTCTGACTAGATAAACAGTGGGTCATCACTCTGGAGCCCCAAAACTGAAAATGCTGAATCTCCCAGGCTGGTACCCCCTGGCAAATGTCAAAGGAAGGATGGAGGGGCAGTTCTGGGAATTTTATGCTGCTGAAGTCCAAGTAAATTCTAGGAAGCCCCACTGAGGTTTCACTGCACGTATAAATGAGGCTAATAAATCCTCTTATTTCATAGAGGAGTTTTAAATAGCACTGGAACTCCTTGCTAAATTCAGTGCATGGTTTTCTAAGCGTGGGTGCTGGGATTCTACTGCTGCCATAAATGATGGTGAGGAGAGCCAAGGGCTGCCTGTCTCTTTGTGTGAGAGAGAGATCTATTGTTCTTCATAATGTTTTCAGAATTTGAGAGAATTGGATCATTCAATAATGCACAGTACCTCTGACAAGTGGTTTGGCCTTGGTTTCTTAGTTATAAAATGAGAGACAATCCTGTCCAGCAAGGCTTGCATAATCAATAAATCATCAACTGAGATCTAAATATCACAGCCACTTAACAAAAACCACTGGTGTTTGGAAATGTAGTGGTGTGATTGTTCATTTTAAGAGGTTTTTTTAACACACTGGCAACTGTGCTGTGTCTTAAAGCCAGAGATGAGCAGAGGAAGTACTTAAGCACCCAAAGTGGGCCACCCTAATTTGGAGGGCAGTAAGAAAACTTTTTTTTTTAAAACATCTTGCCTGTTATTCTTTGATAGCACTGTCCTTATCTACAGCTTGGCTTCATTTAATGTCTGCAATTTACATTCCTGCTTTTACTACTTCATTAATCCCTCTTCAGTTATTCTTTGCTTCCAGCTGCAAATACTTCACCTATTTCAAGGGGGTTCCAAAGGTAAAATCAGGGAAACAGCAGCCAACCCTGCAGTCTGACAATCCTCACCACCTCAGATCTTGCAGTCTGGAGGACATGCTCCTTTCCAGCCCTGCAGCACTGCCTGTGTTCATGTGATGCTGCCACAGAACTGGTGGTTTTCCCCTCTATGTGCTGTCTTTGCTTTTACTCTGCTCCCTTTGGAGAGCCCGCAGTGGCTCCCAGAACAAATCCCTTTCAAGTTTCTCCCCGTGCATTCTAAGAACAAGCAAACAGCACGTTACAGAGAGTTGCAATGAAGCAGGAGCAGAGCTTGGCAGAGGCTGCTGACAGGATTTATGATCTTGGTAGGTTTTCAGTCTGGTTTTCAAAGCAGAGCAGTGTGTGCCTTCATGGTAGATGGAGTCTGCTTGTCAATCACTTTCTCGCTGCTTTTAAACTAATTTACTAAATTCAAACAAATCTGACAAACTTAGAAGTTAAAAAACTAAAATATTATGGTTTTGCAAAATTCCTGAGAGCAAATGGAAGAGCAAAGGCTTGAGTGTGATTCACACCTGTAACTTTGGCTCAAAGAGGGATGTGGTTCCCTGAGGTAAGTGAGGGCATGGGAGGTCCTGGCTGCTTGTATCTAAACAACAAACCTGGTAGTGTATAAATCACATTAATATTTTGTCCACATTGTATAATGTGGACAAAATCATGACAAATAGTGAAATTAGAACACTGAGGATATTTGCATCACAGGAGGCCTGGCAGACTCAGCAGGAGAAAATGATAATATTGGTGATTACAGGGGTCAGATCAACTTATGAAAATCCTGTGTGTGTATATTAAATTAGAAATGCTGAGACAGAAGTGATGCAGGATTTAAGTGGATTTTAGGAGGATGCAGAAGCATGACTTGGGGCAGATATGGTGACCTGAAGGGTCTGCTTTAGCCAGGAATGGTGTAGATGTTGTTTCCCACTGAGGAAGTAGAATAATAGGACATAAAAATATGAGGATGAAGAGAGCAAGACTAAGAAAGAATAAAGAGAGGTTCTTAAGTTTGACCCAGTATTAAGTCTGCAGAGTTTGCATTACTTATACATTGCATTAAACTCATTGCTACATGTGCCCAAATCTGTAAGAACATTGAAGATAACATTTATTTTGCAGTCTCTCTTTTCCATAAGGACAATTTTATTGTTATTTTCCTTCTTTAACCCTGTTACACTGGGTTCTGATAGGAGCTATTTGGTTATTTTGACTGGGAAGGATTGCTGGGTACCTTTTCTACAGTTCTTTTCCACCTATTCTTAAAAAGTGTCTTAGCACAATTATTTTTTCCAGTCATTCAGACCTGTCCTTTCATTTGGAGTTATTAAAAACCTGCATTAAAAGTTTGGCTTTTGTTAAGGGTTTTTAAATACTGTTAGGTTAAGGATAATGGTTCCCTATCTATATCTATCTAATCTGTCTATCTATCTATGTATCTCACTTAAACTGTGATATATTGGCATATTGTTAGATTTATCAATACCATTTAGCTTCAGTTCATGTTAGAGTTGATACTTTTTTGTGTTTGGAATACCTCTATGGTACAGTTCATCAATAGAAAATGCACTTTTTCACTACTGGTTGACTGATCAATTCAGCATTTAATGTCCATAATGAAGTTCACTATGTTCACAAAACTTCATTTCTTAATTATTGTGAGTATGACGTCAAAAATTTTATTTAGTGTGGTTTTATGGAATGGAAGATACAGAACTACCCTCTCATCTTGCATTTCATTCCCTAGAACATTGATTCTGAAGATAATTTAATTTCAAGGCTTGAAAACAAGAATGGTTGGCTGTGATCTGGAATGGTTCTGTCCCTCTGCTTCTACTTTGGTGTGAATCATTTCTCCATATATTCGTGCTACCAGTCATATCAGGATTATTTTCATAAAGAGACAGTCCCAGAGCATCTCTTCCAAGGCTATTTGTTCCATGGGTAGGGCAACTGAAAAATTTATCTTCACATTAATTAGTGCTGAGATTAATTACTGTCAAATCTCCATATTTTGTATTAAATTAGGTACTTACATTTATTATCTTCATCTTGTGACAATGCTACAGCTTTAACACTTTTCCAGTTTGCCCTTCAGAAACAGAGGCACTGGATGTGTGTTCATAGAGCCTCATCTTCTGCTCTCTAGGTCTTGCTGAACTTCTGCTGGGAGATGATTCCTGCTAAAACTCCACCTTAGAGCCGGAGTGCCGGGGCTGTGAAACAAACCCTTCGGCCTGCAAGGTTCCAGGTGAAGGGGAAGGGTTTCCTCATAACAGGACTGAGACCCCGACNTACACTTAAAACAGTCTCATTCAGAGATAGAAATGAATACATTCTATTAATTCATCACATGCTATAAGCTAGCAGCAAAGAAACTGGAAGACAGCATTTGGGAAGGTTGTCCTGAAGGGTTTCATCATAACAGGACTGAGACCCCGACCAAAAATCTCAGGGATGAAGGTAATTTTTCCAGATGTTCCAGAGGAGAATTATGGGTACAAGTCAGTATGTTGGACTCAAATGTGTTACTGTTCCACTTGAAGCTGTNAATGTTCCAGAGCAGAATGATGGGTACAAGTCAGTATGCTGGATGGGGTGTTGAGGTGTAAATATTTAACCTGAGGTTAGAGTTGGTGTCTTGGTGGCAGCACTCAAATGTGTTACTGTTCCACTTGAAGCTGTTCTGCTCCTCATGAACCAAGACTGGTTCATGAGGCATCATTTTGGGTGCCTGACTTGTATATGTGAGTTAGTTTTCTTTTGTTTTTTAATGCCTTTTCAGTGATACCAGCTGCTCTAGACGACTTCTCCTCTTCCTGCTAAGAGGACAAACTGTGTTTAAGCTTTGAATAAACCCTATTAAACTTTTCCCCATTTATCTCAGTGATTAAACTACTAGTAGAGTATTCCCATTCCACCTTTCTTGGTGAGAACACAAAGCCATTCCAACATTTTCCTTTCTGCAGTGTGTTTCCTGGCTGCCTGAAGCAATTTTACAGCTTGCAGCAGAGCCCTCCTGCTCGGTGTCAGTGCTGATGTGCCCCGTCACTGCTGGATCCCTGCCCACAGGCCTCAGAAACGCATCCAGTCCCAGGATGACACATGGTTTGGCTCTGGGAATGCAGAACAGACTTTGATGATATATTCAGCTTCTAAAAATAACCCCATCAGGTAGCTAGCAGCTCTCTTCCAAGCCCTAACTCAGACACACAGGAGTGTGAGGTACTGGCTCTCTTTAAAGCTACTCCATTTCTTCTTTTAAGGAAGGAGAGTGATGTGGGGAAGAAAGATTTATAAAGCTGAATATAGCTCTAAGTTCTTGGCAAAGAATAGCTTTTTTAGCTTCAGGCCATTGCATTCAAGGTTTTTAAGTTTGTTTTGAATTCTGTGTCTCAATTAGCTTTTAAATAAATCAGTGCAAATAATATAGATTTCCTCATGTATCTTATCTCTATAAAACAAGCTGTTGATTGGCCTGGGAACAAAAGTCTAACGTAATGAACAACGCTAATAATCTTTTTTTTAAGCATTGAATGGATGACTGTAATTGTGCCTAATAATTTCTTTTATTTTTGGTTTGTTTGTGTCTTCCAGAGAGTGTCTTTGGATATACTGTGGTAATGAAAGTTTCCACATACATGTTCTCTAATTATGGAGATGTAGCAAAGTTTAATACTTCTTTTAAAACATTGGAATTGAATGTTTCTATAGTCTAGTCATGTGCACCAAGCTAAGCACTAATTAATTGCTCCTAGTACCATCACATACTTTTGTCTTTTCCTGGTGATTCCAGACTTCTAAGATGTTTACATTTTTTTTAAAGGCTGTGATTTTTGATGGCCATTATTCCACCTTCAAAGATCAGATTGTTTCACATAGAATATTGCAGGATATTGCTTTTGTGCTGGATATGTATATCTTTCCCATAAGGCTGCAAAGTATGTTCAGTTCTGTAACTTCTGCTGTGGATCTTCTCCTGTCCACGGGTATACTTAAAAACCCCTTTTTTTCAAATGACTGAATATTGCTTTGCTCTTCCAGAGAAGATTTCTGTGAAATGTAGCATTTCTTTTCCTAGTTTATATTTAAACACAGTCTCGATTTCTAGTTCTACAATGTTCTTTACCTTTGTTTTTACTTTTGGAGAATCTCAGTGTGGCTTGGGCTACTGGTGCTCAAAGATACATCTGAACCAACATGGAAAACACGAATACATCTGTTTAGTGACATTCCTAGTTTTCCAATATGTATGCAGGAGAAAACTGGAAAAGAAATATAAGAATTTGTATGTCTGAGAAAGTTAGTCTGCATCCTGACTGTTGCCATAGAGTAGTTCCCACAAGCCAATTCTGCTGTTCCCTGGGTACAGGGGGAACTCTAATTAAGCAAAATGCTGACATTCAGCCTAAAACTCTGTTAATGAAATTTGAAAAATATTCTATGTTGTAATTGTAACAGTGGGGCACCAGCAGTGTCAGAAAAACAACACAGAGAAGAGGCTCCTTTAAGTCAGGAAAGATAATAAATATTTTTATATTTTTTTAGAGGCAATTAAAATACAGAACAAGAAAGCTGCTCACTCAAGCTCAGATTGAGGTCAGGATTATTTGGGATTCAGAGCAGAGGCTGCAGGTGAAGTCATAATGTGCTCAATATTTTAGAGCAACATATAGATGTTCACAAGAGGCAGAGTGGACTGAGGCTGCCAGTTCCCTCCATTGGACAAACATTTGACCAGGCTGTGGTTTATAACATCTTGGCATTTTTGGGGTGGCTGTTCTCTCCTATCACAGTTTACATTTCACATCCACCCACAGCTTTTTGATGTTACTACAATGGGATATGATGGATTTCCCCAGCAATCAATGGTGGGATGTTTTCCCTTGTTAAATTCCAGGTTCAGTGGATGTATTGTTTGGCTGAAGTTGAACTTGATCTCACACAACTTCTCCTTTCTTCTCAAAATGTTTATCTGTGATAGGGTGTTGCTTACCAAGTTTTATTTTCCTAACTTGCTCTAACCATTGTCTAAATAATGTTATAAACAAATGGAAAGAGATCACTCCCTGTCTTCCCATTGCCTCCTGCTTATTACAGCCATTATTTATTGTCTGCAAGGAAAATTAAAACTCACAAAGAACATTATGAAGGTGGTTATAACATTTTTCTTTGTTGACAGCAACAGCATTTAGAGATCTTTCTGTAGTGATGGGAAATTACTGATGAATTATTAAAAATATCTCCTGCAGCTTAACACTTTTGGTTTGGATCTAGACTGTATTTATTACAGACATCCAAGGGTCCCTCTCTTTCCTGATGTGTTCATCAGGCAAACTATAAAACTTAACAGGCTTTAATATACCTCAGCTAAAGTTTTCTAAACAGTTTGTTTTGATGTAACTTCTCCATGAGATACATGGAAAATCTGTGTCCTGGTAGTCACAAGACCTAGTGAATCCTCACTGAACAATTGTTACATTCAATCACATTTAGAAAACACAAAAAACCCAGCAAATTCCACTTCTTCTTAAGCAGACTTTATCTACATATTGTTATTGTTTTCAGTTTTTTAATATATATATATAAAAGCATTTTACATATTGAAAAATATCTGTGTGTATTCTTAGATTGCTGTATTTCAAATTATTGTGCCATGTAAAAAAAAGTTCTGATAGCTCAGAAGACTATTACCAAAATAAGTAAACACATTGCAACAGAACTCAACATAGTCACAAATAATCTTAACTGTGATGGAAGCAAATAAATGAAGCCATGGAATGATATTACAAACAGAGCAAATGATTTTTATTGACCAAAAATAGTCCCTTATTGTCCTAAGGAGAATTGAGCTTGATACAGTTTGTGCCATGGAATAATTACTTGTAAACCTCATCAAGCTACTCATATATACAATAAATAGGCTGTGAGTATAGCAGCAAATGTGTGGGTTTAGAAAGAAAACATCCCTCAAGTCCTGCTCAGCATTAGCAGGATTAGCATTGAACATGTTCCAGGAGATTATAGGAAACAAAATTCTTTCCTGAATATTTTGGCAGGAAGAAGCCAACCTTTTCTGAAGGATTGAGCTGAATGACTCTGCCATGCTCTAATTTTCACTATTTTTTGTTTTGCTAGTTACTGCTGGTTTTGCCCCTGTCCTGTAAATTCAAATCCACCATGGCCAGAGCAGGAGTGGCCCTTTCCAAACCCCTTTCAGAGCTCCTGATGGTCTCCCAAAGCACTGGCTGCTTACTCTCCTCAGTGCCACCATCCCTGAGGTTTCTGTGTGGAATTCCTGGCTGCTGATCCTCTTGCAGACAATTCCTGTTGGTTGGTAGAACAGGACATGTGGCTTCCACCTTCTGGTTGACACCCTTGCTCTGCTGGGGACCCAGTATTGCAAGAGTTAACATTTCTTGTATAACAAATTTGAGCTTTCTCTGTTTCCCAGAGCAGATGAAAAGAAGATGCTTCAATTGAAAGTAAAATAGACAAAATTAGTAAAGGATATAAATCCCTGTCCTTCCAGCAGGTGATATTTATAAGCAATGCTTGATATACATATCATGTTTTGAGTGGTGGTTTTGCTTGACATTTTTGATCTAGCAATTTTCTGGTTGAGAAGCAAGTTTGTTCTGGCTATTTCCCCTTCTGATTGAAAGAATATATTTTACCCTGCCAGAGGTAGAATATCTTGTTTATCCACAAACCAGAATATCATGAAGTCAGTTCATAAAAATCTTTTCTGAGAGCAGTGGAAGCATTTGAAAAGAAACCCATTATTTCTCTGGCATGCAAATGAAGTTTATCAAGGTTATACAGCAATAGAATACTTGATGTTTAGTAGCAGTTATTCATAGGTAAATATGTCATGGCTGAGGAAATGCTTCTTTAAAGAAGTATGATGTATGAATTAATGAATCCTTGAAAATATTTCAGTTTTCAATGGGGTGGTTTGTTTGTTGGGTACTTCCTTGTAGGAAAAGTCTTATGGCTCTTGGCTTTGTAGACTGTCTAAGGATACAAAACATCCTTTTGTTCATTTCTTCTCATCAAAACGTTAGTTTTTGTAAGAAGCAAATATTTTTGAGAATAAAATATGGCTTATTTTACTGGGGCTGAATGGGATGGATTTAATTTTCTCGACAGCAGCTGTTGTGGTGCTGCATTTCTTGTTTGTGACCAAAGGTGTTGGTAACACAGGAGTGTTCCTGCTCTAGTAGCTACTCCTATCTGGCTGGGAGTGCTGAGGGCTTGGTTTTACATCAGTTTGGGGTTTTTGTGTTCCCCCATGGTTATTTTTTGTGTTTTCCTTCAGGTATTAAACTGTGGGGATTTTTATCCCCTTGCTTTTGCCCTTCCAGTTTCCTCCCTCGTTCTTGTGGGAGTGGGGGTTTCTCTGCCAGCTGGGGCCAGGACACCACCCCTGATTTACATCAGGAACTCTTAATGCAGACTGGGCTGCTTTGGTCACCTGCTTTGGAATGAAACCAGTAGCACCAGGGATGCCACCAAGAACTGCAGCTTTGACAGTGCTGCCAAATTACTGTCTGTTCCTCTTTTCCAATAATTGGTTTTTGCATTTTTATGTACACAGTCTGGGAATGCAGTGAGGATGTCTTTAACCTTTTCTCAAATGTAGGCATATTCACATGATTTTGTTTGCTGATATTGTACCAGTTACCTGACAGTTGATGTTATTTGCTGCAGAATTCCCCTTGCCTTGGAGATAAAAGCACTTTAGGACATGACATCTTTACCCAGTTGGCCTCTTCTCAAAGTCATTTTGCAACGTAAAGCCCAGATCTGAATTTCTAACTTCTACTCTGAATTTCTCTCTACATAATTGCATCTGAAATCAATAGTGCTATAGATTTTTTTTTTAAATGCTTCCTTTTTCTAATGGTATTTGCACAACACTGACTTACCATAGGCAGATAAAAGATATGAGGCTACAATAGTCTGAGAAGTCTGTGTGTATTCCAACTCTTATGTTTATGTGCAAATTAGTTTTAACCCTTAATTTGTTTTTGTTATGCCAGAAGAAGTTAGTTTGAAATATTTTTGGTGGTGTATAAATTTTTAATCTTTCATGTTTGCTACAGGATGAAAATAACCTTTTCCTCAACTTGAAATGAGATGAGAAAATGGTGGACACTTGCTACCAGTAAAAACAAGTTCTCTGTTTGTTTTAGCACAGTGGTTCCAGAGGCTACACTAGGAATAGTTGTCTGTGGGTAATTGTTGTGTAAAAAGAGAATTCCATTTTTTAACTGTTAATAGATGTTGATATTTGGATTTCTTACATGTTTGGAACTGGGTATGTGTTCTGGCCTTGTAGGCCTGGGGCTGCAGTAAGTGGTATCTGGGGGAACAATGATAGTGAACATGCAAAGGAAAGATGGGATTTATACAGGACAAGGCCACAGAGTAATTTGGTCTCTCGAGCAGTTGACAAATTCATGATGCTCTTCACGAAAAGCCCTTGGAAAATAATTCAAGAAAGCAGCAGGGGTGGAAGCAATTTCTTTTTATACATTTTTTTCTCTTCATATATCAGTCATGTAATTGGATCTGAAAATGTGTTGAATTATGTTGTTATGAACATAAAGCACTGGCAAGTCTGACATTATTGCATTGTGGTTAATGGAATCCACAGATTTGTAGTTGCTCAGTTTACCCCGTTACTGAGATTAACAGCAGCAACAAAATGTGCATTATTGGAGCATAAGCAGAATTATTGCAGTTTCCCAGTAATTTTGTTCCTTGTAAAAGTGATAAACACAGAGGCAACTTGTCAGCTTGGGAGTTCAGCAGGAGGTGGGGATGTTTGGGCAAAGGGACTGTCTGTGCTCAGCAGACACAGTATTTCCGTGGCGGTGAAACTCCCAGGAAAGGGTTGGCGAATGTTAATGACTTTTAGCCGGTTTCAGTGCGAGGGATGTGCCTTCTGGGCACTTAGCAGGGGCAGCCTGGGCTCCACTTTTACACACGTTTCTGTTTATAAACGGATGTAGTGGCATCCTAGGTGGTCCAGGGCTGTGTTTGGTTTGCATTGATACTTTTATCTTCCTAGGAAGTAGAAAAGGTCAAACAGTTAATGAACGTATTTTAAGGAATATCAAGTCCTGTTCCAGCCAGATATTCAGCTCTGACAACACCGGGTTGCTGAGCCAAGGGCCCATTTTGTTGTCACACACCTCCTGCTGAGAAACCCATTTTCCAGACAATAAAGTGCCCACTCCAGTGCAGGAGGGGGGGTGGAAAAAGCTGCTCCTTGGGAAGGTCTATCACCAGACCCACGTTTAAATAACACCATGTACAGAGTAACTTCTAAATTATCATCATTGTGTGATACCTGATAGTGTTGCAGTCAGCAGTTTTCAAGGAAGCAGCAGCAATATGACCTGGTTTTTTAGCTGTGAATTTAATTCACTGCTGCAGACCACACACTTGAAAACAAACGTAACGCTCCCTTCTGCCAACACAGGACAATTTGACAACGGGAGGCTTTTCTTTTTGGAAAAAAAGTTATGCAACAAAGATTTAGCTATAATTCATAGCTCTCAGCCCTTTGAGGGAACAGTCAGGATGAATTTTCTGAGCTGTTTCTGGAGTCAGTGATTTAACCAGGTGCTTTGTAAAAGGTAGCTGGGAAGTAACACTGAGTTACTTCTGGTTCACTGAGGTAATGCACTCCCGTGGGACTTCTCTCTCCTTGTTGCTACATCTCTCACTGATCAGTCTTGCACCTTGATGAAGTAAAAAGTCTATTTCTCTATATTTGTTTTCTATCTAGGGGAAACTTTTAAATTAGTCCAGTTCTGATATCTCATAGCACCCAAACACTGGTGTGAAAATTCAACTTCTGCCACCGAGGTGAGGCTGGTTTGTGACACAGAGGGTTCTGTTTGCACAGACTCGCTGGGAAGGTTTATTAGATCACAGCACATCTGCTCAGAGTTCATGGCTGGTAATGAAAATGGGCAAGTTTGGCTCAGATGCTTTTTTGACTGCCAAGATTTTGTTCAGCTCTATGAATCACTCCTTACAGCAATTAGGCAAAGTGCTCCCAAGGTAATGACTTAAATAAAATGTAGCAAGTTCATTCCTCAACAAAAAATTTTTGCTATTTGTAGTATGTTTACAATCTTTAGAAAGCACCTCTAGAAACAGTGTGGAACAGAATAGGAAACTGTCAAAAGCTCCCTATAAACAGCTACCT
The DNA here is from genome assembly GCA_013397135.1 of Pachyramphus minor. Classification (NCBI taxonomy): domain Eukaryota; kingdom Metazoa; phylum Chordata; class Aves; order Passeriformes; family Tyrannidae; genus Pachyramphus; species Pachyramphus minor. The sequence goes on from VYXB01002938.1 coordinate 194,890, forward strand.
GTGACATTTAGAAAGTGATGCAAACACAGCCTCATTCCGAGCACCTTACTGTAAATCAGTCAACACTAATGAAAAAGGACAGTGTAAATTGGGGGCCCATTTTCAGAGAATCTCAGAATGGTTTGGGTTGGAAGACACTAAAAATCACCTGGTTTCAAAACCCCTGACGTGGGCAAGGAACTTTAAGCCATGAGCTCCAGAATTAATCTTGTCTGGAATCAGATCTTCTACACCAACATCTTCTCCCATGCCCACAAAGTGTAGAGATTATTTTTTTTTTCTATATTTGTCAATATATTTTAATGTAATCTCAAGTAAAGAAACTAAAGGGAAAATTGAAATCCAAGCTTTCATTTCATTTCTTCTCTGGGTTTTGGCTTTGGCCTATTTGCAATACAAACTGGATTATCCATCTGACAAAGAGAAGTGCTGTTCTTCTAATGAAAAGGACAAGGTTTTGAGCAGATATCAGGTGTTTCCTAATCTTGATAGTCTAACATATACAAACCACTTGGCAAGAAGTGAATATCTTTCCTGTTAGGATGGGAAATAGTATACAAAGTATCAAGAGTTTGTACTTAATCTTGACATTATCTTGAACAATTAATTTCAAAATTGTAGTGCCAGAGTTAAAATGGCATATAAAATATTTATGGTTTATAAGTAAATTTATTGAAATGTTACATAAAACATTAAATAATGTTAAATAATGCAGCAAGTAATGTTAAATATTTCAAATAGCAGATACAAATAATGGTGTAAGAAAATACAGAACTACCTGTGGCCCAGAGATGTGTGTCAATCAATTAATGGAAAAGCTGTGTCTGATTACATTCAGGTAATTATCTGCAAACCAGTAATAAAAATTGTGCTCTGAGAGGCATTATCCAGCATTAACTGAAATGAAGATAAAATGCTGACAGGGCAGTCCAGCCTGAGAAAGCTGGACTGTTTAGTTCAAAGCAATGAACTGAAAAGTCTTGGAAGTTATTACTTAAAATCCAAAAGTTTTGTGGAAAATGGATAAAATATTCAAAGAGGAAGAAAAATGGGCCTTAATTTGTCATGGGAGTTTCAGGCATGCAAATGTTTTGATGTATTTCTGTAGGAAATCTTGGGAAACATATTCCTTGACTTATTCTGTCAGTAGGGACTGTAGGAATCTACAGTTTTGAGGTATTTTTTAAATGTCCTACTATGGTTGTTTAGTTTTCAGTGTGATGTTTAGAACTGGAATGGAGTTGTCAGGCACTAATTTTTCCACACTTTAAGGATGCCTCAATGAGAAAGGAAAGAACTCATATTTTTATGGAAAGGGAATTTTATCAGGAGCTGCTTTTGAAACACACCCCCACCCCAAATCCTTAAATAAAGCAATTAGCATTATGTTCTGCCTTTGCTAGAATTTTATGGAAGTCTTTTCCATTTGAGTAAGGCTTTGCTATAAAGGGTTTGGAGAGGTGTGTATGACAGGATGAGGAACAATTGATGAGGAATCATTTGGGAAAAGGAATTTTAAGATAATCTTAGACTGAAAATATAAAAGGGGGATGTAAAGAGACTGAGTGCAGTCAGATTGCACCATAATGCAACCCTTTTTTGTCTCTTTTCTACAATATATCTAAAAGGTCTAAATTAGAACTGGAAACACAGAAATTTTAAACACTTTTTATTTTTTGTGACCCTTGAGAATGGACATTTAGCATCATTCATTATTTTAGTTTCTTCATAGTTGTAAATGTAGAGTGAGAATTAACTTTCAGTCAAGAATTAGAATAAGATGATTTCTGTAGAATGGAAACTGTGGATTTGGACAGATTTTCAGATATTTTTGCATACTTGACAAGAGCTGATAACATCACCTATGGGGGAGTAATACCTTGTAAAACAACTGTCTTCATTAAGGTTAAACTATTTATGGGAAAATAATGTTAACTGCAGAACTTAAGTGTGTGTTAAGTTTATTGCATTTTACTACTGCAGTCTCTTCAAATAAGTTTTCTCCAACATCTCACTTGTGTTCACAGGAAACTGGAATTTATATCTGCTTCAGCTAAGGATAGTGAATTTTGAAGGTGGTAAAAGGAGTTCCTGAAAGCCATTATCCAGACTAGGTGCCATTCACTATTATGGTATTTTGACCTTTACCATCAGATTTTGAATGCAGCTCAGGAACTTTCCTTGGCCTCTTCATTTTAATGCAACCCCAACGCTTCCTGAGCGAGCCATTAGGCAGCAGCCAAATTTTGTTTTAATCAAATGGACTCATAGATGGGTTGTTTTCTGCGTCTGGCCAGGATTCTGATTTGCAAATATAAAAGGGGACTTAGAACTTCAGGATGCTGTTAGCAAAGGAGAACTGAAACAATCTGAGAAATCATGTAGAGCCAGGGGGTTAAAAAACATCTGTATACATGAGAGTGCAGAGTATGAACAGAGCATCCCTCTGTGTCTCCAGGAGCTCAGCTGTAGAGGAGACACTGCTCTGTTCCTTGTTCAAAGCTCCTGTAAAACATGGGACTGAACTGGTAAACTCTTAATAAGCTTAAGCAGACTTTAAAAAAAAATCAACTTAGAATTGAAAATCCATTTATTGCAAGCATCTGAAATGTAATGCTTTCTTATCATCACTAACAAGCACCTGAAATTAATTCCACTAAGAGCTGCTGCTCCAAACCTTTACTGCTTTTCATAAAAACAAACCTCAGAAGCAAAGCTTGCCTGATTTAATTTCTTTCGATTGCTATGTGTGTTTCAGCTTTTTATTCTGCAAGTAATGTCAGTAAAGAATTGGGGAAGCTGTCAGGCTTTCTGGAAAGATAAAAGCACTTGCAGATACAAAGTCATATCTCCTTAGTCTCAGCTACTTCAATCAATCCAAAAGTCAATGGCTGAGATGCACAATCCCCTTTCAAACTGCAAACAACCAGTCAAGTGCCATATTCTGTCCCTCTTCAGTAGAAAAGGTCACCTTAGAATTTTAGTTCCTGAAAATTTTATCTTTAAGCCCCAAATTCTTAATTTCTTAAGAAATTAATTTCAGGCAATAGATGTAAAACATGCTGAAAGGTTTTTAAATGATGCACTGGTGGAAGAATTCATAGTATTTATATACAGTATATCCCACAGCCAGGAGAAAGCTGAAAGGTCGTTATTATGGATACATCTGCAAATGAAATTTTCCTCTTCAGGACACAATCTTTCTACACTTAAATGATATTTAATGTCAGTGACAGGTGGAGAAGCTGATTGCTAAACAAAGACTGATGCTCTCAAAAATTCTACACTTGTTAATACCAGGACTAATGAAGACCTGCTGTATGTAAATGCTCCTTATGCTTTTACACTTTAGGACATTCAGCCTTGACTCCATCACCAGAGACTTCTCTGTCCAGTGGGACAAGACACTAAACATGACATCTAGTAAGGAGACCTCAAGCTGCAGCTGTCAAGAAATAAAAAGTTCTTCCTATTTTAGTTAACTAGACACTGCAAGTCATGAGGAAATGATGACTAGAACAATAATCAGAAAAGGTTAAACTTTGAAGAAAACTGTTTTTTTTTCAAACTGATGTCTTACATTCTTCAGCATAAAGAATTTTTCCCATCCGAAATAAACAAACAAAAAAAACAACCAACAAAAAAACCACAAGTAAATTTTGAAGAAAGAGTTTAAGAAATAGGTACTACTTGGAGGATTACCTTCACCCTACTAACACCAGGATATTGAAGAAGTCAGACCTAAGCCTTTGGCATAAGTTATGCATAAAATGACCTTTTGCAAAACATCTTCTTCTCTCAAGCCTTCAGCTTTCTAAGGATGAGGCTCGACGTTCCTGGTACCGTGATTCTACCCTGTGCCAGACATTTGGAAAAGAACTTGAAGCAGATGTATTTTCAGCTGCTCTTTGTACCACAGTCAGATCCTGGAGGATCAGTCTCAGCTTTCCTGTAGATAGGAAAGGAATAAAGATGAGAGAGAGAGTAGGAACTGTTAGAAATGTCCTGACTCATCTAAATAATAATTCTTCACGCCTCTGCTTTAAACATCACGTTAAAACAACTTCATTACTTTAAAGTTTCAAGAAAATTTTCCTATTGATAGGAACCTGCCTATTTTGTCTTCTGTGCCTGAATCAACACCCAAATTGCTGCCACCCATGTCTGAAAGAGCCCAGCAGCAATTCATACATGTCCCCTCTTGCCTTCCCACATAGCCATTGTCAGGCTTCCCAAATCTTTGCCAAAGCAAAGTTGGGATCCACCTGCTGTTCTGGTTTCCTCTGGCACAGCTTTGCACACCTAAATGTGATGTTTGCTTACTCTAAGGTTCTTCTGCCGCTAATTTTCTCTGTTCATCTTTAACAAGTCATTGAGGAAAAAAAATTGTCCAGCAGATGTGAGATTATGCACAATCTGTGACTTTTGTATCTTCTCCATTTGCCTTTCCAGTGGACTGGAGTCTGCAATAACCCAGTCCCTCTTTTGGCTGTGAAAGACAAAGGACTGGCACATGGCTGCACTTTTTAGTAAGTGAATGTCATAAAATGTGAGAGGAATCTCTTTTTGGCTCTTGAAACACTGAGGTGTTGCTTTTGCTGGGCATAGTGGGGTAGGATTTTACAACAATTTATTTTCCTGGTCTATGGGCTGAGTTCCATTTGGACCCAATTTCAGGTTATAAATCTGTAGGTATTGGCTGGAGGTCAACGAAGTGATGATTGGGTTGATGATTGTGAATCAACTGCTGATGATTCACAGCTGTAAAGAAAATTATTTTAGGAAGAGGACTTTCTTCAGTACTAAAGCACTGCAACATATTTTGAAACAATAACAAAAGGAATATATTTCTGATTGAAAATACAATGGTAAAAACCCAACCAGTAAAAAAAAATCTTGGGATGCTTTTCACCACTGCACAGAAATGCAACTTGGCTGGAACATCTGCAGTATCACATCATCTGCTCTGCAGGAACCTTGTTGAAGGCAATTAATTGTTAATTAGCAATGTGCCAGCAGACAGCTCAGGAAAGGATTGTTTGCTGAGTTAGTCCAAGTTGTCATGTGTAATTTATGTGGTAGAGGAGTTGCAGTAGCACAGTGTCTGTAAGAATATCCCAGGGCAGCTTTAGGGAACTTAACACATACTACTTAAACTCTTATTGCAGTGCTTAAATGCTGACAGTGCTGAAATATAAAGAAATACTGAATATGATAGGGTGTGTTTGATAAGAGCAGATCAATATTATTCTGACAATTACTTTACTGACATTCAGCTTCAGGCAAAGAGACTTCAGTAAAGGAAATATTCTGGAAATATGGGACCTTTTCTTTTAATTTTGAAGCAACACATTGAGGTCATGCTCTATTTCAAAGACATGCCAAAAATAAGAAACATGGTTGAGTTGAAATTTTTTTGGGGGTAATATGTATTTCTTATTGTTTTGCATCAGGGTGGGAAAAGTAAATCATCTTCCTTATGGGTTGACCTGTCTTTTGGAGCTTTTCTCCTGTTTCAAGTCTAAACCTGAACCAAATCACTCCCTCACCCACATCCCAGAATTGCATTTCTTGTGGTAAGTTGTTGTTGTTCATTCTAACGTATTTTAAAATGACATTTGCCAGACTGTGCAGTGTTGCTGCCACCCCTCACTGAACATGAGTATTGCACAGGACACCATGTTTGGGAGGGACCTGCACCAGCCCTTGGAGATTAAACACTGTCTGTAGGTGATCAGACTGAGCTTTTGAATCAGGACAGAAGAAATTAATTGTCATCAAAGAACGCATATATATATATATGAAGGTATATGATTGCAAAATATTTACACTTCCCTATGTATTTACTTTAGCTATTGATGATTAGCTTCATCTATAAGCTGGAAAATATATATATTTGTAATTACTGTGCTACAGAGTCAGCCTAAAGCCTGAAACCCAAGTCAGGCTGTGTGCAATTCCAGGATTAATCCAGCCTGGCTGGGTGGGCTGTTTGTACAGAAGAAGTGCACTGGAGCACTACTTAGGGCTTGTGGGTGATGCTTCTTCCCTGTCAGGTTCACTCTTTGCCACATGAGGTGTGGATTTAAAGTTAAATTTTTTAAACTTTGTAGGTCCCAGCAGTCTCCCCACAGAAACCTGGAGCACACAGTTTCTGATCTGGAAAGATGATTGACTGTTAGTGGGAAGGCAGTTGTGGTGGTGTGTTTCTAGTTCTTCTGAGGTGTCTATTTGGTATTTTTTTTATTTGGTCTCATTTGTAAGTAACATTAAAACATCATTCCATAGGTGTCTTCTGGTTTAATGCTGTCATTTATATGGATGAGTGCTTCCAAGGTCTTGGTTCAGTTGCAGAGGTGACTGCTAACTCTTGAAAGTTGTGCATAAAACTCACTATTGGGGGTTGTGTCCAAGGGCTGGCTCTCTGTAAATCTCATGTTTAGGAAGCTCAAGATACTGAAAGATAAAATATATATAACAAGGGAAATGTGGATCTCAGACTGACAGCATGGGACAAGAAAAGGCCCCCAAAGGGCAAGATCAATAAATGAAAAAGTGATTTTTGCTGCTCCCTTCAATTCTAAATTCAGCATCTGAACCATTGTGTGCCATGGGCAATAAATTGGATAGAGAGATATCTACCATGACAATGGTTAAGCCTTTCTACATAGAAGCCCAACAATTACTTGTTGCTTTACTTAAAGTTATCTGCAACAAATAAATCTTTTTTTTCCCTTGCAGAAAACTGATTAAGCACAAATCAGGCAGCCAATTGCTTTGTGACTGAAGTCCATTCTGTAACACAACAGCTAAAGGCATCTTATATGTTCACAAATTGCTTTGTGATTTGAGGCTTTTGATCCAAAATATTGTGTCAGATTGTTATCACTAATGAAATCCTTATTGGATTTCTTTTCTTTTGTGTAGCTATTTACCCACGAAGAGTCCAACTTTGTGTAGTCATTATATAAAGGCTTGTGCAGATTTTGCTTACATCAAATCTGAACTGAAGTTTTTTAATCTGGTGGGGATTGTTGTCCCCTCCTCCCCTCAATTTTACTGTCACAGGGTTCTGAATTGCAGAAACAACACAGAAAATAACAGAGCTACAATAAGGAGAAGAAATGGAGCCAAAGCCAAGTTTTTTAATTTCCAAAGCTGTTGTCACACACTTTTTCTGCCACTTAATCACTTGCATGAACATTGCATTGATCTCTCTATTACCTGTGTTGGTGTTTCCACACTGTGTATTTGTGTCTTCAAAGTTTGGACTGAGTAGAAATCCTAGAACAGAACAAATTAATATGAGCTCTGGCAATAGCCAAAGAGGCTTGGATAGAGTGAATATTCCTCTGGGAATCCATATGTGTATATACATAAATATGGGCCATGTATTTTATCATCCTGTCAGAATCCTGTGGGAATGTGGCTTTTCTTGGAGGTTGTTCACTCATGTTACTCTAGATACAAGTTCCCTTATCTTTATTAATTTCAATTTATAATCTAAATAAATGTAGCCTTAGAACAGTTGGTATTTCACAGCACCAAGCAGAAACATCTGATTTCCACTCCCACCCCTGTACTTTCTGCACAGAGTTGTGAAGTGTTCCTTGGGCATGTGGAGACCAACCTGAATAAAGCAGAACTTCAGTTGCTTTGTTTGGGCACAGCTTTTTATTTGTGGGGCCTGAAAGGAATGCCCAGGAAGCCTGTGGTGAGTGGGCTGGGGGCAACACTCCTAAAGCCTTCTGTAGAACTGGTGCTCCATCATCAGGAGCAGACAAGGCAGAAGGAATCTGCTTGGACATAACTGGAATACTTGACGTGTGCAGGTCCTTTTACAGAATATCTACGAATGTTTTAGGAGTAGTTATTGTTTTTACTACTAATGACCTTCTGATAGTGGTAGTTGTTGGTCTCCTGGCTTACAGTTCCAAGGTTGCTGTCATCCCATCACTGGGCTGAGCCCTGATTGCAGCTCATGTGCAGGTCTCCCAACAGGCTGGAAAATCAGGCATGAATTCATGATGAGCAGCATGAGACACAGCAGTTAGTGAGTGAACTGAGACACAGCCTGAAGTGCAGAGGATTTTTTTCATTGCTATAGAGAAGACTCCACCAGAATAATAATTAAAAAAAACCCCAGGGTTATCAAACCATTCTAAAATTTGTGACGTTTTCTGTTGCAAATAGGGTGCTGCATTTGACCTAAGTGTTCACAAAGATTAGCAGCTAACAATTACTTCCATGAACACTTAAATTGGTGGGAGATTGAATGGGAACCAGTGCAAGAATACAGCAGTGGATAAAACACTCGACACCAGGAATTAAACTTTTCAAATACTGAACAAATCAGCACTGATTAAACACTTTTTTCATCTGCCTATAGACTGTCCTTTGCAGCAAGACCCTTCAATTTGGTATCATTAGTCTATTTGAAGAAGACTAGTCTCTCCCCTGTATTGAATCATCAATCAAATATTTACTGTCCCTTAGCTTGCCTCAATTTTTAGAATAACTCTCAGGAATGAAATGAGAATTCAGTTTCAGCTTTGATGTTTAAGTGTCTCCTGTTGAGCCTGCTAAGCCTGGCTGGAATACAGAAAAACAGAGTCTGTTTTGATCCCTGCTGAAAACAAAAGGACGAAGAAGGGGGGAGAAAAATAAAACAACAAAAAAAGGCCTCAAAGCTGAGTTTGGTTTGTGCAAAGCCAGGTTGGGAAAAATTGATCTATTCCATCCTCAATTAATGAATACCAGCTTCATTAAAAACCCCCACCCAAAATCCAGCCCAGCACTGGTAATGATATCTCTGGGACAGATGCTTTAAAACCAAAATCAGAATTCTGCACTTTTATCAACTCTGGCAGTTTTTCATTTCACAATGCAGGCTTGACTGGTGCTATATATGTTGGTGTGAAGAAGAAATGGAAGAGCCTGTTAGGTGCAAGAGTTTATATGACAGAGAGAGCTGACAGAGAATGTGGGGTGAGGCCCCAGCGCCCACGCCTGTGACACACATAACTTACAAGCAAAACTCTAAAAACTCAAACCACGGTAGGAGCTTAATGATAAACACTCTGAGGCTGCATGGACAATCAGGGTATGATCCAGCTCTAGGTTCCAAAGTTGGCTCAGGTTAATATAAAATCTATCCATGAGCATCTTTCCATTGTCTTCCACTAAGCACTGGTAACAAATTTCCCAGGGGTGTGAAAAGTCCGTGGGGATGTAGGAGAAGAGCGAGAGAATTCACATGGAAGAGCAGGGTGTCTCTGGGACAGCATTCTCCAGCATGCCCAAATGGAATTCCAGATTTAGGAGACTGTGTTCTGAAGTGCATCTCCTGGAGTTGCAGAGCAAACCCTTGGTGATCATACCTGCAACTTAATGTGGATACAAAGGAAGATTTGAACTGAACCTCACTTGGGTCCTGCCATTTGCCAAGGAGAAGCTGTAGAGATGAAGAACAGAAGAGGTATTTAATTTGGGTTGAGAAACCTGGGCTGGGAACGACAGAACTAGTACAAAAATAAAAGGGCGTGCGGGCTTTAACAGGTAAAAAGCCTCTCTCTTTAAGACATTTTAACCTGAAACAAAACCATTTGCATGCATAGGAGGAAGTATCCTCCTATTCTTGCTTCTCTTTTAGACTTATTTTGCTTGAATTTTAAGCCAAACCCCGGTTAGAAGTGCCCACACGGGCTGCTCTTCTGCATTTTTCCTCCTAGCGTAACTCGAAAGCGCCCACATTGTTTCCACACTTTCCAAATGTTCCCCTTAGGTTTCTTTTTTATCCCGTCTGTCCCCCACCCCCCCGGCCCTTTCCAGCTGAAATTGGTGTCATCTGTTGTGGCGGGTTGCTTTTTTTAACCTGCCAGGCCTGCGCTAGATCCACCCCCCCCTCCATCCCACCCGCGGGCGGGCTCTGCGGTGCCGCAGGTGCGGGGCGGGCGCTCCCGCACGGCCACACAGCACAACCCCCGCCGCATGCGGGGCATCCCCGGCTCGGGGGGAGCGAGCAGCAGGGCTGGGAACCGCCCTCAGGATTGGGAACCACCCGCAGCTGGGAACCGCCGGGAGCTCGGCCCTGGCCGGTCCCCGCGGGGCGGGCGAGCGGAGGCTGGGGATGCTCGGCTGGGGATGCTGGGGGTGGAGGGGGAGGAGGGGGGGGGGGGG
>VYXB01002938.1:205099-256689 GCA_013397135.1 Pachyramphus minor
GCGGGACGGCCTGAGGTGGGCGGGGGGGGGAGGCGGGTGTTAAACCATCGCTCCGGGGAAGGGCTGAGCATTTGCAAATCCCGGCTGCTGTGCGCGTGGTGAGCATCCTACCCCCGCCGGGCCGGGCCGGGCAGGGCAGGGCGAGCTTCCCTCGGTATCCTAACGCCGTGCGCCTTCTCCCCGCCTCCCCCTGCCCGCCTGTGCCCCCCGTGCCTCCCGGGCAGAGCGGCAGAGCGGAGAGGGCAGCCCGGGGCGATCCGCGCCCAGCGCAGCGCTGAGACACAGCCAGCCCCTGTCCCCCCGCGCAGGCACGGGCAGAGCCCTGGGTGAGTAGCCCCGGAGCTCCCCCGCTCCTCCAGCCAGGCCAGAACCGTCCAGGCCCCCTCCTCCACGTCCCCGTCTGCTTCTGCTCTCAGTTGGGCGCCTGCAAGGTGCAGATCATCTCTGTCCTCTGGTAGGTTGGTCAAGCTGGGATCTTTGCTTGGGGAGGGATTTTTGAAAGGCTTCAGTATCTGCTACTGAGTTATCTGTCTCAACTTGGAAATCAACTCCTTCTCCTGTATGTAAGCTTCCTTTCCACCCATCTTTTCCTTTTTTTTGCTTGCTTTACAACTTTTCCAGCTTCTTTCATTTGCACCTGCCAATTTACATAGGTAATAAGAAGCCAGTGACAAGCTGAGAGACTTTAGTCATTGAAGATTAGTACTAGCAAGTCTCTTAAGACATCTGTGTGTTTTCCTTTTGTTCTCCCCTAGGCTGCAAAGTCATGACAGCTGAAAAGACTATTCCTATAATTAATGGCAAGCCAGAAGATGCTTTGGACCCAGAAGCCTCAAGCACCAACCTTGTCCACAGCAACGATAAGAAAGTTCATGAAAGAGGTCACTGGAACAATAAAGTTGAATTTGTGCTGTCTGTGGCAGGGGAGATTATTGGGTTGGGAAACGTATGGAGATTCCCATATCTTTGCTACAAGAATGGAGGAGGTAAGATGGCATCATATGTTGATTTACCTCTCACCACAAACGTGGAAAGAAACAGTTAAGGACACTTTGCAGTGATTTATTGTGCTAGGAAGAGACAGGAGCTCAAGATTTCAGCATATGTGCAGAGAGGGAAGTATAAAACATCTGACAATTAAGAAAAGAAATCATATTTCTCTTTCCTTTTCTACAAATACTGTGTGGGTTACTTTTGCCAGTTGCTTTTACGTTAGTAAGTTGCTGTATTTTTTTTCCCTGAGGTTTTTAATGTAGAAGAAGCCAGTGTTCCCTTAAAGTAGTATGGTCTGTGTTGTCCTCTGCATGGGAATACAGACCCAAGCATAATTCAATAAGTTTGTTTTATTGAAGGAAAGAATGTAACACTTTATTTTTCAAGCAGAATACTTTGGAGAAGAGGAGTATTCTTTCTGATCATGCTAGAGCAAACCCTAATAAATTTAAAATATGAATGTTATTTGAGAGAGAAAAGAGCAGACTTAACTTGTACAGGAGCAAGAACACTTGGCATGTATTGGTCATAGTTAAGTATAAACTATGTAAGATATATGGTAGTTGAGAATAAGCACATCAGCTGTGACTTATGAAGCAATAAAGTAAATTAAAAACTTAGTTTAGAATTCTGTGGACTGGGTTCAACATTCTCCCCACTCAAGGCAGTGTGAGTGTAACAACACAGGCTGGGAGAAAAATTGTGTGTTCAGTGGCTGATGGGCAAAGATCTTTTCTGTGATGGGTTTCCTCTCTAACAACTCTGCACCAGATTTATTTTCCCTGTCCCTCCTTGTCTGAACTCAGGGATGGTTTCAGCCCATTTTGTCTGCTGTTGGTCTAAGACTAATAGTGCTGTGGAAGACGTGTTTGTTTGTAGTTCCTTTCTCTGTATATACTTGGGCAAAACTAAGCAAGAGTTCATCTCTTTCCAGAATGATGTTACCAAATACTGCTGTCAGTACATAAATATTATTATGCTGGATATGATACACAGGACAGTTTCTTGTTGATTGTCAAAGTGTTCCCAGAGAACTTTTGGGAGAGGACAAAATAGAAATGTATTTTTGGTGTGTAATTTTCTTGTCCATACGTCCAACCTTCATGTCCATTTGTATGTATGTGCTACATTGTCCAAAGGTGATGCTATAATTTTTAAAAGCTCTAGCCTTAGGTAGGAAGAATTCTAATCATGGTTTTGGGTTATCTGATGAAAAATTATGTACTTAAATATGATATTGGATATGATATTTATTATTTATTCATTAAGTTTAGCATTAGTGTGTGTGATCTAATTAGTCATGTCCTGGCACCTTGGGAAATTTGCCATTGACCAGTTTTATTGAATGAAGGCTTGGTCTGTGAGCTGTGGCTTTGTAACTCTCTGGAGTGTCCTGGTGGAATTAGACCAGAGTTTGTTTTCTGTGTTTACACCTGATGCACCAAACTACTCAGTGTGTGGTAAGTGAAGACAATGGGAAAAAACCTGAGCTAGTTGTGAAATAACTTGCCAGATACAGAACAAACCTAGGAGCTGTAGTATGGAACTTAAGAGGTCTGACCTCCCTCTGGCACTTCCTCTGAGTCATAACAGGCAGTATATGCACAAGCTTCTATAATTTTAGGTTGTTCTTGTAGATATTTATTTGGAGGTTTTAGGAAAATTAATTTCTTTGTGTTAGAATTAGATATTTCTTAGAATATGATCTTTTTACAAGCTGGGAAACCTGGTTTTCATGATGTATGCCTCTGGTAGAACAGTGTTGAAAAATAGTCAAAGCAAACTTTGGATTTTAACAGGTTGCCACATTAAACTCAGTATGATTGTGAGCTGGATGTAATACTGGCCAGCAGTTCACCTGGCCTATATAGATCTTGTTCAAAACAATATGCACAGTAAATTGCTCAGAGAAGTCATGTTTTGGCTGTAAGGATTCCATTCTTTGTGAAATCCTTATGGATTGCCTGAGAGGCAGATGAGATTCAGCTATAGGAAAATTTCCTGGCTGAGGGAAGAGACTATTTGTGAAGAGATCTCTGGTGCTGTGTTGGCTCTGAAGAAAAAAACTGCAAGTAAAAGCAACTGGTTTTAGTTGTCTTAACTTTCTAATCAAGGTGACTAAAGCACAGCAGTTGTTACTGGTTGTGTTTGAGTTTTGCTGTGGTTCATAAGCTGTACTGGAGTTTGCTGAGGGCATCTGACAGAATTGTTGATGCTTTCTTATTTTCCTAGAATTTCACAGTAATGTTTCTAGCTGATCAGGCCAAATCCTGCTTTCCTGTAGTTCTAAAGTCTGTTCCTTTTCCATGACCTTTATCATGAGGCTTATGTAAATAAGCTAAGAAGGACTTTTGGGATTTAATTTCTTCATTCATTCTTTCCTGAAAAAGCAAGGAAGAGAAGATAGTGTAGACCGATGTGGTGATAATCACTGCAGAACTTTGTGGTTGATCTTTTCTCTGTTTGAGAGACACACGAGTAGACTTCAGTCTACGCTGAGGAACTTTGATCTGGCCTTTTTTAGTCCAAGACATTGGCTTACAGGTCAACTTTTGATATTTGGGGCCAGGAGTAAACTCTTCCTGCACTGTCAGCCTGATGCCTGAGAGAGAGAGAGCTAAGAGGTGATCCTTTTCCTAGGGGAATTCTCACTCTGTTGTCAAGGAGCTGCATTCATTGTAACCAACACCCACCTGATATTCCCTTGTAGGTGCTTTCCTCATCCCATACGTGGTCTTCTTCATTTGCTGTGGAATACCAGTATTTTTCCTGGAGACGGCCCTGGGACAGTTCACTAGTGAAGGAGGCATTACATGCTGGAGGAAAGTTTGCCCTCTGTTTGAAGGTAACAAACCATTCTGTGTTCTGCAAAAGAATGCATTGAACTTGAAGTAAAACGAAATACATTGCATCAAAATCAAAGTTAAGATATATTTAAAATAGTAAGCATTTGTTTTTAAATTGCCTGAAAAGCAGGAGTTTTCTCTCATGTCTCACTCTTTTTTTTTTCCTGTATTTTCTGTAGGCATTGGCTATGCTACCCAAGTGATAGAGGCACATCTAAATGTATATTACATCATTATTTTAGCATGGGCTATCTTCTATTTGTTTAACTGCTTTACTACAGAGCTTCCCTGGGCTACCTGTGGGCATGAATGGAATACAGGTATGACCTCAGTAGAGATTATCCCTATAAAACAACCTTCCAAATAATTGATTCATATGTTAAAATGCCACGAACCAAACTAGTCCTGTAGAAAAGTCATTGCAAACGGGCCAATCACATCCCATGATAAGGAAACCTGGAGTGAAAACTTATTCACACCTTAGTGGTTTAGGTCATGGTATAAGCATTTGTTCCTGTAGAATATAATGCAGAAGAAGAAGATTTTGGAGTTTTTTAATTCTGTAAGATATTCTGACTACATCCCAAGGCTCCTATTTGCAATCATACCTATTCTTCCTGAACATAGTGAGTGAATTCTGCTGCAGAGATGGACCTGATGACAGGCTGCAATCTTGTTCTTTCACTCTAATGAAATCAGGAGGCATTTAACTGGAGAGAAGAATATTAGCTGCGGATCTTTGGATTTGCTCTTTTAAATGCCAGGTGTTGAGGGATGATGTTCATCAAGCTCCTTCTGGAAATTCAGTTGCATAAATAATCCTTACAGCATGCAAAGTACCCTCCTTCAGGAACGATGAGGTGTGTGTGAGGGTTTGCAGTACAGGGCTCCTCAGCTGTCTCCTCTCACTGATATTTTTATGTGTAATTCTCTGCTTGTTGCATTTGTAAATCACAAACACCTCTGGGGAGGATTTCCTACCAATGCCCTTATTTCCATGTTCCTGAAATCTGTGTATTTATTCCTGTTATCACTATCCTGTTTCAAACCATGTACCAATTATACTGTATATTCATGGTTTTTTGTTAAATGTTCATTTTCATGGCCTCTGAGCACACCTAAAACCACCTAAAATCTTACAGCCTACGTTGGGGGACTAGTCTGGGGCCCAATGGATGTGGAAGGCTTTGGTGTCAGTTCTGGCAACCCAGCAGAGGAGCTTGGCCAATGTTGATCTCTGTTCAAATAGAACCTGTCAACTCAACAATGCTGAGCTGCCTTGGCCTCCTTTCTCTGTGCTAGAGATGATAATAATAAAAAGCCAGAGGAATTATCCACTTGCCATATTAGGGCAAAGTGGAAGCTTGTTGCTGGCCATGTCCCATAAGCCATTTGTTGCCATAAGCTGTTGAACTCGGAATATGTTGTAATTCCCAATCCATTGCCTCAGTTTCTCAATGTGTCTTTCTGCCTGAGGGGTTTTGTTGGCCCTTGCCATTGAACTGTGCCTTTGGGAAGTGTTACAGGAGAGTCCTGATGGATATTTTTCTGGGGCAGGCCTGTGATCTGGTGATCAAAACACAGGGTTGCACATACAGCAGATCTGTTGTAGAATGGTGGTTTCACAGGATGAATAAACAGGAAAAAATTGACTTGCATGTCAATATAACAAACTTGTTTTTGTTGTTGTTGTTCTTTTATAGAAAACTGTGTGGAATTTCAAAAACTTAATATGAGCAACTGCAGTCAAGTCTCTTTACAAAATGCCACTTCTCCAGTGATGGAATTCTGGGAGTAAGTGCACATGAACTTTGTTTGATCAGATTATTCATTACCTTGCAATAACTTGATTGTTTACACATATCTTTTAACCCTATAGCACTTAGTGATGTGAGTTTGGTTGGAAATTTTCTTATACAGCCAAAGAGAGTCAGGATGAGGGTTTTTAACTCTTTTTTTAGAGGAGGGTGTTTTTTTTTAACTCTTCTACAAGGAAAGGAATTCCACATCCTGAAAGAACATAGAACAAAGTGTGCCACTTGCTCGGGAGCTTGGCTCCTGCTGCTGGAGGAAAGAGCCTCAAACCCATACTAATGAGGAGGCAGAGGTGAAAAAAAAGAGGAGGATTTAAAATATCTTTTATTTTTCTTTTCCAAATGTTTCTTAAGAGTTTGAGAGTTGCATCTTCATCCTTGTTTCAGCTAACTAATACTCTGTCTTCTGTATCTCATTACATTTTAAAGAACTATGTGACTGTTAGTTATTCAGCTGGAATAATGGGAGAGTTTAACTCTCTCGTGTCTCCTGGATTCTGATTTCTAGTTAGACTGTTAGAAGAAAATTATATCTTTGCAAAGTATGGTCTGCTTTTGTAGTGGCATACTTTTCCCTCACTATAAATATTTAATCAATGCAGTTCAGTCACATATTTGTTTCTTGCAGGGCACAGTGTGTGTTCAGACAGTCATAGAAATGGAATGTTACTTTTAATACTCAATGATCTCACAATTTAACGTGTGTTACACAGTTCTGGGGAACTAGAATTTCTTGAGGACCTATTAATTTTATTGTTAAGACAGAGCCTTAATCTAAGGCTGTATGTTTAGAGCTCTGTTTTATGTTCAGGACAGCAACAGCTACACTTTGGAAGAACCATGAATTAAGAGTATCCTTGAAGGGGGAACTGGACACTGACACAAATACCTTGAATATTAGCATGTGCTATTGTCTTTCTCTGAACCTCTTTGTCTTGCTACATCAGTTAATTTAACCTTCATGGGTAGAAGTTGTTGCTTCAGTAAATAATACTGGTTTATTTAAAAATAAAATTAAAAAAACCCCAAACCAAATTAAACCTGAACATTATGAAAGATGCACAAACTCCCTTGTAAAACTGCAACTTCATTTTCTGTTAAAATTTTCAATAATCTGAACACACCTAAAGTATTAAATCAAAGTATATCAACTCCGCCCACTTCCCAGATAATGTTTCAGAACAAACAGGAGTTTCTCAGGTGGCATCTTTTATTGCTCTGACTTTGTCATTTTGCCAAAAATATCTTATGGTTCTTTAGGATAACTAGAATTAAGATTTTGTATAATTAGAGTAAATGAGGAAAGTGTTTTCTCCAGTACTAACCTAATTTAGCTGCTGTCTTTTTTTGCTTAGTCAAAAATATTCACAACTCGGGCACTGGTGGTAACTCCAGTTATCCAGGGAAGTAAGCAACATTTAATTGAATTATATGGAGGGGACAGACTAAGTTTTATCTCCTCATGTTTCTGAGGTTTTATGGGGTTTTGTCAATGCTCATCTTTGGATTGCTTAAACTCCTATGTCAGTTTATTTTGATGCACATACAAATACATTTTTAAGCATGTCCCTTCTCAGAGTTCTCTAAGAATGGAGCCAAACAGGATTCTACAGCTAAAATTGACTGTAAATTAGAGTGGGGTTTAAATCCTTCAATTCTGGGGCATATTTGTCTACCTGATTTTGGCTAAGTTGATGAAACTAGAAGGGGTAATCAGATTTAGTCTTTTCTCTAACTTGTTTTACAGTCTTTTGTATACAGAGTTGAAAATACACACTCCTACACTTTTAAAACAAAAAATAATTAAAAAAGATAAACAAAATAATTTGTCATTTATTTGGAACTTCTTCATTTATAGTGCTATGGACAAACTCTTTGTAATTCCAACAGCCTGCTGGCTAAAATAGCTTAAGATATTAACCTTATCTACTTTCTCCAAGCAAAACTGAAGTTACCTGGTTTTTCACTCGTGGAAAATAAATGTAGTCTCTTCCTGCTGAGAAGCTTTTTTGCCTTGTTAAAATTTAAGTAGGTATGATGTTGCATGGCTTCAAAATTTAAAATAGATATGACACACTAGTTTGAGAATGAGCTTTAATAAGTATCAGGACTGACATTGCATTTAAATAACTAATTGGAATTAAGAGAAGATTGCAATTAATTATGTGTCAAATATTAGATATAAATGCACAGTGGAGGTTTTTATGTATAGATGTGCAATGTAGATCAAAGAGTAATTAGTACAAAGTAAACTAGACTAGTTAATTTGTCCACAAAATTGTCATCTAATCTGTAGGTAGGTGTTACCAGCAATGTTATTTCACTTAACCAGAGGTCTGGTTCCTGTCATGTTGCTTTGCTACTTTGTAAATTCTGATGTTGGGAGCCACAAATTTATTGAAAGACTTGTTGAAGCAAATAATAAGAGGAAAGTTGCTGGTGTGGACCTCACTGAGCATCTGCTCTTTGCTATTTCCAGAGCTCGTGTTGAGAGTGTGTGAGAAACCTCAATCCCCAACCCCAGAACTGAACTCATTTGCATAACCACCAAGCTCCTTACAAGAAATTAAGGTGGTGCCTGGGAGGGGTAGAGAGAAGGCTTTAGGTTTTTCTCATCAACCATAGCATTCAGAACTTTTACACTTTGCTCTCTGCCATACCAAGGCTGTAATTGAAATTTCTCTGGGTTGTGGCCATGTACAGACAAATTGTTGTGTGAGGGGTCAGCTGTAGGGAAAAAAAAAATTGTCTTTTTTTTTTTAAATGGTATTTTCTTGTGGTTTTTTTTTTTGTTTGTTTGGCTTTGGTTTGGGTTTTTTTTTTTTCTGTTACCATCCAACCTTGAGTTAATCTGCGGATTAGAGAGGTAATTATTGTGAATAGTGATCCTATTTACTTACTGAATTGGGAGCTCATTTACATGTAGGACTCAATACTGCATTTGTAAACTGTCAGGTTGATGTTACAGCTTTCCTTTGATAACACATTACCACAGTCTTCTACAGAAGTTATGGTATCTTCAGGGTTTTTTTTAATTAACCCAACCTAACACAAAAAATGCTTGAGGAAGCCTCAGCAATTACCCAATGCATGTTTTAGCAGAGCTGTGTGTTGCTTTGAAGCCTGATGATCTCAGTTTGAGAGTAACAAACACTGAGGGATGCACAGGTTGCTGTGTATCACACAGAATTTCCATTATGCAAGTGTAGAGGAACAAGTTGCATTTGGTTTTGTCAGTGCAAAAATGAACACACCAGGCTCAAAAGAATGCCTTTATTTCTGGCTTTGAAAAGGAGTCTTCTCTCTTTTAACTAGTGCTACAGTGTCTTTTTTCTTATCTAGTCTGTAAGACTCAGCACCTATTGAGTCCTCAGCTGGGCTGAGGATTGCAAACAAAGCCTTCAGCCTTTCTGCTCAAATATTTGTAGCTTTTGTTGCTTCTGTGGCCTTGGTTATCCCTAAACCTATTCCTTAAGTTGAGCAGCATCTTACCCAAGTGCAGGGATGACTGAGAGGATGCTTTGCAGTGCTATGAAGCTTTTCTGGCCCACAGATTGAGAGTTCCCTTTCCTCAGGTCTGTACAGAGGATGCTGCCTCTGATACTCCAGCATTCTCCACCTGCTTTGGTAGCTGGGTCACCCAGAGGCTTGGTTATTGTCCTGGATGGATTGTTCTTTGTTTAATAAAACACCAAAAGACCATAGAGATAAATACTGAAGGAGGTCCTACACGTCTTTTGCTACACTCAGAAGAATCTCATTGCACATGCAGTAAGTTCAAAACTTAAAATATTTTTATGAGCATGTAATTGATAACTACTCCTCTGTAGCAGGTGAAGTTTGGGAGTTTGGACACTCTTTTCTTGTTTTCCTACTTAAAAAAAGGTTATTGCTGTTAATGTTTTAAATGTGAGCAGACTTGTCACTGACCACTGGTATCAATGTTGACAATTGGGAACATTAGGAGATTTAAGGATTTCTTACCTTATTTCAAAGCCCATAGCCTTGAGAAGTCTCACAGCCCATCTGCATGTACAGCTTTTTAAGGTAAGCAGCTAAATTGACAAAAATTCACTTTTTATTCTTCAAACTCTCTGCTGCTGTGTTCCAAAGGATAGGAGAGAGTCTGAAGCTTCACTTTTCACTTCTTACTGGTGCCAGCACTCCAAGAATGGCCTGTTGACTCCCATTTATGGCCTTTCCCTCATCTATTGTTTAAGGATTTTCTCAGCAAAAATAATAATTATAGTTTCAAGGTACAGCACATGGAATTTTTAGTGCCCAAACTTTAAACAGTTAATAGTGGCAGCTGCAGTGTTGGTAATTCCTGATATGTTAAAGCTATGAAAAAGAGCTGTGGCATTAGGTGAGGTTGTATTTATAGCCTGGGAAACAGAATAGAAAGGAGGGGATACTCTGGTCCATTGTTTTTTCTGCTTTCCTAGGAGAAGAAATTATCTGGCAGGTGTGGGGGGCATCAACCATGTCTGTGTGCTCTTTTGGCAGCTACTCAAGTCTGTCACCATGGTCAGGAATTTGAGGTTTCCAGTGCCTGGGAAAGGAGCTGGACAGAAAGAGGACCCTTGCTTGATTCCACCTCAATAGTTTTTTATTGGCTGGATAACAACAACTTAGTCCTCTGTTAAAGAAGGTCTAGTTGTTGGCCTGTCACTCTCTGGAGAGGGTGACACATCCTTAGCGTTTCCAAGTAAAGCCTAGTGAGAAAAAAAACATTGTTTTTGTCTAGGGAAAAGAAAAGGGGCTGTTCTCAGCAAAAAGGAAAAGGCACAAACCCGTTCCTTGCAAAGTCAAAAAGAGGTTTTTCCTGTTTCATTCAGGCTGCAAATGAGTGCAGGAGTCACATTGTGGTTAATCCCCACCACACTATGAGAAGTCATTAGCAAGTTGGGCCTGATCCTGCAGTGCTCAGTACCCGGAGACCTCCAGCACCCCTCAGAACCAGGCCCTTTGTGCAGGTCTTGTAGAACACTGAGTTGTGCCAGACTTGCTTGTTTCTGCTCAGTTCATAGGAGGCCATGTGAAAATTGCTTTTTGTTTGGAGTCATGTGAGCTCTTCATCTGGTTTTGCCTCAAGATCACTGACTTTTCCTGAGCTCAGCTGGAAGGAGTAACTGGGATAGGTGACAAAATGCAAAGTGGATTGAAGCTAATTTGAGGGATGAACCCGAAACCAGGAAGATGAACTTCCATGTTTTTTGATTTTTGTATTGAATATTGCACATAACAATTTTACTATGGAGAAAAAAAATGACCTTAGAAATTGCAAAGTCAAGGATTTGTGTATTAGGAAATAGTAGAAATGATGTGCAATTTTAAGTTCACATCCTTTACACATTATGATCATCTTGAGATGAAGAACTACCTAATATTTTGTCAACATACCTTGCTTTGAACTTGTTAGAGGATGGATAGGGAGCAAACACTGTGCAGGTATTCAATATGTGTTCTTTTTGTCAGCAGAGCAGGAACCTGATAATAATGACAAGATAAAACATAAGAAAATTAACAAAATTANGCAATTTTAAGTTCACATCCTTTACACATTATGATCATCTTGAGATGAAGAACTACCTAATATTTTGTCAACATACCTTGCTTTGAACTTGTTAGAGGATGGATAGGGAGCAAACACTGTGCAGGTATTCAATATGCATTCTTTTTGTCAGCAGAGCAGGAACCTGATAATAATAAGATAAGACATAAGAAAATTAACAAAGTTATTAATTTAATCAAGGCTTCTTCAGGTGCTAGTTGTGTCTGTGGTTGTACCATCATGGTTTTCTCGATTATTTACATGTTCATTCATCCTCAAAAAGCCTCAGTAAGTTCAAATTGTTCCCAGTTTACAGAAGGGGCTACCTGAGAATAATTGAGGGGAGACTATTCTGATACTTGATATGTTACTAGCTAGACAACCCAGTTCAGGCTTTGTGGCAAAGAAATAGTTGTTTATACACAGCACCAACAGGAGAGAGGGAAGACTCTGAAGGAGCCCACTGCAGAATAGCAGGAAGTTTGATGGCTCAGGAGTTCTCCTCGGAGCCTTCAGGCTAAAGGAGGGCAGGGAAGGTGGGTTTCCAGCAGGATGGGTGAGTTTTTGGCCTGTTTCCTCTCCTGGCCTCTTCTCTAAGTTTATGGAAATCAAATCTTCATTCCCCATGTTTCTAATCCTAGTTCTTTGCAAGGTTTCAGTCCTCCAAGTGGTTTATCCTTCCTGAGGTTCTGTAAGTTATGCAAAGTTGGTAAATCTGCAGCTCTCTAGTATTTTTAGGGAGGAATCCAGGAAGGTTTTACCCATCTGTTGGCAATGTGTGCATTTCTTTTTAATTCAACTCTAAGGCTCTGAGCTTATCACAATAAATATTATTTTCTTACACCTGTGCTTTGGATGCAGCCAAGAATTGCCATTCATTTTTTTTTGAAGCTAATCATCATTAAAAACCCTTTGTTAAAAGAGTCTGGAACAAGTCTGAGTAAATACACTTGTATCTGAATACAGGATTTTCTAATGGAAAGTTTTAAATAATAAAAACTTGGTGTTAGGAGACAACTTCATGTTTTGGAAAAGTAACTCCAAAATGTTACCAACTCCTTTTCAGTAGCTGTGTGTACTTGTCTTTGATTGTGAAGGTACCATGAACAAATTTAATCTGTTATTTGCCTCGTTATTTAGAATGATACCGTTAATTTTTTATGAATGATATCTGAAATATTTCACTGTCTACTACTTAAAGTGCATTTTGGGAATTTGTAGCATTTGGTTGGTTCTTATGCTAAAATATGGGAAAACTTTGGCCTGCAATGTGGGCAAAAATAGAAAGTATGTTTTTGTAGCAAAGATCATACATGAGCTATTTAAAATATCACTTAGTTACAGACTTGTAGAAGTTTTAGCCATGAAATTATTATCTACTCATAGTTGGAAAACATACACAGGAAGATGAGTGAGGTACTTAAAGAACTGACTTTTAGAAGCTGCTGGCTTAGATATTCAGCTTTGCTGAAGAATGCTAATTTTTTTTTTAAGAATTGGGGACATTAAGGACATTTTAATTATTGTTATTAACATAGGAAAGTTTGTCTAAAGACAAGGATATCTGCATATGCAGTTTTTGCTATTGTAAGGAAAGAACTCTATGAAAGAAGCACAATTTACTTGCAGGGGTAAAACGAAAAAAGTCAAAGGTCTAAATTAGCAAAAACTTGGTTGTGCCATGACAGGCTTGGCCAAATCAGTCAACAGCAGCACATGCCAAAATAACCAGGCACATTTCTTCTGGCTTTGCCAGGAGTTTAATTGGTTTCTCTTAAGTTATTGGTTTGTTGTGTTCGAGTTTTTCTTTCATCTGCTTTTTTATTTTTCCTGTGTTTGTTTTTGTTTAGTGAGTTGGGAGTTTTTGTCAATTATGTTTTTTTGTTATTTTTGTAAGAAAAAACCTCTACTGAGAGACCTTCTTTTGTCTGGGTCTGTGTGATTATAAAAGTGAGCTCATGCCCTCCTCCAGGAGTCATCTACAGCCTCCTACAAGTATCTAAGCAGATGTAAATCTAGAAAACTAAAAGCACAATACAGTTGGTGGCATTTGCTGCCTGAAACCAATTAGTTCCTCCTGTGACTCCCCTAAAGAGGAGAGGTCTTGCACAGGACAAGCTGAGAAGTTCCATTCATGTTTTACAGAGTTGCCCACCCCAAGAATGTTTCCTTCCCCAGTTCCCCACGGGAATTGGATTTGCAAGACTAGATGTGCAAACAAATTGCATGTAACTCTTCTAATGCCTCTGGAATCCTTTAAATGTGCCTGTGGCCTTGTAAATCATAAACTGTTATTTTCAGCTGTCCAAGAATGTGTCCATTAGATTTTTCTCCCTGTCTTGAAATCGAGAATCTGAAGGACTTTGGTGCAAGAGATTTTAGAGACACTCAAGTAACTGAAAACGATGTTAAAGAGCAGTCACATTCATCTTCTTGGCTATCTCAGCACAGGGACTGTGTGTCAAGCACAGAGTTCCATGCAATTAATCCAGCCTCTATCTATTTTTGGCTCTTGAAAAAGTGTCATTACAAGAGAAAAAAAAGTTTAGACACTTTCTAAAATGTCTTTTCTAAGCATGGCTTTGTAGATTCAGGGCACGAACAGAAAGAGTGTTTTAAATCAATTTAAAGGAGAGGTTTTCTTGTGTGCAAAAACTTAGAGTGAACACAGGCTGGAAAAAAACCCCAACAAACAACAAAACAAAAGAAATAAAACACTTTTTTAATTATTTTTTTTCACTGTTTTCCATTACATTCTTATATAGCAGCAAAATTGTTTTGCTGTGTCAGGAGGACTTCTTGAGGAAGACTCACTAAATACTGTTATGGAATTCTTATAAAGGCTACAGAATATCCATCAGTGCAGGCCTTGAAACAGGCACTGTTGTCCTCTGCATGGAAAGGGAATAACTGATGCCTTTCCAAAGTCCCTGCAACAACTATTGCTTAATCACTTTAACACTTGGTTTTAGTTCATAAATGAAAAACGGAACCAGTAGAATTTACCTGAATTTAATTAAGAATCATACTGTAATTTGCAACTGGTATTTTATGAAGACCCAGGATTTGGGACCTCCCAAAATAGCTCCTGTCTGTTTGCAGCTTGCTTTTTTCTCTTTTGACCTGTAAGTTTTTTCTTTACTGCCTTGTTCCCCTGCTTCTTTTCATGTCTTAGGGTGGGGTTTTTTGTAATTAGGGTTTAGTACAGGGCTAGTGATTGTGAGAAATATGTTGATGGAGTAAATTTTTCAATTTTTAAAATTATTTTGCCAGTCAGGTAATGATTTTATTTTGGCCTGTTCTGTGCAGAAGAGATCATTTTCTTTACAAGAGTTTGTAGCCAAGAGCTCACCATGAGAGACTGTTTTACAAGATCATGCAATAGTTTGCAATACTCTGTGTCTGTAGTTCCCATTATTAACATTTAATTAATAGTGCATGACCAAGTACAATCTACAGACTGTCTAAAAGGCTCAACACAAATTCTGAGAGCCACCCATTTCTTCTGGGTGCTCTCAGTTGGCAGCTGGTGACATGTGCTGAGCTCATTTATGCCACTCAAGGTGAATAAAAAGGGAGATTTTTGTCACTAGATGACTCCTTCAGAGATGAGGAGAGGGAAAATTGCAAAAAGACTGAAGGAGTCATTGGATATATTGAGAGAGTCCAAGAAACTCTAGAGCAGAGGTGAGTGGGACAGCACAAAGGAGTTATTTGACAGGATTAAACACTCAGGCTTGGTTAAGAAGAAGTTGCCGTGACTTCAGTGAAAGAGGTTGAAGGAAAATAGGTCAGGAATGGTTACAGGAGTGGGGTGTTCTGTGTTTATCCACACTCTCTGTCTCATGTGGAAATACAAAAACATACACACATATAAAAATGAAAAAGGTGATAGATGTATAGACACAGTAGCTGCTAAGTAATGCCACGTTATATGCAGATAATTTAAGTGCTGACTTTAGTGAGACAAGGGTTGTGTTGTTATTTACAATAACAAGTTTTAGAGAAAAATCTGCAGTGGAAAGTTTAATCTTACTTTTTAATTTAATGTGCATAGAAATGGGTAATGAATGGAACAACACTCAACCCTATCAGATAGCTAAGAAGAAGGAACTAGGCTGAATAGCAGCAAATATGGTTCAACTAGAAATAATTCATTGTGTTACGTGTAGGTCACACTAAATATGCTGTAAGAAGTAAATATTTTAGAGCTGTGCAGCTCTAACTGAGGGATTCTTGCTAATGTGACCACTGGGAGTTGTCTGTCTGCTGCTTTGAGAAAAAAAAGCCAAGTGTGGAACTAAGTGGATTTGCAGAAATGAATTCTTACACTTTGAGAGAAATCTATTGGAGATTCTTTAATGTGTAACCTATAGATTATCTTCTAAAAGCTGAAATGCATCTTTCTAATCATGGAAAACTGATGGCTGGAGAGTACAAGCAGGTGCCCAAGATAATTTGTAGCACTTTTAGAAACTGAGGGATGGCATATTTTCTATTTTAGAGTTTACATGAAACCTTAAAAAGACAGGTTTGTAGAGTGCACAGAGTCTGTATCCCTTGCCAGTTCTGGATATATAAATTTCAGAAAAGTCAAAGTGTCAGCCCATGTTGACCTGCAGTGAGAGTTTGGCCTCCATACTCTCTCTGTTTATTTCATATGTTTGTAGTGACTAAATCTGCTACAAATTCCCTGGCAGTTTGTGTTTGTTTAACTTCATAGTTGTATCCATGCTTGTTCTGGAGGTATTTCAGGGATTACCACACAGCTGCACTGGTAAACCACCCGACACAACCAGCTCACTTTTAGTTTCCTAAGTACTGGACTAAGTATTCCTAAGTATTAGGGGAAAACCAGAAAGCCTGAAAGAAAATGCCTTGAAAAGAAACTATTTTATCAGAGATGTATGTCCTCTAAATGGTGTCAACACTGTCACTATGTCATTGCTGCCATCATGTGAGCTGCTCTGGTGAGGCAGCCAAAGCAGGGCTCATGCACTCCCTAATGGTGCACTGGGTCTTCCAAAAGCTTTTCCCCTTCACTCCTACTAATTCCAGATTGTATTTTTTGGATGCAAGTAAGATCAGAGCCAATCTAATATGCAGCCTGAGTCACGTCTTGCCATGTTTTGACATTTGTTTGGCTGATGCAGTGTTTAGTTTACATGGAGTGCAGGAGTAGTGCCCAGCTCTGGGGTCCCCTGAACAGGGAAGACATGGACCTGTTGAAGTGAGTCCAGAGGAGGCACCAAGGTGACCAGAGGGATGGAGCAGCTCTGCTGGGAGGAAAAGTGGAGAGAATTGGGATTGTGACCTGATTGCAGCCTACCAGAACCTGGGGGGAGCCTGCAGGAAAGATGCA
The DNA here is from genome assembly GCA_013397135.1 of Pachyramphus minor. Taxonomy (NCBI): domain Eukaryota; kingdom Metazoa; phylum Chordata; class Aves; order Passeriformes; family Tyrannidae; genus Pachyramphus; species Pachyramphus minor. The sequence goes on from VYXB01002938.1 coordinate 221,669, forward strand.
GAGAGACAAGGGGCTGGAGTGACAGGACAAGGGGGAATGGCTTCAAACTGACAGAGAGCAGGGTTAGATTGGATATTAGGAAACAATTCTTCCCTGGGAGGGTGGGAGGCCCTGGCACAGGTTGCCCAGAGAAGCTGTGGATGCCCCATCCCTGGAAAAGTTCAAGGCCAGGTTGGATGGAGCTCTGAACTTGGTGTAATGAAAGGCTCCCTGCCCATGGCAGGTGATCTTTAGGATCCCTTCCAACCCAAACCATTCTATGATTCTATCAGACTCTGGGGCTTGCAGTTATGAGGGTTATCCCTGCTCAAATATATCTTCTCTTCCTGTAAAAGGGAGAAGTCTCCCACACATTTTTGTCCAAGTCCCTCTCAGGTAGGTGCTCTTCTAACAAGAATTTTCTTCACACTGTTAATTTTTGCTGAGACAGTGAAGCTCAGAATTTTGACAGCTATCTTTCAATATGCAGTCCTGTAATGGATAGGAGAGGCTGTTTGATTTATGTGTAAAAACTGAAATTTTTTTCCCAGCTTTGACATTGCTATTACATAAAATGTTCTTTACCCACTTTCTAAGACAATATTGTACCATTCTTTAAGTTCTATGTGTCAAAAGATAATGAATCACCCCAGAGAAGAGAAATTCTGGAAAACAGTATAAGTAAGAAATACAATAATAAATTGACTAAAGAACTAACAAGACTCTTTTTAGGTTCATTTTATTGAAGGATAATTTTTCTTTTCACTTTGTCCTATATGCAATATGTATATTTTTAGTAATAAGTTCTGAGCTTAGGAAGTAAATCACTAGCTTTTTGTTTCATAGAGTTTTATATTTAGCACTCAGCATAGATTTTGCTGAAGTTTATCATATGAGTAAGTGGAGAACACTGTCTTGGATCTTTAGCATCCTGTGTGCTCTGGTTAGTTCTTTCAAAAGTGTGTGTTCCTTCTAAGCTGTTTCTTTTTCACCTGTGAGTTATGCATGGATGCATGGATCAGCCTCTCCCAGATTAGACAACAATTAGCACAGATTAGACAGTCACAGGGAAATGCTGCAACTTCCTGAAGGCATTTCAGTATGGGAAAGATTCCGTGCTTCTCAGCAGAGTTTGGTGGTTTAATAGAATGAAAAGAGTGATTTTGCTACCTGAGAGATCCCTTAAAGCTGCTTGAGGTCAGGAGAGTTGAGGGAGCACAGACCTGAGCAGAGAAAGGAAGGGTCAAGAGGGTCTCAACACTCAGTTGTCAAGATTCTCTATGAGAGGGTGGAAAAGCTGCAGAGACTCAGATAAGAGCAAATGCTGCTGGTGGTGAAACAACTCCAAATAACTGTTTCCAAGCCATTCCTATAGTTGTATGGCTGGCTGATCAATAACTAATGTGTCACAAACACATTAGATAAGCAGCTGTCTCTGACCTCTGTGAAAAAAAGAATGTCCCTTCTTCCTTTCTTGTGTGTCTCTGGCAAACATTTCAGCCTTCCAGTGTGTCTGCAAGTACTGCAGTGATTCTGGTGCTATGAGGGAAGCTGATTTTATGGCTGCTAACCAGTTGAATAAACATCTGACAATTCCCAGTGTGGTTGTTGTTTTCATGCAGATGTTTACCAGAGCCTTGGATGCTGGTGGCTCTCTGGCCTAACACTTCAAGCACTCACAGAGGGTTCTGGAATCTGAATCCCACCATTTTCAGAGTTCAGTAATATCTGCTCGAGTTTCTGCATGCCAGAAACTATATTTGCACAGGATCCTTGGATACATTTGGGTGTGAAATACTCAAATAAGTTTTCACAGAAACTATGGAACATTGATTGCATGAAGTGCAATGAGAGAAAGAAACATGACAGTTTAGAAAACACATCTTTAGAAGGAAACTTAAGCTCACTTTCACACACAGGAATGCAGAATGTCTTAAAGATGTTAATACTTTTCTACCAAAAGTAGAAAACTGTGCAGCACTGATACTCAAGCATATTATGCTTTTTATACAAGGAGCTGAGCAACAAGGTTCACAAAGTAAATATGGATTAGGTCTGAAAACACAGCAGGGATGGAAGGAGCACACCAAAACATAAAATAAGAAAGGCCATTCTACAGTAGCACCAGTTAATGGCATCATTTTGTTGGCCTTTCATCTCCCACAGAATACTCTAAGGACAGAGTCTGGCTCAGAGTAAAAGGAAACATTGCCACCTGTGTTCCTAGCTGGGCAGGTACAGATGGAGAAGTGACCTCAAGTGGCTCTTTGGGTGGTGTTTGTTTGGGATTTTTTAAAGAAAAGTGTCTTGGACACTGCTCCAAATTAGAGAAGGAACATGAAGGGACCTTCCTCGAATAGATTGAATCTGTTCTCCAGCTTTCCAAATCATGAAATAATGCAATAAGTACCCCAGTACACTCCTTTTAACAATGTGTTGGCAGCTAATAATTCTCTTTCTGTTCAAGGGCCTGGTACAGCTCCTCACAGTGGAGCTCTTGAATAAAGACACTCTTTCTCAGGAAAAGGCAGTGTTCTCTCAGCCAATAATACGCTGTGAGCTCTCAGAATGTTTGTTTTCAAATTTGGATGGAAAGGTTGCTTTTCAGCCAGGAGTATTCAGGAGCAGCAGTTACCTCCTAATGTGCCCCTCTTCAGCAATTCCAAAAACAGAGAGCCCCTTCTTCCTCTCAGATGTGCTGAGCTACCAAACTGAAAGGTGTTTTAGGACGTTCTCAAACAAATGAAAACCATTTTGAGGAAGTATATAATACCTATTGAAATAATTTCCTCATGGGATTTCATCTTTGTAGATTTTGCTGGGGTGCACTTGCAATGATATTAATTGAGAAAACAAAGGTAACCCTTAGCAACAGTATATTCCTGGGATGTAGGTAGCTAAAGGTCCTTTGATGTTGTCTAGTTTCTTGCTAGGTGTGTTATTTCATGTGTACCCAAAATGTGCTGAAATTTGTTTTATGGCTCTGTTATATCTTCCTGACTGTCCATTTTTACATTTTTTTTTAATCCACACTTCTGTTCAGATTCAAGTTAAACTTAAGGCTTACAATATTTGGTACTATCAGCAGAATAAATCTACACTGCAGTAATAGTATCATGATTTTGTTTGATCTAACTTAAAGAACCTTATGACCAAACCTCAGTGTTTCTGACAGCCACCCTTCGGAGACGTGTCTTATTATTCCACTTCAAGTTATCCTTTTTTCATTAGGCTCCTGGAACTTTTATCACTTTTCTTTTGTGTTATGTATAGGAAGAAGAGACAAATCTTTCTCCACTAACATTTACTCAATTTAGTTGTGTGTGACCAGAGGCAGTGAGACCTTCAAGCACAGTGTGTTTGGGTGCAAAGCCGCTCTGGTTGGGGTTTCATATTCTACTTACAGCAAAATATGCTGTGTAGAATTAATGCTTTGCTGCTACTGAATTACAGCCCTTGCTCTGGTTTGAGTTACCCTTTGCTTTCCAGACCCACCCTAACAGCAGTGGAGTTTGTTTGCTGCAATATTCTGCTCGAGATCTTCAAATGCCACCAGTCCTTGGCTCCTTTCCCAGGTTACTGGAGGGGTCAAGGAACTGAACTACTGCATATTTTAAACAACAAAGCAACACCCCCCTCATACAACAACAACAACAAAACAAACACAATACCCACAATAAATATTTTCAGAGTTTCATCAATTTCTGTTTTCAAGGAGATCCCAAAGTATTTAATGATTCGTGTCTTCAGCGCAAGACAAATCTTTCTCTCAGTGATGTTTCACGTGGTCTCGTGTTGTTGCCAGCAAACTCTGCCTAAAATGGCCCTACTAACCAGGGATTTTATGTTCTGTAGTAATTCAAATTGTTACCTGCAGCTGCCTATGGTTTCTTGTACTGGCAGTTAGAGTGGCTTTTATCTATCAAGGAATATTGTTGATTTTTAAAAAATTTATTTATTTTAAAAAGTGGCAGTAGTGATTTCTAGTGATAAAGTTCCAAGACATTCTCATTTAATTATGAGTATTTCACTTAAAGTTACTCAGCTTTAGTAAGTCTCAATATGTGCAAGGACAGAGTTATTTCTTTTCACCCACGTATGATGCAAACCAGCTGAACTACAGAGCTCACTGGAGACTTCTATTCTTCAAATTGCTGTTTCAAAACAGAGGAGAGCATTCAGTGCTGGGTTTACTGCTCTTGTTCATTCTGTGCATTCAGACTTGAGGACAACAAGGTAGTGTAGGCGACTTGCAGGGCAGGAGAAGAAGAGGAAGGCTTAGAGGAAGCTCTACTGTCTTTTATTTTTTTAACTCTGTGTGATTCACGTAAGGCCATGACAGCTTTTGGTTGGAAGCTGAACAGCTGAGGAGCAAAAAGCTGTGATCTGACCCCTGACTACCCCAACCTCACTTCTTGGATGCAGGGGAGAGTCATGTATTTTTAAAATGCAAAACTTTCTGCATTTTTTTACTATTTTTTACTATTCATCTAAGTTGAATAGTAAAATAATAGGGGCAGATATGAGAGTTATCTACTGTCAGGCTTAACTGAGGCTTTGTGAGAAGAATTTCATATTCTGATTTGCCTCCTCTTCTCAAAGCCAACATCCATTGCTGCTGTTCCAGAAGGTTTCAGCAGGAGAGTTTGGGAGAGCTGTGTTGTACCTGCTGAGGAAATCACTCCTGGCCTCTGGGCAAGACTTTCTGCTCCTTGGATCTATTCTTTGCATACATTGTATGTTATAGTTTAATTATAAGTTCTGGACTTGTTGCTGCAGTAAGGGAAACACTAACCCTTTGTTCTGCTTGAACAAAGAAAAGGCAAAACAATTTACAGCACTTCAGTGTAATTAAATACTCATTATGGTGCTAACGATTGGAGGGGATTGGCACCACGTGTCTTTTTTTTAAATAGGAGCAGCAGGGATAATTGTGTTGAGGCTATTAATTTGCTATTTACTTTCTATGACACTCTTTACAAAAGTAACAGCCCAAGATTTCTGGATGGTGTCTCTGATATTTGGGACTTCTCCCAAAGCATTCAGAAAATCCTGAGCGTTGTCTTGCTGCAGGGAGCTCCAAGAAACTGGCCCAGAGAAGAGCGACCAGGCTGGGGAAGGGACTTGAACACAAATCCTGTGAGGAGAGGCTGAGGGAGCTGGGGTTGTTCAGCCTGGAGAGGAGGAGGCTCAGGGGAGACCTCATCACTCTCTACAGCCCCCTGACAGGAGGTTGTAGCCAGGTGGGGATTGGTCTCTTCTCCCAGGAACCAGCAGTAGGACAAGAGGGCTCGGTCTTGAGCTGCCCCAGGGGAGGTTTAGGTTGGATATTAGGAAGAAATTCTTTACAGAGAGAGTGATCAGCCACTGGAATGGGCTGCCCAGGGAGGGGGTGGATTCTCCATCCCTGGAGGTGTTTCAGGTGAGACTGGATGTGGCATCAGTGCCATGGGCTGGGAGCCACGACAGGGTTGGATCAAGGGTTGGACTTGATGATCTCAGAGGTCTTTTCCAACTTGGCTGATTCTCTGATTCCATGATCTTTGTCTCAAGTCTTCACTGAGAATTTTGTTCTTGAAGGCAAAGATGTGTTTTGGTGCGTGAAACACTTTATTCATGAGAGAGAGAATAATAACATTTATTTATGAGGAAGTTGTTGTGCAGTCAGGGAAGGACAGTGCAGGAATTGAAGTGAGTGGCTGCTGAGCTGCGTTCCTTTGACGGCTGCACATGGAATATGGTGCAAGTCTAAACTCATTCTGCAAGTTCTGCTGCTGAGGGTTTGTCCTGTCACAGGTTTTGTCATGAAGTTCACCCCTACATGGTGTGACAGAGTCTTCTGCAGAGGATCCAGGCTGTTTGAACCAGCTCATGCCCCACAGCAGCACAGCAATATCCATGGAATATGTGCTTCCAGCAAGTAATTCCTGGTACTGCTTAGCCCAGGTAGAGCTGTGTTAACGTGGCTCTACAGCCATTAGATCAATAATCCTTATTCTTTATTCTTATTTATTCTTATTCCTCATTCTTATAAACACAGCTCATGTTTAGGTGCACACACATATAAATATAACCCCAAAAACCATAAACCCCCTGCTTTGATTAAAACATGAGGAAGTTTGTTTGTTATTCTTTTACAATGACAGTAAAGCTAAATGACAAAGGTTTCCATTTCACAATTTTGTTTTGGTTTCCTTTGTCATCTTAAAAAAATATTATTTATAAGGCAGCATGTGACTTCAAAATGAAAATTGGAAACTTTTTATGCAAAGCAAGAACTAAAATTCTTTAGGATGCTCCTGCTTGTTTTATGAGTTTCTCTTGCTTAATCTTTCTGTAAACTTCAAGCTGAATTTGTGCCAATATCTTTCCAACCTGCATCTATAATCAGTATATTAGTACCTTTTCTTAAGTTGAATAATAAAAGAATAGGGGCAGATATGAGAGTTATCTGCTGTCAGACTTTTCTTATCATATTATGCCATTTTTGTCTTGATTCCCTTGTGAGTAACACCCTATTCCAGGTGAGCTTAGAATTGCAGGACTTCTTTTGCTTTTTGAGTGGGAATTTGTAAGGAGGGTAGACTTCATCCTAAGTAAAAGTCCACATGATATCATCCATCAAACACCTTAGAAGATCTTGAATGTTCATGTATCTCTTTCATCAACCTTTCTGTACAGTTATGACTCAATAATGTTATTTTCAGTTCTAGAGAGCAGATATAAAATATGCTTCCTCTTCATGATTAAAATCCATACTTCATTAAAAGCTACTTCTCTTCATGTTTGCCTACATTTTGATGACCGGACTTCAGGTTCTCTGCAGGTCTTGGCTGGCTGAGGGTGTTTCACACTAGAACACTTCTCTCCCCAGTTAGATGGTGGCAGAAGCTTTGAAGAATAAAGCTATTTATTGGATGAGGAGGAAATGTGGATGAGGCGACAGTAATTTTACATTTAAGCATATAACACTTTCTAGTGCAAAAAACTTCGGATAACACCCTGCCCTTTCTCTTTTTCCTTTTTTTTTTAACTGGGAAGATCTTCCTCTATATTCATTAGAAAATAAGGAGACAAACCTTGGGCTTTAGGGTTTGGGGGGTTTTATTTCTGTTTTTTTTTCTTTAATCTGTTAAATTCTGCCCTCCCTTCAGCTAAGCAGGAAACTTTTAGGACATATGTTATGAACATTTGTCTGCACCCTGGGGCTGCATCAGGAGCAGCAGCTGCTGCCCTTGGAGTGTGTGAAAACCTGCACAGGTTCTGCAGCACCTGCAGAGCCTCCTGAAAGACCTCGGAGGGGGTTAAATCTTTTCTTAAATCTCATCTTAAATCTAAATAATTTCCCCACCATGTCACCAGCTGTTGGTGTCTCTCCATCCTTCTGCTCCAGGTGGAGGAATTTCTTTCACCCTCAACCTGCTGCTGGTAAAAGCCAAAAGAATCCCACCAGATTCTTCCCCAGGAAGCCTCAACCTTTATTTTAGGCATGGTTGGATTATTATGATCTTATTTTATATGTTTCATGTGGGTAACTGTAGGTTGGACCTTTTTAAACTTAATACTCGACTTTTATCCTAAATACATTTTACTGCAATTAAATTATCTGTATTCCTATATACACATTACTTATATGTATAACACAGGGTTTTAAATCAGAGTACCAGTGCAATTCAGTTAATTTGTTTTCACCCACATTGTGGGTAGAAGATTAATGGAAATCTAAAGTCCCTGAGGTTGTACAGGTACCTTTTAATATGGATTTCAGAGAAAACCTTGCTCAGGATAATTTCTGTGAAGTTGAGTGTTGAAAACTTTAATGGGAATGTGTCTGTGTGTGCATCTATTGCTTTATGTTTTTTAAAAATGTTTGGGTGTTTCCAAAGCTCCCAAGTGTATGGAATTTAAATCCCTATCAATGTCACATACCAGTTAAACCTTATTTTTAATTGTCCTGGAAAATTGAGATCCTTCCAAAAAAAAGTATTTTAATTATCTCTAGGATTTCTTTCAGGCTTGAAAATTGAAAAATCTCAGGAGAATTCATAAAATCTTGAGTTTTATAGGGGTAAATTTTTGCTCTTGCTTATAACCTTTTCATCTATACATCCAGGACTACTCCTATTTTATTTACAAGCCGGTAAATAATTGACAATTTGTTTAATGGGAGTGTTTATTTAAAGTAAAAAAAACCAACAAAACCCACCAAAAATAGGACTGTTCATACCCCAGAGAAGAGCATCATTCTTATATAAGAAAATCATTCTCTCAAATAAAATGCTAGTCCAGACTTCTGCAAATTAGAATTTAATTCACTTGATTTTTCAGTTCCCAGAATATTCTTTAATGCACACTCACCCCCAAACAGCCTCTTCACTCTCCATCTTTACCTTGTTTCCTAAGTTAGTAAATACTTTATCCCCACACAGTGACCTGTGAGGGGTGTTCCTAAAACACAAAGATTTAGGGTTTTTTAGAATTGACTGGCTAGGTTTTAAATAATAAATGCAATACATATTTTTTTCCACAAAATAAGAGCTTGCTTTTGGAATATTAACATTTTAGGGTTGGCGTTTACTAAACAAAATATCTGGAAAACATCGTGATCTTTGACAGCTTTGAAAAGAAATATTTTAGTATTAGAGTTCCAGTTACAAAGTAATTAATGAAAGTAGATGTTAAAAGGTAAAAATAAAGGTTAGAATTTTTTTCTGGAAAACCAGTAACATTGAAAAAACCCCAATTTATTAACAAAGTGTTTTATTGTAGGCTTATATATGTTGGCAATTATTTCAAACAAATTTTTTTCTTTGACTTCATAAAAAAGCTGTTTTAAAATCTTTCGTGTTTTGTTGCTGACCCAAAAAAGCTAAACTTTGCAAGCAGATACGAAATCCACCCAAAATATTCAGGTTTTTTCCTTCTCTCTTCCTTTCCACCCCGACATGGTGCATTTTCGTAGTCAGTAAATAGGAGTCCTTGTTTGAAATTAATCTAATTTTATCCCAGTGCTGGATTTCTTCAGGGTAATCATCTTTTCCTTTCTCTTTTTTTTTTGTTTGTTTGGTTTTTTTCCCTTGAAAGACGAAGGGTGTTGGCGATTTCTGATGGAATTGAACACATCGGGAATCTGCGCTGGGAACTCGCCCTGTGCCTCCTCGCTGCTTGGACTATCTGCTATTTTTGCATTTGGAAAGGGACAAAGTCTACTGGAAAGGTGAGGTTAAAATCCTGGAAATTAGATGATTCTTGTTCTCCAAACCTGTGCCGTCCTTAATAATTAAATCTGAATAATTTAATAATTTAATAAGTTAAATAAGAATCTAATAATTTAAATCTGAACAGTGGAATTCCATGTGTTGCTGTAAGCAACTATACTTGTAAAACTGATTGTAATCAAGAATCAGTCATAACTTTAGATTGTTTTGGTTTTTTTGCTTTCATGATTTACCTTTTCCCTAATTCTGTCAGGTCAGGCTGGTTGGCTTGGTTTTGGTTTTAATTTAGCAGGTGGCATTACTGGCCAGTCCTTGAAGCCTGAAATCAGCACTGGGCCCTGTTGATTTCTCTGCACAGTGTATGAAACATTTGAATTTTGCTCCAAACTGACAGGAGTTCAAACTCTCAGTCACACAAAAGAGTCGCCGGGAGTTTCAACACAGAGGGAATTTAGAAACACAAATGGAACATCAAAAGCAGAAATAATGAAAGCACTCAAAGGCAGATAAAGATGGGCATGTTCTGGGGAAAAAAAGAAGAGTATTTAGTACTTTTTGAGTGAATGCCATTCAGTGCTGGACACTCAACAGAGAGACACTGGTTCACAGCCTCAGCCAGTCATGGGATGATGCAGAGGTTGCCCCTGGAGTAGTAGCAGACAGAGCTCTGAGCAGAATATGAATAATCAACCACATACATGAAAAGAGACACAGTTCTGGAGGGAGGATCTAAAAAAAGCACTGGTTTCTCCTGTGGGAACCATAGGATAAAAGGGAAAAGCTTGGTGGATTGCAACATTTTGTACATTTAATTTTCAATTGTGTCTTAGTTTGGAAGGCGTGGTTGGATTTTTTTTTTGTTTCTGTTTCGGTGGCCTACATTTGTAAATTTGAAACTGTTCGAAATGTAGTGGTTTTTTAAATTTAGAAAATGTCAGAAACTTTTCAGCTTTGTCAACCACACACACACATCTTTCTAGTCTCAGAATTTTGGCTGAAACTAATCTCTGGATTCTGTCTGTATTTGCCAACTGTGTCAGTCAATCTGGTACTGCCTTTTGCACACACACAGATTTCTGCAGCCCACTTTTATCCAGTCACTGCAGGAAAAATGCTGAGAAAGACTGTCTAGGGATATGCATGAGCATGAATAGTTTAGAGGAGAGAGGGAGAAAGATCCTAAAGAGAGGAATATAGAGAAGCAAGAGTGAAATAAGGGAATGACAAGATACATGTCCACATGTCTTTGAAGTGTGGGCTCCAGGGAGGGACAGGAGTGCTTGGGACTTGTCTGAGGAGCTGCAGCCTGGCAGGGAGGAAATAAAACAGAGCAAAACTGAATTTATTTTTTTTTTTCCATCAGAAAGAATGTCTGAAGGTGGAGGTCTATTCTACCATGGTATAATCTGACCCAGGGATCTGCAGGGACAAACATGTCTCGTGGTTGCACACGCGCGCTCGCACGCAAGGCTGGGCAGAGCTGCTCTGTGCTCAGAGCAGGAGCAGGAGTAGAGCTCCTTTGCTGGTAGGAAGAGGCTGCAGTGATTAAAAAAAAAAGAAAAAAAAAGATATATTTTACATTTCTGCAGGTTATATTCAGAATTTTATTATTAAGGCATGAGATTCCTTCAGTTTGTCCCATTTCCTCAGAAGCAGGTCTTGGGTCTTGGAAGTAGTTAACTTGTTTGACCTTTAATTTTTCCCTTTTCTTTTTTCTTTTTTTTTTTTTTTTTTCTAATAGCTTAGCTAAAACCTCAGCTTAGTGGTGGGTGGGATAAATTGTATTTGATTTTATTTCAGTATGGTTTTGATAACCATCTTCCTGATGAGATCAGGAGAAACAGCCTAAGAAAGAGATGTGTCTTGCCCACTTGAAGCTTTTCAACTAAGAAGAACAAAATCATAGTCTTGCATCAGAAGTGCAAAGAAAATGGGATTAATATCCAGTGTTCAGCTTTAGAGGTCTCAAGCTTAAAAAATTTAGATCAGGGCTCTGTAAGAGGTAGACCCATCATATATTTGCACTCCTGAAATCAGTTTGACACGAGCAGCAGTTCTGTTTCCCAGATCCTGAGGAATTAGACTGGTGGATTCCCACATTCCTTAGGATGCACTGCAGCACTCACCAGTCTGCCTGTGCAGAGGGTCCCTGGCTGCTCAAGAAATATGCAGTGAGGAACTTTCATAGCCAATATTGATCATTTGTTTTCCAGTTCCATTCCTGTAATTGGTAAAGAAAACCTTTTACTGGATGAACGTGTGACATTGCAATTTGTTTCCAGGGGTTTTTTTCCCCCTGAGCATAAGTTTACTTTTTAGATTTATTTAAGAATTTTAATGTTTTTGCCACTTATTACAGCCAAAGTTACTGGAAATCTGTGCCATGTCACTGCCCTCCCAGACCAGCTTTACAGAGGCAGCAGTCAGGTGTTGTGGATGCTACAAAGGAATTAAATGTTCCAAAATATAAATAATGGAGCAGATTTCTGGGCTGCAGTTTCCATTTTTGATATATTGGCATTTCTAAAATTCATATTTAAGCTCATTCAATCATGGGCCTTTCCACTATATTGAATTCATTACCTGCTCATTTCCAGGAAACATTTAAAATTGACTCCTGGGTTTTTTATCATAATAATAAAAGTGGGTTTAGACCAGCCTGTTAAATTAGTGATATTCTCTAATTGGATTGAATAATTTCAGTGAAACAACAAATTTATTCAAAGCATATTCAAAGTTTTATCACCTTTGGAAACATTTTCAAAGGAAGGTGTCTGTGGGATAGAATAGGGAGAAAGAGGACAGGGGAAACAGAAGGGAAATGGAGAAGGTGAGAGAGAGGTTCATCTTCACACAGTTGTGCTCTCTGAAATATTCAAGAAGTGGATTTATTCTTTTTCCATTTTTCACTCTGCATCCTAACACACGGTGGAAAAAAACCCCAGGCCTTAAAAGCTTTCATAAAATAAACTCATCCTTTTCCAACCAGCACTATCACAAAACTCATCTCCTCAGACTATCAATATTTAATATTGTAAGATAGTTAATATGTGAAATGCAACATAAAGTTTAACTCCAACTGAAGTGCTTATGACATTCTTAACAAGGTGTTCCAAACTTTGCCATTACTGTTTTTGAAATTCATTACTTTCTCACAAAGCACTTCAGCTTTTACATTTCAACAGATGTGGAATATCAGAATCATTTCAGGTGATTCTGGCAGCTTTCAGGTGAAATGTATTTGTGCCTTTTCACAAGTTTTTTGCCCTTAATTAGTCAGTCTTAGTTATTTCTATGCTGGCTTTCACTTGGAAAACGTTGCACAAATGCAAAATGTGGGGTCTCTGAATGAGAAAGTCGAATTCAAAGGGGAAAAATACAACAAGGTAAAGTTATAACAGAGTGATGTGTGTGTTGCAACCTGCCAAGCTTGGCATTTTCTGGTATCCATCTTATGGAGAAGTGTTTTCAGTAGCTGGAATCAAACTCTTCCAAAGATGAGGTAAGAACTATGGAGAAGACTGAAGGAAGTTAATTTGCTAAAGGTTTAAATTATTGTTCCATTCTGTGATTATTAAGGCTTGGTTTAGTATCTTATTTTTCCAGAATATTTTTGCTTGCTAGCCATGGCAATTCTGAGTATTCCTGTAATGTACATCCTTACATAGTTGCTGAGCCTTTCTAACATATGACATTAATAAAATCCTCGGGTACAAGGGGACAAGTTCCTTTATGGATCTTGACTATCTATTTATTAATTTAACTAAATGTCGTTGTGCTTTAAGCTTTGAGAGAGGACTACTAGAATCTGGTAATGTATTTTTCTTAAATTGCTTACTGAAGGAAGTAATTCTAATATTTTCCTTTTTTTTCTTTTTATTTTTCATGGGATAATGAGAGTTTTTTCAGACCGTGATCATTCCACTGAGCTCAGAGTCACACTTCACTTACAGCAACTTCTGCCTGATTCCTTTTGATCTGAGGAGTCAGCTGGACTCAGAAAGGCATTTTAAGTCTGTCTTATTCACCAGTCCATTCCATTCCTGCTCAAGCATCTTGGTTACTTTTTGGATGCATCAACACACCTTCTTCTGCTGATATTCCTAGTTTGAAACCCTGTCAGCAACTTACCTTTGTAGAATCACTAAATTGTGCAAGTTGGGAGGGATCTTGGACTGTCTCTTGTCCAACTTCTTGGGCAGAGAAGGTTCAACACTGAACTTGGAATAGTCATCTTAGTGTTCGACTGGCTGCACCTTAAAAACCTCCAAATTCAGAGATTTCTCATGTCTTGGGGTAACCTCTTCCAGTGCCTAATTTCCCTCATGCTCTGAGGTGAATTCATCCCAATATTTAATTTTGCTACTGAATTATCCTCTTTTTTTAATACCTCATTGTATTTTTGTTATTCACTCCAGATCAATTCTTGGTTTTGTATCATCTGTGTTACCACAGAGCATGGGTTTGAGTGTCTCTAATTATTGATGCCCACAAACTGACTTGAAAATATGTCTCTATTAACAAGCTAAATTAAGACATTCAAGGAAAAAAATAATCCATTTTTTTTCCCTGGACAGCTTCACTGTCCTATTCCTGAATGGGAATGACAGTATTCAGCATTTAATGTGTCACACAGACATGGGACCACTGATCAAAATTGCTCTTGTCTTTATAGTCTCAAAGCATGATGTGATTCAGCTCAGTGCTGTATAATGGACCAGTACTTCTTTCTCCTCTGTAGATGAGGAAGGGTTGAATCAAAAGGGTTAAAAAGTAACCCACAGTCTTGTTATAATTTTCAAGTTATGCATATTAGAACAGTTTACCCCACCCACACCATCTTAATGTCTGTTGTAAAACTCTAGATCAGGTTTTGCCATTTTATGCCTCAACACAAATTCAGCATATTCTGATTTGAAGTGTTAAAAGAGCATTGTTTGTACTGTCAGGATTTTATTTCGTATTAGAATATCACACTGCTTTTATGATCACTAAGACCAATACTCGTGTAATTTTGGGGTCTTTTTGAATGAGTTCTCATTAATATCATAAAGATAATCCTGTACCAGAGTTAATCCTAAATAGTTCTTCCACATTGTTCTGTACTTGCCCACTGGCTGCTGGCCAATATGTGATGAGAAATCCTTCCCAAATTATGCAGAATCATCTTAAAAGAGGAAAAAATCTCATAGGGGATCATTCTTCAAGTTTTTCTGGAACTAATTTACATCCCACAGAGACAGACTTCAGTAATCACTAAATATTATTCTATTCTGACTTCTGAATCTTTTGATTCTTTCTGACTCTTGGTGTTCAGTTTCCTGAAGTTCAAAAGAAACAAAGGAAACATCCCTCTTTTTGAGACTCACTCAAAAAATGTTTAGGATTAGAATCAGCTTACTCACTGGAAAGCTGCATGAAGTAGTAAGAAAATCAAATTTATGAAAAAAAAATAAAAATAAAAGCAAGGAAAATACCAAAGCCAAAATACAAGTGAATAATTTTTTTCAATCCAGACTAGAAGTAATGCTGAAATCCTTCCATAGGCCCCCAAACAAGATTTGTTTTTCAATGTGATGAAGTCTCCAAGAAAGCGCAAAAAACCTGCAGAATTCAAGCACATCATCACACAGGTGGTGTGTGTATCACAATGTTTTAAAAAGAATTTAGAGCCCTGTTATCACCACCTGTAGAAGCTTCATTTTGCAGCAAATGACATTCCAGTAATTGACAGTTAAATGTAAGGAACCGAAAATAAAAGGGGTGTGATTTTTTCCCTACTGAATGACTTGCAATAAAGTCATCACATATGTTTTTATAAAAAAGGGAAAAAAAAAAGTCATGATGCTCAAAAGAGTAATTTTCTGTTTGAGAATTCACCCTGCTATTAGAGAGTGTTAACTTTATTCTGTTTATGAAAGTATACCTCATGTACTTTCAAACTCCCACAGAGGGGGAGAGGCTGAGAAATCCAGAGGGTGCTGTTGGAAGGTGAGATCAGGAATGTTGTAGACCTGGAGCTGAGGCTCCTGCAAAAAGCTGGGGATGTTGCTCTAAAACAAATCATGTTTTTTTCAGCTTATAAACAACCCTGAAAATATCTTGCCTGCTGTCTCATGAAGCTCCTGATGTTAACATGGTTTTATCTCTCACTTCCCACCCCTTCTCACTCTGTAGCTTCTCTCCCAACCAGAGGGCACTGCTGGAGGGTTTCACTGTGCTCACATCCCTTCAAGTGCTCGGAGAGAAAAAGCACTGACACAGCTCCTCTCTCTACATAAACATGAGTTGCCTAAGGTTCTTGATTAAATAGCAAGTCAAAAGCTGAAATAATAGATTAATGATTGCACAGTATCTCCTCATGAAACATTTATGGCTTTTCTCCTAATTTATCAGTGGAGAGCCTTGTGTTATCTATTGCATCTCTAAAAAGGATACTGTGCAGTTTGCAGTTCATCACTGGAAACTATTAGAAATGACCTTGTGAGCTTTCTTGGGGGTGTAGCTGTTGCATATAAACAGGAAAGGATGAGGTGCTCTGATATTTTACTTGTCACTTCCATTATTCATTGAAGTATTTCACTTTCTACTTATGACACCAGTGGAAAAATTACAAACACCTTAGGAAAGCAGAGAACTTTCTTTTCTGAAAGGAGCAGCAGTGCTGCTTTACCTACCACAAATAAGCAGGATATTGGGTTGAATATGTGCCAGTGATGGCATAATTTTTTATTTAGCTCTTCTGTCACTGATTTTTTTTATTTTTCCAGTGTGTGTGCCTGGTGCCTTAACCTTCAGTGTTCTCCCCACGGTTCTGGTGGGACCCTGTCTCATTCTAACTGTGATGTTTGCTGGTTAATGGTTGGACTTGATCTTGGAGGTCTTCCCCAACCTTAATGGTTCTATGGCACTATGAAATGAATTTTGTAGCTGCAAGGCTGTTGTCCTTTTTGAAGTGCTGCACTGTTCCTCACTTAATTATTTCCACTGATCAGTTTGACTTGCTGAGCTGAATGCAGTGAAGGTCCACTTGAGTGGCAAGAGGTTTTTTGGAAGTCTGTATTAACTATATGTATTAAAAACCTAGATATAACAGAAAAAAGTAAGGTACAACCTGTTTGGCTTGACATAAACCAAATAATAATGGTAGGAAAAGAGCTTAGTAAGGAATTTTGACATTATTGTCAATCTGTGAATGTGCTGGACAGGAACAGTCACTGAAAACTGCACCATTTATAATGAATAAATAAGATAACCATCAAAATGTACTAATAAGTATTTATTTCACCCTCACATCTTAGCAAGGTTTAACTAAAGGCAGAGAGCCCTGGGGTTTCTAATTCTATAGTGATTCTGAAGGCTCCTTGTCTCAGGTTGCAATTCTGATAGGCCTGAATAATTCAATACAAAATAGATACCTGAGCTGTTGGAAGTTTATTCCAACAAATCAAACTCTGCACTAGGTATTACCAGGGGAAAAAAAAAAATAAGGCTTCAACTGCATTTAACTATTGGTTACATTTTATTTTGCATTTTTCTGCCGAGGAAAATCCCCAGAATTTATGTGAACAATTTTAAGATGCAGAACATAAGCTCTCAGGCTCTGGCTGGCTGAGTGTAGGGTCATTTCTCAATACTGAACACCACATCTTTCCCCTTTAATTTGTTTTTATGGTCCTGCTCCCTCCTCCACCTGCATTTTCGCTGCAGGACAGTGTTGGATGGGTTTATGGATGTTTCACTGTCCATCCCCCAGACAACTTCATTATCCAGACACTCTAATAGTAAATTATTTTCACACACCCCCTCAGCTTATATTTCTTTTTATTTTGGGAATGATTTACACAATTGTCAGAAGTTCAAGATTTGAAGGTTTCCTCCTTTCTTTCCAAACTTTAGCTTTTTGTTCTGGTTCTGGGGCAAACTGCAGTGCATTCAGTTTGAATCCAGCTTTAGTGCCTTTTAAATAATCTACCATGCTATTGGCAGACCTGAATAGTGCTTATATTTCTGTCTGTGAATAATTTTGTATGAATTGAGAGGACCCAATTTTCCATCTCTTTCATAGCAGTGCCTCCCTCTCGATGTCAGAGTGCCTTCTAATTTACAACTGTGCAAAAAGAAGGACTGGCACGTGGACCTAAACCAAGAAAAATAACTGAAGAGAGAATATTGATCTGCCTGAAAATATGAGCAGAAAGAGAATTCAGTGTATCAAGATTAATGCACGAAAGAAGTGGGAAAACTGTAAGGATTAGGTGGTTCCTTTTCCTTGAGGTGATGACCTGCAAGGTATCCACTGTGCTCACAGAGCCCAAGTTCAGAGAAGGACTTTGCATACCTTTCACCCATCATGTTCTCTGCCCTCCCCTCAGGAGTTAAGCTCTGCTTGCCAGCAGTTAAGACTCAGTCACTAGTCCCAAATAAAATTTATTTCTCAATAGCGGGCTATATAAAGGTCTTAATGGATTCAATGAGGCAGAAAGAAGGAGTAAAAGGACAGAAGCAAAAAAAAATAAGAGAAAGATGTGTGGAAAAAAAAAAAAAAAAAAAAAAAAAAGAGAAAGATGTGGGAAAAAAAAAAAAAAAAAAAAAAGAACTAGGCCCCATTGTAGGAGCCCAGGAAAAGGAACTAGGCAGCAACGATTGTAACTCCTGAAGTGTCTTTTGTTTTAGCCTGAAGTAACAGCAAAGAATAGCCCTTCATGGAGAGGCTTTAACACTCTGTCCAAGACTGATCTCTGTATTCAAAAGGGGAAAGTAGAACATTCATGAGATGCATGCAGAGTTCCTGCTCTCCTCCTCCTCTGTGTGAGGTTTGAAAACTATTTTTTTCCACTCTCCTGTGCCCTGAGCATTTAAGGACATCTCGGATTTGTTTAAAAAAAAAAAAAATGTTTGTGCCTCTCTGTGCTTTTACTAAATTTGTGTTTGACAGCTGGGGAAAGTATCAAATATTAAGCTTAAATCAAAATCACGCTTTCATGGTCTCATTTCTTCCCAGTTGCACCTTAGCAGCAGAGATCCACTTTTATATGAATGTTTAGACTGGATCTAAGCCCTGGCCCACAGCTGAAGCAAGTCAAAAGTGTGTTTCAGTGCACTGAAGGACAATTCAGGGCACATGCAGATGGGAGAGTTTTTGGACAGAAAAATCACCTGGTCAACTTAGTGTATGAAAATGAGGGGGGGAGGTGGAAGGGGGCAGAGTGTGGAAGGCCAGCTGTGATATTTGCAGTGGTAATGCAGTGAAATTTGCTGCAAAATTAAAGGGGAAACCAAAAGGCACAGATTAAGATTGAGGTGTCTCTTAAAGGAGAAATGCGTTGGTTGGCTAAAAGTAACACACAGAGGTTATTTTTTCGGGGGTTACCAGGCATTCTTAGCCCATTATGAAAAACTAAGTACACTGACCCAACAAAGAGCTTTTAGAAATATGTCATTTGTACCTATACAACCTCCTAATGGTTGTTTTCTCCTTCCACAGAACTTGTCCTTCCTTATCAATCTCTTCCCCCAGCCCAGTAGTCAGTGAACAATTCCACACAGCAGAACACAGAACAGGAGCCAAACCAGAAGTTGTTCTGTTTGTTGTGATCATTGATTATTCCTTCAGGTGCATGACACTGCTCCCAGCTATGATTTACAACTGCTGTGCTTTTATGAAGCTGTGTTTCACAAAACTGTGTGGTTTCCCCCTGTCCTGGTCTCTTTATGTGTGCACAGAGGATATTGCTTGTGTTGAATCTCAATTTAATGTGTTTGGAATATTACTTGCACTTTACCTCGTATGCTCTTTGAAGAAATCTCCTTGGTCCCTCAACTGCAATATGGAAATAGGAGCCTTGGTGTCCATTTATAGCTCTGACTCTCGTAATGATGCTTCAATTTCATGTTTTTTCAGCTGAAGTGGGATAGATATAATCCCCTACTCTCACACAGGTAGTTTGTCCTCAACTGCTGCTATTGGATGTAGCTTCAAGGCTGGCTCATTATTTGCAGTTTGCAAAGCAGTTTTAGGTATCCATCCCCATGGCACTGGATGCCAAGGCCATATCATATCAAATTTCTGCCCGTAGGAAAGTGGTCTCTTTGGTTTCTGCAGTCAGCACAGGCCAGATTTTTGGCTTTTAGCTACAATGTGAAGATGTCTTTGTACTACAAGTTTTGTTTACAAGGCTGTCCTTGGGAGATTTACAAACATTAATTCTGTCTCCCACCCCAGTGTCGGCTCACGGGGAGTGAATCCAAATTCACTCTTCAGAATGGAGAGTTTAACGAAATAAATTGCCACAGAGCAACAGAAGCAGCTCCAGGCAGCTGCTGGTGCTGTGCTGGTAACTAAAACACATCCCCAGGAGTGAGTTGGCTGTCTTGCACCTGCTATTCACTTCTGCTGCTGGGCAGTTGAAACACTTATGTGGTTAAAAAGAAAAGACTCAAAACATCCTGTCTGAGCTCACAGAAAGTAGACACTTTCTATGTCCACAAGACAACTAATAGATACTTGGGTTGTAGTAAGACACTGCTCTTAATTAACTGTGGTAAAAAGTTCTCTGAGCTCTTTCCTGTGAGTGTGAAAGGTGTTCATTGCTATCTGAGGTTCAGGTCAGTGAGGATTTTTGTGGTTTGGTTTGTGTATGTCACTTATTCCTGGAGTGCCTTACTGGGGTTAGAACCTTGGTGCAGCAAGTCTTGGATGAAAACAGTGAGATGCCTCAATTCCCCTGAGACCTTGCCTTTACACCCACAGAGCAGTCAGTCAGGGATCTCTGCTGGGCTGAAGGCAGAGCAGAGAGATCAAAGCATTTGCCTGAAAGAGAAAAATAAATCTGTGGCAGTAACACACTCTTCAGTCACACTCTCTTCCAGCCTAATATTTTTGTCATGTGACTCCTCTCATTTTTCCTTTTCTTCTCAGACTGAAAATCTGCTCAAAACCACAATGAAATTGCATCACACTGTCAAATCAGTGTCCTACAAGTCAGCCTTCAGGTGATTTAGAGGCTGGTTAGTAGGGAAGTTCCAGTGCAGTAAACCTTTAATCAAGGTGTGACTAACAGCATCCTAACAGATGTGGTAGCTGCAGGGAATGGAAATGTGGAGAATGAGGGTCTGGATGATCAGGATACTTGTTAGTTTAGGTGGTAAAGCTATTTATGATACTATTTTATTGTACGTAGTGCAGAAGTAGGATTGCAAATGCTTTCTGGTGAATACATTTCTCAGCTGTCACCATGGTAATAAGAGCTTATATTCCTCAGTGGAGAATAGAAATTGGTCTGTCATCCTCTGGGTAGACAAAACCCCACCTTTTTCAATAATAAAACATGAGCTCTTTATTATCCTGTAAACGTCTTGTAATTCCCAGTAGAATCATAGCATAGTTTTGGTTATAAGGGATCTTTCAGGGTCATCTAGACAGTACACAAGAGAGTTCATGGAATCACAGAATATCCTGAGCTGGCAGGGACCCACAGGGATCATCAGTCCAACACCTGACCCTACACAGACACCCCAACAATCCCCCCCTGTCCCTCAGAGTGTTGTCCAAACCCTCCTGGAGCTCTGGCAGCCTTGGGGCTGTGCCCACTGCCCTGGGGAGCCTGGGCAGTGCCAACCACCCTCTGGGGGAAGAACCTTTCCCTGAGATCCAACCTGACCCTGCCCTGACACAGCTCCAGCCCTTCCCTGGCTGCTGTCCCTGTCCCCCAGAGCAGAGCTCAGTCCTGCCCCTCCTCTGCCCCTGCCCAGGGAGCTGCAGACTGTGGTGAGGTCTGACCTCAGTTTTCTCCAGTTTCACGATCACAAAAATTATGAAAAGCTGTGAGTGTGCTCTAGGGATATCTTCTTTGCCTGCCAGTTTACAAATCACTTTTTTCCCCCATCATTTACTGCACAAGGTGAAATAATTCCATGTGTGCTCAGAAAACTGCAGAATTGACCAATAAATAATTTAGAGGTGGCCACTAACATACCTGCCTGAGTGTTTAGAAGATTGATAGACCACATCTCAAAATACATTCAGTTTTCAAAATACATTTCAGTACATTCCTACTGTATTGACCTTTCCTGTGTTTAACATTTGCAATTATTTGAAATGTCATGCATTTATTTGCTGACTTCTCATGTGCTGCCCAAAGTGTCTCCTCACCTCTTTGCCACTCAAGGGCTGCATGGCAATAGTAGACTCTGGTCAATATATTGATTTTTGCTGACAGACACCTTTTACCTTTTTTGGCTACCTGAAGGAGGAGTTCTAGCTGGGAAACCTCCCCTATACTCTCCTTTTGGTTGTAGCATTTTATCCACTTCCCAGACTGCATCCAGTACTCCTATTTCCCTCAGTGGTGGTGTTCATTTGGGGATTGTGTTTTGTTGTTGTTTTGGTTTGTTTGAGGTTTTCTTTAAAGACAAGTGAGGAAAATCAAGCAGAACAGGAAAGAAATGTTTTGGTAAAGCTCTAATTTTTTTCTTTACTGTTCTCTGAGTAGGAAGAATGAGTTGGCCAAAAATTCTGAGTTCATTCTACTGCACATTTAAGATCTTGCATGTTTTGGAGTGACAGGAAAAATCATCTCCTGCCCTGTTCTGACCCTTGCATCTCATCTACTTCAGAGGTCAGAAGCTTTTAGAATATGTCAGAACCTAATCAGTGGTGCCTGCAGTGAGAGCTGCAGGGCATTTTTAGAGAAACTAAGAATTTAAATTCATGTAGTGGCTTATTTGTCCTCCATTTCTGCCTGTGTAAAATCAGTAACACAACTGTAAATACAGGTGCTCGTGGGGGATAATTCTGCCCCACTGGAAATTATTTTCATAAAAGTGGGGCTGCCCTATATGAGGAATTAGTCATTCCATATTAAATATTTTTTAAGCAAAATGAAGGCTTCTGTACCTAAGTGTGATTAATATCAGTATCTGCTGTGTATAAAAGCAAACTACATGGCATTCAGAGGGCTGAAAGCCCTACAAGGTTCTGGAAAGGAACAGCCTTGATTTATAAAAGCTTGAAAACATTTTAAAGGCCTTTATAAAATGGAAAAAAAAAAAGCACCTCAGTTGATTAATTAGTCCTAATTTATATTTAAAATTCTTCCTGACTGATTTTTTTGAAGTTGGCTTTTACTTGATTAAATGGCAGTGTTTAATTTTGAGGTATTTGTGGCTCTGCAAATTCTCTGCTTGATGTGAGCTCTACATAAACACTTGGCTTGCAGTGATGAGCTTTAGCCAACATGCTGAAGTTTGCTTCCTCCTCTCCCTGCCCACAACCAGAGGGCACCTATTCCTCTTTGTGCACTTGAATGGTAAAAAAAATAATAGCATTACAGTTATAGGATGCCATTATTTCATTTGCCACTCTAGTTCTAGGCTGGCCCATTTATGGTGGAGATAAAATAATGAACTTCAACAATCAACTTCAATTCAAGCCTCTTCAGGGTAGAAAAACTGTCCAAACCAAAACATGCACCCCTCTTAACCAAAATACACCCCACCCTCTACATCCCATGGACAAGAATATCGTGGTTGTACCAACAGCTTGCTGCTTTTGTATTTACACTGCTAGAGCTGTGTCTGCTTGCCAAATTGTAGTGCTCGTTTTGCTAAAGGTTCTCTGCAACTTTCTGCATTTAAAAATGACACTGCAAACCTCCACTTTCCTCACTGAATTATTTTGGGCACACTGTGTTTACATCTGTTGGAATTTTTGCATTAGCAGTGTGTTAACAGCATATTAACAGTGTGATAAACACACTTTCTAACTAATGGAGAGCACACTCTTAGGCATGTTAGTGTTGAGAATTGTGTCAGCCTTTTTTTTATTCATCAGTGTAACTCCTCTGAGGACACTCAGACAGTTGGGAAGTGTAGGATTAATGTTGACAAATTTTGGAGACTGAGGAAGCACTTGGAGGGTGGAGGTTATTGCACTGAGCTCTTGAGATTCCTCTGAGTTGTATTTACTATAAGTAAGAGTCTTCTTACAAGGAAGTGAGTCTTCCTACAAGGAAATAAGTCTTCCTGATCTCCTCCTTCAGCATTTAATAAGAGCAAAAATGTAGTGGCATTAATGAAATACTATGTCCAAAAAGTCTTGTGATTCCTGAGTTGAGGTTGTGTCCCTGCCTTTAGTCTGGCAAGGTTAGTGTGGGTTCAAAGTGAATCTTTATCTACATTTCAGAGCAGACTCACCAAAAACTACTGAAAACTTCTGCACTAGTTTGTAAACTTCGGGTAAGCATATAAACAGTTTCCTATGAGCTTTAATCTAATAAAGTGAAACTTTTTCTTAGGACCCAGGGAAGGGCTGGAGCTGTGTCAGGGCAGGGTCAGGTTGGATCTCAGGGAAAGGTTCTTCCCCCAGAGGGTGGTTGGCACTGCCCAGTCTCCCCAGGGCAGTGGGCACAGCCCCAAGGCTGCCAGAGCTCCAGGAGGGTTTGAACAATGCCCTCAGGGATTTTTGGGGTGTCCTGTGCAGGGCCAGCAGTTGGATGATCCTTGTGGGTCCCTTTCAGCTCAGCATGTTCTATAATTTCTTGAGGCCCTGAATCAAATTTTACAATGAATTTGACCAAGGCCTATTCAGACTGTAATGGATTCTTGAAATATATGGATCTGTGATTTAAAGACATTCTTTCAGGATCCAGCCCACTGTTATAACCACTCTCACTTTTTTAGAAGCTGTTGGCACATTATTTGCCAGTGATTAGGTCATTATTAAGCTGTGCACATATCAGGAAAGAATCTGGGTATCTGCATTTACCATTATTTAATGCTTAAATGCAGGTGCTCAATTAATTTCAATGATGTGATAAAATTAGCTGCTTCTACATGTTATATAGGCATTTTGGGTGTTCTGGTCCCCATAACTGGGCTTTTCTGAATATGTCTGCATGGAGGGAAAATCTGTTCTTGTGGTGAACAAACGTTTTGGGGCAGGATCTGTTCATTAGAGAATTTTTACCCAAAGATGTCAAAGTCTGCCTTTGTATTTGGTCTAGACAGTATATTTTTGGATTAAATAGGAGGCCTGTAGACTTTATCAAAAGAACCAACAAGCTAGAAGAGCAATTTTAGCAGAACGAAGACAGATCTTGATTGTAATGGTCCTGGGCAAGCAGCTGTGGTAATTAGCTGGGAAATAGTTTCAAGCAACAAATATTTAGAAAACTTGACGCTGCTTAAGGAATACTTATGGGGAGAAATAGCTCATCATCTGAGGGAATTGTTCACTCCATTGAGCTGGGAATGTGAGCTGCTGCAGTGCCTGGGTACTGTCTGCCCTTGGTGCTTTCTCACTGATTTCCCAATTTTAACTTTGTTCTTGGGTTGGTCAGGTAGAGGCTACTTTAGAGCACTTCTAGCTCAGCTCTTCACCATGTTTTAGTTCCCCTCCTTTTGGAACTTTTGACTACAGGAAGACAGGGTTTTTTTTTTTGAACACAGAATATTTGAAATAGAATTTGGGAAGTGCTGAGAAGTGTTTAAAGTCAGACCCAATGTAAAGAATCATTTTTGCTGCAAAAAAATATATGGAAAACTTTTTCTTCACTCATTTTTAATGTGGTATTGAAGCTTCTAAATAATGACTTGCACTTGTTAAAGCATTTTTCATTCTAGAGATATCTCCCACACATTCAGTAAAAATGGATGTCAAATCAAAATGAAGTAGAATGTAGGTATTTGTTTTTATTGACTCAATGAATTTGGGAGTGAAGCTTTCATTTCATTGTAAAGGAAAGTGTTTCAGTGTGACTCAGACTTTTATTTACCTGTTTATTGCCTTCACCACCATGTGGATAAAAATAAGGACGTGCAGAGCTCTGCCAGGTACCAATTTTAATGTGTCCCACCCAGTGTGGTGTGGTATTAGTAGTGTTTATTCCTTGCTGCTCTTATTATTTAATGTAGAATCTTTTGCTTCCTGTGATCACTGTGCATTTAACAGGGTTCTTGTACCCCTTCACTAAGTGTCCTCTCCTGGCCCTTATTTTCTGGCTCATCTCACATTCCCAGTGATTTTTTCCTACTTTGATACTTATTCTCAGCTCTCAGATCTCATTAAATTTTCTGAGCTGTTGATTTTGTAATTTATTTCTGCTCTGAGTGAAGCTGCCTGCACTCACACATGAGTCAGTAGTAATTTTGAAGAAATTCTGCAGTTTATAGGCAGTCTGATTAAGGATGGTTTACTAGATTATTCTGGAGCAAGATTCCTTCTGTGGATAAACAAAGATGACAAACAGAAGATGATGCTGAATAAACCCATAAAACAACAAGAGAAAATAGAAAAACCCCAGCCATTTTGCTGATTCTATCCCCTACCCCTTCCCACTCATACAAATCCACTCACCTGGTGTCTGTTGGGTTCTTCCTTTAGTTTCTTTTTCTGCATAAGAAGTTTTAGCTTTAAAACATAGCTTGATCTAGAACGTTTTTCCCCCTTTTTACATGCTTTTTTAAAACCTTGTGATGCTGTCGTTCCTTTATACTGTTTTATACAATTTTTCTTGTAAATCCAATTAATGTGGAAAATATTTCTCTTCAATTGGCATTTGTATGCAGAGTCAGACCAGCAAAAGCCTCTTTTTCAAAAAACATGCTGGATAGAACATTTCACAGGATACCATGGCATTTGAAAAAGAAAATGTTTTATAGTGTTATCATCTGCTCTGAATGTCCAGGAAGTTAGAATTTGTGAAAGTGGCAAATATCAGTGAAACCAAGATGTCTGGGTTGATTGTGGCATGTAGGACTACTTTTAAAATTTTGATGGAAATAGTGCCCAAATTGGTGATACCAAAGTGTGTCTACACAGACAGCAGATGTTGGTGCTTTCAGTCTGGTTCTCCATGGTCACAGTGTCACTAAATCCATGGGCTAAATGACAGCAGGCTGAAAACACTCAGTGAAAAGTGAGGATGAGGGGGACATGGGGTCAGGTTGGATTTTCCATATATATTCATATACAGTCATTATTTAACATTATTTGAGTTAAGGCAAATCACTGGCAATTCCTGCTTTGATACTACCTGTGTTTACAGCCTGATGAAGCAATAGAGGATTTCAGGGGTGGGAGATTAGTAAACCAGGAATTTTCTGAAGCATCAAGTGAGATATTCTTCCATTTATAAAATACTGTCAGTTCTTTATAGTGCAAAGGAGCTTGAACATTGCAGCTTGCAGGACAGAATTCCCTCAACTTCCTGGCCTCAAAGTCATGGAATTCTAGTTCAGGTGTGTTCTCAGCACGAGCCAAGCAAGGGACTAAAGTTCATCACTTGCTGTTCACATGAGTCCCCTGCTCTGGAGCTGCTGTCAGGGGTGTGTGACCCTCAGGCTGGTGTGTTCTGCAGCAGCTTCAGCCAGAGAAATCCATGGTGGGGTTTTTGATTTCTGTGGGTTTGTGGCTCAATTCAGTGCTCTCAGGGCTTCCTCCTTACTCTCAGCAGGTGTTTCTTCTGCATTTTCTCACCTCCACTCAAACCCCTGTGGCATGATCTGACTGGAGTGTTCAGCAAAGCACCTTTTCATTTGGGGCAAGAAGTTCAGCAGCCCCAGGAGTCAAATGTGAACCTGTGCCCACATTTGTGCTTTAAAGATACTTAGGTATGGAAAGATGGAAACTTGGTACCTGCTTCAGTTCTCATGATCTTCATGGTGCTTCCTCATGAAATCGTTGCAAAAGCACCTAAATATCTGTTCAATTAACCTTGAGTGATACAGACATCTAAGTCTCTTAAAGTTTTGCTATTTAAACCTCCAGTACTTTGTACTCAATTTGCTTCCTATACTTTGTTACTTAAAACTCATGAATGAAATACCTGTTTCTCAGGATTTTTGGTCTTACTGTACTTTCAGTTAAGAACCTTAATATAGTTAGGAGTGGTTAGATGTCCTAGTAGATGCCTTTCCACATACTTGTATGTCTAAATATCTCTGTAAACTTGTCTTTCAACTACTTTGTAAAGGAGAACTCGGTGCAAAAACCAGCATGCCAGAAATTTTTATTTTCTTTCCAACTGCTTCAACGTTGGCATTGCTCTGACAAGGGTTTAAAAAAAGCAGTTTGAGCATTGGAATGCAAATTAACATACCAAGCAATTAAAGTCAATTAAAACAGGATGCAGTGTAATTAGAAACAGTTGTGTTCACATTGATATTCAGAGAGGTTCGATGTGTTGAAAGGAAAGAGAACAATTCAGGAAACTTCTAATGCCTACAGATGTGATGATGATACTAATAATGGCACTGATTTTCAAAAGGCCCCATCCTCCCTCACCTCATGAGCTCTTGGAACGCGTGAGAAAATGAGAACTGATGCAGTGGAATTACTGGGAGACTCCAACACCCCCTGCAAGCGATACCTTCTCTTCCCTCTGACCTCAGGGCAGTTACCTGTGACAGTGCAAGAGAAGCTGAAGTTTTGCAGCCTCAGTAATTGTGTCAACATCAACACCAATAAATTGTCAGCAGTGTCAGCTGGCTGGGGAAGGGTGGATCTGTCCCACCCATACTTCCTTGGTAGCTCTTTCATTGTGGTTCTGGATATCTGCATTGGTATTTATGGCCAGAAATACTGAGCCAGTTGAGCTGTATTTATATCCCCTTTCTGCATTGCAACCACAAAGGAGGGAGAGTCCTCCTTGCTCTAAAGCTGAGGCAGAACTACCCTGATGAAAAAAACAATATACTGGAGGTTGTGATTGTAGCACTTGCAACTTTAATAGGTGTGGATGGGCTGGGGAAGGCATTTGGAGAAGCAAACAGAGGTGTTTGACTCTGCAAGCCTGGATAACAGACTGGGATTACAAAGGTCCCTTCACATGACCTCTCTTGGGTACAGAGGTGAGTGGTGATGGAGCTGAGTGAGGAAATACACCCTAAGGAACCCGGGCAGAACTGTGTCTCTGCAAGATTGCAATCTGTTTGCTCTGGTGAAATGTTTCCAGGTAGTGGTGGGATGTGCAAGGCAGAAGGAGATGTGCTGCACACCAGGGTGGTGAGTGAAGCGCCACACAAGGAAATGTTTTTACAGATATTCAGGTGCAATAGTGTCATCAAATGTATGTGTCTGCTGACTACCCTCTGTTAAAAGCAACTACTGATTTTAAACAAGTAGAAAAAATAGCTGGCAAAGGACTAAATACAGAAACATGGAAACCATTACTGGCTACACTGTCCTTTCCAACCCAATATAAGACTCAGAGCAGGACCTTGTCCATTCTGTGTATTTCTTTTTTAGTTCTCATTACCTGATGATCCATTTTTATTTGAAACTTTAATGTGTAGAGAGAAGTTCTATTTGAACTCAGCCAGGCAGATCAGTTTGCCTTTCCACTAGTAATGTAAGCAGTGGGATAAAGCTTTCCATCTGGTGTTGTATTGATTTAGGAATTCATCCATTCAGAGACCTGAGACCTACAGGATTATAATGGTGGTCTCCACTTCTGGGAAAATCATGGTTTGTGTTTTCAAAAGGGGTAAGGCACCTGAAAGATAAATAAATGCTTAAAGTCAGTGAGAGTGAAGTGTCTAAATACCTCTTCTGATTTTGAGTTCCTCCATTTCTGAGTGTACCTGCCCACAAGATCATTTCGTGTTTGGGGTTAAATACTCAGCATGGTCTGAAAATCAAATTTCAGCTCATTAGTTATGAAAATGTGTTTAAGAGCTCTTTCACAGTTTTCATGCTCTGATGTATGGCTTTCACTCACATAGGCATGAGACTTTTGAATTTAAAATTCATATTTTTCAGGGCTACACAGGCTGTATTTTTCACCAAATGATTTTTCCCATTCTTGCAGCCTGTTAAGTAATTTTGGCTTGTGGAAGGCAGATGTGTAAGAGCATCATCTCACATTACAATAGTTACACCTACACCTACTCTGCTATAACAAACTGTGGAGATTTAATTTTAAGGTAGTTATTATTTAAAGAAATATTTATAGTGACATGGAATTTATGATTTAATCCATCCCTGAGTTTGAATAGCCATGTACTGTTCTCAGTACATGGGACCAAGTAAAATGGGACCAAGTCTGCTCAATTTTTCCTTGGGAAAACTTGACTTCTTGCAGCTTTCCAGAATCACTCCTCATGTAGAGAATAAACTGATTTCTGACAAAAAAACCCCTAAGGGCCATATATGTGAAAACAGAAATTGCTGGGTTTGAGCACCTCAGAAACTTTGCCTGAAGGTGCTTTGTGTGATCAGATTAACAAACCCCAAGGAGAGATACACAGTATTGTCCTTTAGGCTTGCTGAAATGTTAATTCCTCAAGCACAGACATGCAGGCAAAGCAGTCTTATGAGATGATAGTTTAGTGATTACCATGTATTGTTCTATAATGCATATAATTAATTAACTGCTCTTAGGAGTCTATTTTCCTGTACCTGTGCTTGGAATAGTATGTGGGTTAGTGATAGCAGAGTGTGTGGTCACCTGTCACCAAGGGAGAGTAAATAATATCCCTAAAGAGAGCTTCCCAAATCTCTCTCTAAAAAAAAGTATTGACCTTTCCTACAAGACATAAAGAATTCAGAAGGGAATATGCTGGAGGACAGAACTCACCTGCATGAACAGAAGCATCAAATGCACTTTCCCACCAGAAAAGGACTTGGTTGTTTTGGGTTTTGTTTTATCCAATGGCCAGATGGATGTGGAAATGAAGTTTTGTTGCAGTTGGAAGAAAATACTTCT
Organism: Pachyramphus minor; assembly: GCA_013397135.1. Taxonomy (NCBI): domain Eukaryota; kingdom Metazoa; phylum Chordata; class Aves; order Passeriformes; family Tyrannidae; genus Pachyramphus; species Pachyramphus minor. The sequence goes on from VYXB01002938.1 coordinate 251,574, forward strand.
CTAAAGTTTGTCTCTTCTCACTAGGTTGTGTATGTCACAGCCACATTCCCCTACATCATGCTGATGATTCTCCTGATTCGTGGAGTAACGTTACCAGGTGCTTCTGAGGGGATAAAATTCTACTTGTACCCTGACATCTCTCGGCTCTCTGACCCACAGGTAGGATCATGGATTTATTTGCCTCTCTCTCTGGGAAAAACTGCAAGAGTTTCTTGGTTTTGAAGTTTGAATAGAGGTGATTGCTGCATAGTTGTTCATAGTTGGAGGTTTGGAAATGTGGATAAGGCTTTAAAACCATCAGTGCTTTTGTGTGTTTTAGTTTTTTAGTTGTAATGTACCTTGGTTGATAAATGAGAATTTCCAAAACTGTTCAGTTGCAGTTGGTGCTTCTGCCACTGAGGGGAAAGAGCATTGCCACTGGTTGGACAGGAACAGATTTAACTGAGACTTAACTACTTTATGGTTCTTTGAATCTGCCAAATCTAAATCTCAGTCAAGATTAGTAGAGAAATTATTAATTGAGATGATTGCTGTCTTTGAAGCAGAAGCCTCTGTATGCAACCACAGAGGAATGAAATGCTCAAACCAGGAACTCTGCCTGTTCTGTTGTTTCCAGAGTAGAGTTGAACATGGAAATAATGGATTAAGTTGTTTTTTTTCCAGTGACAGATCAATAAAATAAAACAGTTACTCTGTTTAATTTGTCTGATATTGAAGAGAGAAATGACAAGATCTCTATAGAACCTGACACGTTGCAGACAGTATTTTACTTCTCTGGTTTGGCAATCTAAAAGGCATTATACAGTGTTACTCCTAAGGCTGTTACAGTATTAGATAGATCCTGAGGTGGAGATAGAAAGGAATTTGGGAATATTTGTCAAAATGATTTTTTTTTTTAATCTGCGTAGTGAAAATGCATCAGCATAATTTCTTTTTTTCATCTCAGCTTACTGCAAATGTGTATTTTGTTGCAAAAGACAATAGAAGGGAATCTTTCCTGGAAGTTTCTGAAATGACTGACTTGTGTAAAGTTTGCTTTAAGCAAGTAATATTTCTACAGAATAAAAAAACCCCGGAAAGTAAAAGATTAATTTAAAATATTGAAAATTTTGGTTGAAAAATTCATCATGTTGCCTCTTTTGGCTTCAACAACATTTCCATCATTCCATGTCAGCATAGATGGGAAGTGAAAAAAGGGCTTTGGGAGTGGTGTTTGAACATCAGATTTGCAATGTCTGATGAAATTAGCACTGGACCAGAGGAAAACAACAGGATTCTCTGGCACAATCCCAGTTATTTGCTTGCAAGAGATCACAGACTCAGCCTGCAGTCAGTCTGCTTTCAACTGAACCCTGAGTGTCTAAACTCATTGTACCCCAGACAAGAAATACTTCTGTCCTAAACTTATCTGAGGACATGGGTGGCATTGGTTTGTTTTGTGCAGCTCTAACTGGTGTTTGAGCCATGGTGTGGTTCTGACAGCTGAACTCACCCTCTGCCTTAAGCTGGAGTGGCACTGATTGCCCTTCTCTTGTGCCACACTGTGGTCATTGCTCCACCCCCAAAGTCTGCCAGCCTGGTGTAGAATCATGGCAGGGACCTTCCAGACCATCTCATTCCACCACCCTGCTGTAGGTGGGACACCTTCCACTGGACCAGGTTGCTCCAAGCATCGTCCATCCTGGCCTTCAACACTTTCCAGGGATGGGGCATCCACAGCTTCTCTGGGCAACCTGTGCCACGGCCTCCCCACCCTCACAGGGAAGAATTTTTGCCTCGTATCTCGTCTAAACTTACTCTCCTTCAATTTGAAGCCATTCCCCTTTGCCCTGTCACTACAAACTCTTCTAAATTCTCTCCCTCAACCTTTCTTGTAGCGCCCTTCAGGTCCTGGAAGGCCACAATTATGTCACCCCTAAACCTTCTCTTTTCCAGGCTGAACAATCCCAGCCTTTCCTTGTAGGACAAATGCACTTCCTTGTATGAACAGGAGGCAGTTTCTGCTTCTTCAGTGTTGGTTCCTTCCCTTTTGCAGGGATGGACAAGGAGCCTGCTAACAGGATTTTGCCCTGAGTGTGGATTTTTCACGTGCCACTGCCACCCTTCCTTCTGTTTGTCATTGAAGGAGGGCATGCAAGCTTAAGGGACATTATTGTCAGCCACAAGAGGGGTTTATATGCCTATTTACTACCCTGTTCCCACTTGTAAAGAAGTACGTCGTTACCATGACAATTTGCAAAACACACAGTTTCAGTGTAGCAGCCTGGGAAGCACAAAATACTTCAGACACGTGTGTGTGTGTGTCTGCTTGTCCTACACATATAGCTGGGCTAAATTCCCTAAAATGCCTTCTGGGAATGCTCAGTGGGTGCTTTAACGAGCCAAATTCCTCCTCCAGTTCAGCGACAAGTTGCTGTACTTCAGCCACAGTATTTTAAGCAACTTTTAGCAGGAAAGCAGCTGAAGTAAAATACACCATAACAGAGATGGTGAAGGCTAACACACGGTGAATCGGTTGTAGAAAGTTATTTTTGCATTGGAAAAAGGCTATTCTGTCAAAATGGAAGTATTTTGTCAGGGATCATTAATCCAACATTGGAAGAAAGGTTTCGGAATCGTGAGTGGGATCAGTTTTCAAGAAATAAAGAAAGTTCAGCTTTTCAGTCAAAAAAATAGGTTTTGGCACAACCATTTTTATTAAAAAACAAGTGTAAAATAACATTGGTTTATTGCAACTTCTGGTGCTAAGAAGGTAGGGATACTTTCCATTTTATGGAAATGTAGAACTCAATGTTCAAACTCAAAATATTTGAATAATCCCCCACTTCACAAGCCTTTTCTGAATTGGTTCTTGAGCTTTTTGCCAAGAAGCACGTATAGGACAACTGAAATAACCTTGAGATTTGTGCTTCTTTCCATCTTTACTCCTGGGTTTTTTTTTATTTACTCCATAGTATCAAAGCCTAAAGCATGTGTAGTATCAGAGGTTGTTTTCCTCTTCAGCTGGAGGCCCATTTCAGCACCATCCAGGGTGGGTACTGTGTCTGCATTAGGAGACTGGTATTTGAACCCCAGTGCCAACTATGTTTGCTGTGGATTAAATAAATTAAGTTTCTCTCCGAGGCTCACTTTAGTTTGAAGTTCTTGAACCTTTTGTCTTTGTGTGATTTGCATTTCCACAGTTTGTTAGAGCTTTATAAGCAGCTATTCATCTGCCTTTTCAGCCCCCCTCAGCTCTCCAGTGCTGTGCTCTCCATTTCATTTTTATATTCCATCTCTTCAGCAGACCGAATCCTCTCGGTCTGAAAATGCTGGCTTTTGTCCTGTGTGTCTGTAGAGCTCACCCCAATCATTTTTGGTTGGAACAGAGGAAGTTGTAACAATCTGAAGCTCTATTTAAGCCTCAGAAATGCTTTGCTTCATCAACACCAAGGTCTCAACAGCCTTCATGCTCAAATTGCCTTGAAATACATCCCTGTCCCCTAATCTGGATGATACAGGTGTTGTTTGTAGCTTAAATATGGGATCTTTCCTGACTTGTAACTCACACAAAAGAAGGGCTTTTTCAAGTGAATAGGATTGTTATGGGCTTTGTATGCAAGACTGGCTCAGAGCGTGGTTCTGGTTGTCCCTCAACAGATTTAAGGCACTTAATATGTAATTGTACTTTGGGAAAACATTTGGCTCTTTGTGACAGGATTTTACAAAGATTTGTGCATGGAAGAGGTTAAATGGGTTGGGTACTAGCAGACATAGCAGTTGGATGGATCAGGAGGTTGGACAACGCCATGGAAAAACACACAGATGTAAATTTAAAATCTTCTGTAGCACTAAATTCTTAAAATGAGGAGGAAAATGATTTCGTGTTTATTGTGTGTTTGTATCCTAATAACTGGCTGAGTTACTCTCTTTTTTAATTAAGACTGTGTATTGTTTTAATGAAGATATTCATGATAGCAGCTGGAGGGATGAACTGGTCAACACAGACAGAATTGCACACTCCTCTGAACAAGTAGCTGCTTACCAAAATCTTGAAAAAATTAACATTTCTGTGTGGAAAGAACACAGGTTGCCCTTTATCTCTGCTTCATCATGTTTAATGTTCACATGAGAATGTATGTGGACAAATTACATATAAGATACAGGAAATTAGGAGCCATGACAGTTAGAATAGATTTTATCTTACTCTGGGGTTTTTTTGGTTTTGGTTTTTTTTCTGTGGCTTTTTTTTTGTTTGTTTGTTTTGTTTTGTGGTTTGGTTTTTTTTGTTGTTGGTTTGGGTTTGGGTTTTTGTTGTTTGTTTGTTTGTTTTACAATGAGAAAGTGTTAAAATTGCAATAAAATTTTGATGGCAGAAACATTTCTGCAATACTTCAGCCAGGAGAGTTCACTCCCAGGTAACCATGACTGTACATGTGACTGTGCAGGGCTTCCAGGTGATTCCATGGGCATTCCTGCAACGGCTACTCCCCCCAGTTGGAAAATACCTTCCTGAAGGACTTTTTCCATAAATTTGAAATGTGGTTGTCTGGGTTGTAGCTCACTGGACACTCCTTCTTGGAAATAAGAACCAAAACACAAATGCATAGAAATGAGCATCAGCCTAACCTTAAAAAACCCTTACACTTTATAGGTGACTTTCTTCCTTACGTTTTCCTGTGGCTCAAAACATGATTTCTTCCTGCATTTTTCTATGTGACACTTAGGCTAACTTTTCATAATCTGTGTGTTTATAGAAAGAGGATCATGTTAGTATATTGGATATCTGATTTGGAGAAAACTACTTTTTTTTTTTGATTGGTAGAAAATAACTTTGAATAAAAGCACATAATATTTTTTCCTGAAGATTGTATTTTTCCTTATGTGCTCCTCAATTTTTATATTAGCATGAGTTTATTTTGCTAGTTATTCCCTCCTTAACATGATCTTCATATGTTTCAGAATATACATAAAATTCTACTTTTAAAAAGTTGCTGAAACTGTAAAAGATTGCTTTCCAATCTGGCTAATTGCAATATACATAAGTGGGAGACATTTGGGAATACTACACAGATGCAGAGGTAATATTTTCTCAAATCCTGATCTGAAAATCCAGACTGGAAAAGCACCAGAGAAT
>VYXB01002939.1:0-25225 GCA_013397135.1 Pachyramphus minor
GTCCAGAAAAGAGTGACCAGGCTCTTGGGGACTTGAACACAAGTCCTATGAGGAGAGGCTGAGGGAGCTGGGGTAGTTTAGCCTGGAGAAGAGAAGGCTCAGGGAGACCTCATCGCTCTCTACAACTACCTGAAAGGAGGTTGTAGTCAGGTGGGGGTTGTTCTCCCAGGCAACCAACAGTAAGACAAGAGGGCACAGTCTCAAGCTCTGCCAGGGGAGGTTTAGGTTAGATATCAGGAGGAAGTTCTTTACAGAGAGGGTGATCAGGCACTGGAATGGGCTGCCCAGAGGGGTGGTGGATTCTCTGCCCCTGGAGGTGTTCAAGAAAAGACTGGATGTGGCACTTAGTGCCGTGGTCTAGTAACTGTAGTGGTAGTGGATCAAGGGTTGGACTTGATGATCTCAGAGGTCCTTTCCAACCCATCTTATTCTATGATTGTATGATTCTATGAATCTTTGATACTTTGCTGGTGGACTCAGCTCTGGTCACTGATGGGTCTCACTGAAACTTACTGTCACTGACCCAGGCGAGCACCTAGCCACCCCTGCAGCCCTCCTGCTGCCAACATCTTGCTGTCCACACCAAATACAGTTTTGTGTATTTGAAAGCCTGTAGAGTGACTGATAAGGAAAAATGGATCAATCTTGACTGATCTGTTTATTCTGACCCACAAAACAGAAGTGTGGTAGCTATCAGCCAGCAAGTAGGAAGGCAGCAGTAGGAGAGATGTAGTATTGTACAGAGGTTTCTTTAAGAATTATAGAAGATACACATAAAATAAAAATTATACAGTGTATTTACTGACCTCTATTTTACTTTGCCGGCCATTTCACTTATACTAGGCTTAGGTGAGTAGTAAAGTTAAGTTAATGCAATGTGACTATAAGAGCCTTACCCTATATGAGATTTCTTAAAAAGTGAGCAGAAATTTTTGAACAGAAAACAAGAATACCCCGAACCAATATTAGAATCTAAATTACAGAGTACAATACTAATATAAACAAACATGTATTAAAGTAGGATTCATGGTACAGCACAAAATGCCCAAAAATGGAATGCACAAAAATGATGCCTTATGTCGTACATGGAAAGCCTTGTTCTGTGTTGGAATTATGCGAAGGTGTCTTTCAGTCGGACCATGTATACCGTATATTTGAGAGGAGAATAATTTACTGTGAAAATATTTAAATGTGAGGTATCTGGTAGGATATAGTACTTTGCCTTCCTGCAGAATAACTAACAGAAAGGGAAGAAAGAGTTTATCCATGTCTTTTTAATTTACAGTTATTCTCTTTGGTAGTTAGTCATTAATGTTTATATACTGATTCCACACAGTTTTCTCTGCTCTGAATATTTGAGAAGAATAGAAACAAAGAAATGTGGTCTTTTCACAGGCACATGTTAGCGTGCTTACTTTTAGGGAAGCCAGTGAAAAGCTGATTTATAGCCTTTATAGTAGTCTCTCCTACCATTTGGTAAAAGAAATAGTGTAAATTTTATACTTTTTTTTCCAGCATACCTCAGTTGAGTCTGTTTTGTCATTATTTATAGCTCATGATCTAGACCTTTGGATCTCCCACAGAAGGTTAAGCATGAGAAATAAACATTAAAATGTGTTAAGCATGTGAGACTGAGCAAATCTACATCTTCATGGTTTTGTTTCATCTCTTTAAGCACATTTACAGTTATGCAAGGTAGTGTAGTCCTAGAACACCCAAAGAAACATTGTAAATTGTTTCAGGACTGTATATAATATACATATTACAGTACATGACTGAAACATAGCATACATTATCTTAGGAGCACCACATTGCTAGCCCAGCTGTTATGGGTTAACCCTGATATGCAGTTAAACCCCATGAAGTCACTCACTGAATTCCCCACAATGGGAGTATAAAAGAAAGAAAACTCATGGCTTGAGATAAAGTGTCTTACTAGGTAAAGCAAAAGCTATGTGCTCAAGCAGAATAAAAAAAGGAGTTAATTCAGTACTTCTCATCAACAGGCAGATATTCAGTCATTACTAGGAAAGCGGGACTTCATTATACATAGAAGTTACTTGGGAAGACAGACTTCAGAACTCCAAATATCCCCCATGTTCTATTTTCTCCCCAGCTTTATATGCAGAGCTTGACACTATATGGAATGGAATATTCCTTTGGTCACTTTGGTTCAGCTGTGTCCCTTCCCAGCCTCTTGTGCATCTCCAGCCTTCTTGCTGATGGAGTAGTTCTATTTCTATCCTTTTAAGTTTAGATATCCTTTTAAATCTAAGGATTTCTGTCCTTAGCTCTGTGTAACCAGTGCTTGGCAATAAAATATGGGTGTTTTATCAACACTGTTTTGGTCACAAATCCAAAACATAGCACCATATGAAGAATATTAACTTCAGCACAACCAAAACAAGTAAAGCTTTAATTATTGAATTTACCTTATTGACCTGTGCAGATGTTCTGAGCTCAGGCTTCTGGGACATTTTATACTGCATTGTCATATGTGACTTTCATACACAAGAGAACATCTGCTGTGTTGTTGCTATGGTACAGAGATGTATAGAAAACAGACTGAAAAGAACCTGTCGAAAGAACAGAATCTAGAACAGTGGTCTAGATTTTAAATGGCTGTCTAGATTTTTTTTCTCATGTCTTAGCAGTTTCCTGCTAAGCAAGTAGGGCTGCAAAAGTGTTTCAAAATGACGCTTTTTTATACTCTAAAGTAATTATTGCTTTTTGAGAGACCCTCTTTATTTATTGTGTTCCCGAGGAGAAAGACTTTTTATTAGTTACTAGGACTTTTTCTTTTGAAGACTAAAACTTAGAGGAGAAAAAAAAGGAAAAAAAAAAAGTCAGGTTTTTATGCTTAAAAAAATAAAAGTTTGAAAGAATTTGGCTTCCTTCTTAGAATAATATACTTTAACTGGTCAAAATGGTGGAGGAAAAAATACTGCTTTCTGTTTGTGTGTCCTGAAATATGTAGAGAGAACTTTAATTATGCATTAAATAATGGTTTTTACTGCTAGGAATGTGTCAAATTATGCATAGTTAATTTAAAATGTTTTAAATGTGCTGACTGGTAATTAGGAAGGTATTATGATTTTCTCCACCTGCGACTCCTCGAACGGTTCCATCAGTGCTGCCTCTGTAAAATCTTCAACATCCACTGGACGGACTATGTGACCAATACGTCTGTTCTTGAACAGGCTGCAGTCACAAGTATCGAGGCCATGCTGCTGAGAACACAGCTGTGTTGGGCAGGGCACGTCTCCAGGATGAAGGACCACCGCCTCCCTAAGACCATGCTGTACAGTGAACTCGCCACCGGCTGACGCAAGAGAGGAGCCCCGAAAAGGAGATACAAGGACTCCCTGAAACAACATCTCAGCCTTGGCCATATTGATCATCATCATTGGTCTACTCTGGCCTCCAATCGGGAAGCCTGGAGACAAACCATCTATAATGCTGCTGCCTCCTTTGAGAACTCACGCAAGATCACTCTCGAGGAGAAAAGACAACTCAGAAAGAATCGCGCCCAGTCGTTGCCGCCTGGGGAATCTTTCTCTTGTCCCTTCTGCAACCGGACTTGTCTGTCGCGCATTGGCCTTTTCAGCCATCAGCGCCTGCAGCAAGCACGGGTAGAGCCCTTCGAAGTCTTCGTTCGCGAAGTCAAGCCATGATGATTTACTCTTGAAGGGTAAATTCTTGTAACTGCACATCTGCACTCAAACTGGGAGCATCCAGCTTTTACCACTAACTTTTATGACATAAGTTACTCCTGGCACCAGTGCAGTAAAACCCCTGCTTATTTGACTCCCGTGAGTTCAAGAGTGATGATACATTTCTCTGAGGTTAATTTTGTACTTCAAAACTAGTGTCACAATATATTCAGTACTATTTATCAATAGGAGATTGCAGTTTAATAATGTCACCTATCTGATGCAGAAGCTTAGCAATCCTTATGCAGACATTGTTGCCAAATTCACAATTGCAAGAGCTCTTGACCTTTCTTCATACCGAGTGGAGATTCTTGATTGATATTTTGCTATTTCTGCTTCACTGCCCTTGGTTTGCAGAACATGCTGGTTTTCTCTGATTTGTCCACCTACTAAATCAAAGGTGTGGCTGGGATGTGAAAGACTTAGCCACTGAATATAATTTACCTAATTAAGTAAGAAATTCAGCTTTAAGAGGTTCAGTAAAAAGCATGCAATTGCAGTTCTTGTTTGGTGTTTAATCTGCTTGTTAGACCAGGTTGGAAACTCTGTGGTTGATCTTGTCTAGCTGCCATGTGCCCACCAAACCATTCTATCACTCCAACTCCTCAACAGGACGGGGCAGAAAATACAATTAAAATCCCATGGGTTGAGATACAGACTGGAAGATCACTTAACAATTACCATCATGGACAAAACAGAATCCACTTGGGGAAATTAATTTAATTTATCAATAATCAGAATAAGATAAGAAATAAAAATCAGATGGGTGTTCTGATGATAGAGATCAGATTTGTATCTCATTGACTGAGATACAAAGACCATCTTGTCTGTGTGTGGGGCAGATAGGGGAAAGGGCTAAGCCTAGGCCTAGACCTGCAGGCACATGGCCAGGCCTGCCCACAGAAAGTAGATGGTAAAGCCTGCAGCCAACATGGCCTCCACGATCTGGAGGCACATGGCCAGGAGCCACATGGCTGGGGTGTCGAATCAAGGAAGGCCTGCCTGGTAGCCTGCCCATACCACGCCCTGTGGAGCCTCTGAGTGGCTGTAGCTCCTCTCACTTTGCCTAGAAGGGCAGTGAGTGGTCAGTGAACCGCCTAGAGGGTGTTGCTACAGTAACCAAACTCTGTAAATGAGGCACACATAGGCTCCATCTTAGTTTGGCCTTCTTTCTCTGGACCAGCTATCATGTGACCTTTTGGCGGTAACTATTTCTCTCTTCTCTCCTTATTTTTCTGTTAATCTCTCTTTTCTTCCTTTACTCTATTCTTCCTCTTCTGAGGAACTTAAAACCAATTGAGTGGTATTTCATTGAAGTTGAGGTTGGTGTTTTGCTGAGTGCAATGAAGGTTTCCTATTCCACAGCAATGCCTGCTGGCTGGTAAAACCCTTGGAAGGCTATAGAAGCAGAGCTCAGAATGCTGTTTAGAGGGAAGTAGGGAAGTCTTTTTGTTCCTAGTAGCCTGCTATTAAGTGTAATACTTTTGTGGAATATTTTCCTTGATTGTATGTTGCTCCCTTTTGCCTAAATGCCTATTTTCTCAGTAAATTAAAGGAAATTCTCTTAGAGAAAAGTGTGTGGCTTCTTCTCCGGCTGTGAAATCAAAGTATCAAAGAACTAAGAGTGCAAAAGTTTTGTATGGGAACTATTGACAATCTAAATAACAATGCAACATACAGTAAAACTTGAGGCTTGTGGACTGAGGCATAACATCTGGTAATGGAAGACACAGAGAAGGTGGAATTACTGAATGCCTTTTCTGTCTCAGTCTTTACTCCTGAGGTCAGCCTTCAGACCTCAGGGGTTAAAGAAGAAGGCTGGAGAAAGGAAGACTTGGTTATAGAGGGTTGGGTTAGAGATCAGCTAGAGTCAACACTCGTAAATCCATGGGCCCTAATGCTAAGGCAGCTGGCAGATGTTGCTCTGCCTCTCTCCATCATCTTTGAAAAATCATGGAGAATGGAAAAGGTGTCTGATGTTTGGAGGAAGGCCAGTGTTACTCCTGTCTTCAAAAAGGGCAAGAAGGAGGACCCAGGAAACTACCGACTGGCCAATCAGCATTACTTCCATCCCTGAAAAGGTGATGGAACAGATAATTCTGGAGGTCATCGGCAAGCATTTAGNACTCCTGAGGTCAGCCTTCAGACCTCAGGGGTTAAAGAAGAAGGCTGGAGAAAGGAAGACTTGGTTATAGAGGGTTGGGTTAGAGATCAGCTAGAGTCAACACTCGTAAATCCATGGGCCCTAATGCTAAGGCAGCTGGCAGATGTTGCTCTGCCTCTCTCCATCATCTTTGAAAAATCATGGAGAATGGAAAAGGTGTCTGATGTTTGGAGGAAGGCCAGTGTTACTCCTGTCTTCAAAAAGGGCAAGAAGGAGGACCCAGGAAACTACCGACTGGCCAATCAGCATTACTTCCATCCCTGAAAAGGTGATGGAACAGATAATTCTGGAGGTCATCGGCAAGCATTTAGAAGAACAGCAGGTCATCAGGAGTAGCCAACATGGATTCACCCAAGGGAAATCATGCTTGACCAATCTGATAGACTTCTATGATGGCATGTTAGGATGGGTCAATGCGGGGAGAGCAGTGGATGTTATCTATTTCAACTTCAGCAAGGCTTTTGACACTGTCTCCCTTAACGAGTTCATAGGTAAACTCAGGAAATGTGGGTTATATGAGTGAACACTGAGGTGAATCATGAACTGGCAGAGCAGAATGGTCATGATCAGCATAGTAGAATCCAGTTGGAGACCTGTAGTCAGTGGCGTTTCCCAGGGTTTAATACTGGGTCCACCCTTATGCAACTTGTTTATTAATAGCCTGGATGAAGGGATGGAGTGTACCTTTGGCCAGTTCAGGTCAGCTGTCCTGTCCACGCTCACTCCCAGCTTGTACATCTCCTCACTCACAGAGCATGGGAAGCTGAAAAGTCCTTGATTTAGACTGAGCGTTACTTAGCAACAACTAAAATGTCCTTGTATTATCAACATTATTCTCATACTAAATCAAAAAGCACAGAACTGTACCAGTTACTAAGAAGAAAACTAACTCTATCCAAGGGTTGTGGTTCAACCTCAGTTAGCAATTAAGTACCATGCAGCTGCTCACTCAATTCCCCCTGTATTTTCCCCTGTTCTCATTATNCGTTTCCCAGGGTTTAATACTGGGTCCACCCTTATGCAACTTGTTTATTAATAGCCTGGATGAAGGGATGGAGTGTACCTTTGGCCAGTTCAGGTCAGCTGTCCTGTCCACGCTCACTCCCAGCTTGTACATCTCCTCACTCACAGAGCATGGGAAGCTGAAAAGTCCTTGATTTAGACTGAGCGTTACTTAGCAACAACTAAAATGTCCTTGTATTATCAACATTATTCTCATACTAAATCAAAAAGCACAGAACTGTACCAGTTACTAAGAAGAAAACTAACTCTATCCAAGGGTTGTGGTTCAACCTCAGTTAGCAATTAAGTACCATGCAGCTGCTCACTCAATTCCCCCTGTATTTTCCCCTGTTCTCATTATGCTGGTCATATTCTTTTTATATCTTTGTAGTGAATGACTCTTTCCTATTGTTTGAATTGCACTACTTCTATATAGCTTTTCTTTTTGATTCTATAATTAGACTTTTGTTAGAGTTTTAAAAGTATTTCTTTATTCCAAGAACAAAAGAAAGGGCAATATGTGAGTTTAGATAATGTTTTAGTGTTTTAGAATTAGAGCTTGAAGGTGTGAAAAACACTAAACAAAATCTGACCAATTAATAAATTTATATATAGCAGCAAATGAAGTAAACACATTCCTCATGTAACCAGATGCTGTAGAAATTATAGGAATCACATTCTGAACAGAGAAAATGATAAATCTGTGAAACAAGCCTTTTGTTTTTTTCCCTAAACTAGAACGGCAGGAGAATAAAGTAGATATACCTATTGGTACACAACTTTTGAAAAGCTTCTGATATTTTCTTTTATTTTTTTTAGTGGCAGTAAAATATCTGATTACTTTTCCAATCTGTTGTCATTTTGCCTTCTTAGCCCTTTGACGAATAGGTTTATTAGTGATTGAAAAGCTTATAGAAGTGATACGCAGTATAAGGAAATATATGCTAAATGCTATAAAGTGCCAGCACTATCAATCCTATTGAATGAATCAGTTTGAATTGTCTAAAGGACACTTTTTCTACACTTGGAATAGATAATTTCTACTGTTTCTGTAATTTGATCAGTTCTTTCTGCAGGGCTTTTCGTTTTTTTTTTTAATCCACTTCAGATTTAGCTGGCTATTTCAATTTTTTTATTTTTAACCCTGTCCATCTCTATGCTCTACTCACACGAATGCAAAATGCTGAAACTAAACTGTTGGAAAGTTTGGCTATTGGAACAGTTGGGGAATTAAACATTTAAAGAAAAAGGAAATAGCACAGTAGTTTGAAACACCCCCAAAAATGGTGCTTGGGAATAAGACAGAATGCTAACTTCTGAAATCTTTCTGTGTAAAAAAAAAAAAAAAAAAAAAATTCTATTTGTGAGGGCAACATCCAACAAGGATGTGTGCAAAGTTTTGAATTAACTGGCAATGAGAATATAAATTTTTAACTTGTTGAAAACTCTTATCAAGTGACCTGAAAATTATCATAGCAGCTTCTGTAGATAGTAGACATCTCATCCCATAGTACTGTTTTTTTGCAGAACAGTTACCAATACTTTTTTTTTTCCTTGCATGTGTGTGATTGAGGTACACACATTAATCACATTAATATGTAGACATTTCTTTTTTACAGTGTTAAATTATTGAGGAGACTTCCTTTACTTGTCTGATTCACTGTTTTAGATATTCTTTGTGATAGAAAGAAACTTCTAATGATCAGAATTATTCAAGAAGGAATTTATCCAGGATTCTGCTAAGCATTCTGTCAGGGTCATTTTTATCCATATCACAGCTTACTCTCTGTTTGCTTGCTTAGCCTGTTAGTATCTGGATGTGCACCTTTTTTCTCCCTTTCACCTATTTGAAATATAGTCCCAGATATATAATCATTTGTTGTGTTATCTCTGGTTTAGTTTCTAGCACACTGAGTCAGTGTATAACTATTCTGGGCTGTACGTTAATAATTCCAGGAAATATAAAGCTGCACTCCTGAATACTGATGCTGTACCTTCCTCATGTTAGAAATATTCTGAATATCACACTCAAGAACTCACTGCATAGACAAACTTAAGGAAATTTTAATGGCTAATAAGAACTGTAGTCTATCCTAGTCTGGACATGAAGGGATTATTTTATCGATCAAACCAGAATATACTGTCCTTACTTAGGTAAGTAATGATCCACAAAGAGGTTGTTTTTCACATTGCTGGGTTTTAGATTACATTCGTGCTGCTTTCCAGTCTGCAAGAAAATACCACATATTGAAGATTTACATTTATTCTCTTTTTATTTTTTTGTATGGTATTTGTGTATGTGATTTCTCTGGACACTGAGAATTTTCCTGTCCCTTATTCACTGTGAAATAAGAAATGTGTGTGACCTTCCAGTCCTGTTCAATATCTTTCAGTCCTTTTCTGTGTCTTTAGGCCACAACGACCCCATGTAAGGCTAAAGGCTGAGGGAAGAGTTGATGGAAACTGGCCCAGCAGTAAAGGACATGGGGGTGCTGGTTGAGAGCTGCTGAACATGAGCCACCAGTGTGCTGAGGTGGCCAAGAAGGCCAATGACATCCTGGCTTGTATCAGGAATAGTGTGGCCAGCAGGACCAGGGAAGTGATTGTCCCCCTGTACTCGGTCCTGGTGAGGCCATACCTTGAGCACTGTGTCCAGTTCCAGGTCCGTCAATTTAGGAAAGACATTGAGGTGCTGGAGCAAGTCCAGAGAAGGATAACAGAGCTGGTGAAGGATCTAGAGGTAAGTCCTATGAGGAACAGCTGAGGGAATTCGGGTTTTTTTTAGCCTGGAGAAAAGGAGCTTCAGGGGTGACCTTACTGCTCCCCACAACTACCTGAAAGGAGGTTGTAGCCAGGTGGTGATTAGCCTCTTTCAGGTAAGCAGTGATGACAAGAGGTAATGGCCCCAAGCTGCACAAGAGGAAGTTGAGGCTGGACATTAGGAGGAATTTCTTCATAGAAAGGGTTGTCAAGCATTGAAATGGTCTTCCCAGATAGGTGGTGGAGTCACTGTGCCTGGACGTGAGAAGAGACTGGATGTGGCACTTAGTTCCATGGTCTAGTTGACATGGTGATGTCCGGTCAAAAGTTGGATTTGATGATCCTTTCTGACCTAATTGATTCTGTGATTCTTCAGCATTTTAGTTTACAGTCTCATCAGTCTGACTGGGAAATTCTTGAGCTAACATAGTTAGTCTGGCCTAATCAGGTCAGACTCTGAAAAAGTCAAGTGGAGAAAGCGTATCACTTGTTTGCTTGTGGTTTTCTGATTTGTCAGGTCACGCTTATCTGTTTGGATTGAAAATATAGCTTTCTGGGTTTTGAATGTGTTTGGATTACAAATCAACCGAATTGGCACAAATTTAAAGAAATTAAATCTACACAAAATGTTACAAAAAATTTTCACATAAATATTTTTAAAGATTCGTGGGTTCTTAGATTCATGTTGCAAGTTGGTTTTGGTTTTTTTTTGCTTCCCAACATCAGAAGCCAATGAGAAGGCAGATCTAGTCTGTGCTTTTTAAGGTTTATTTAAACTTAATTTCCTTTAAAGAACTTCAGCATCTTTCCTTATGACTAATCAGCAAAAGAAAAAACCCCAACTAAGTTATTATGCTATATGTACAGATAGTAAGGACAGTCCTAATTTTATAACCCAGAATGCCTCTGAGGGATTTAGAATACTACCTTCTGTAGAAGGAGTCATGCCTCATGTTTGCCCAGTGAGCCATACTGACCTCAATAAATAGGAAAGGTAGGGGCTTCAGCCCTCTTCCTAGTGTATTGGAGACATGATGCTAGACCATCCTGATTTCTGCGATATATTTTAATTGCTAAGCAGCATTAAACATAATAAATAGTCTAATTGATATTGCTAAAAATTAAAGAACACTAAACAAAATCCCCTTAACAGGGAAAGTTTGGTCCTTCTAGTACACCTCCTTCTGTGTGCATCCATGCAGGACAAACTACAGCACAACCCTTAATCTGGACAAATCAGGGCTCAAACACTCCTTCTGCTTCAGAGTACTTTCTTTATTATTTTCATTTCACTTCAAACTTGTAGGCATTTTTCCATCTAAAATTATTTCCCATATATCTCATGCCAATATTTGCATTATGGTAGATTATATTTTCCCTGTTCACTTCCACAGCAGGTGAATTCTGAGAGGTGACTCCCTAAAGAATACTACCAACTGTGGAATTCTGTGTTTTTTCTGTAAAAAGAAAGAGTGGTGGTGTTTTTGTTTTGTTTTGTTTTTTAACTTTTCTGGATTGTTCTTCTTTATGTGTAGTATAGCTTCCACAGCAGAAACTTAGTAAGGAATTCTGTCCCTTGGATTATTCCCACACAGGCACGTACCATATTCAGGAGTACTCTTGCAAATTTAGGGACCATATTGGCAGGCCTGCTCCCACTCTAAAGGTTGGACAGAGGGATGTGTGTAAGCAATAGTGCTGTATGCACACAGGTATGTTCAGCTCAGCTTTTGCAAAGTACAGCAAGCAGAATGGACAGAAGATGAACTCTTCATGCAATGTATAGTGTATTTTTTTCTGCTATTAACTTCACAAGTAGAAATAATGTAGATAACTCATTTGGAGGTCACAGTGAGTAGCTGGGGCAGAACAAGGAATTTACTACAGTTTTCAGTGTTATCCTAAATACTTATTATTCCAAGCACATTACTTGATCCATCTTCATTTTTTTGTCAAAGGGGTCAAAGACATGTAGTCTGACTATATGCAGAATTAACATGTATTTCTTTTTTTTTTTCTGCGGAGATTAATAAATATGCTTTCACATGTACAGTGATCAGCTCCATTTACTTGCCAAGAAAGCACTGTTGTTTGATAACCACTTTTCAAAGTAGTGCTCTGGTAATTGTTGTTTTTCTGTGGCTCCAGTTACTGTACTGTGTTTCTCTCATACTGTGAATGAAAACACTGCACACACAATGTCCAAAGATTTAATTGAGCATATTTCCAGCTTAATTGCTGCATTGAGCCTTTTCATTAAGAGTGTTGTGTCATATTACTTCTTGTATTGCTATATGAACTGCGAGTAGTTAAAGCAAATGCCTCAAAAGCATGGAGCTATTTGTATACTGGGTGTGTGGGACAGTGTTCAGGGAAAATAGAAGTCACACAGTTTATATATTTCTCAGGTATTTGATTTTATGTCAAATGAATTTTATAACCCAAAGACAGATTTTGAGCAGTTGCAATTCATGAAAAAAATAGTTTTAGTCAAACGCGTTATTCCAGGTGGACAAAACTAAGCTATTTGAACTGCATATTTAAACAAGTGAATAAAACCATTTGAAAATATTTTCTTGATTACTTTGCCATACATGAGTAAGATGTTGATTCTAACTTAACCCAGACATTAATGAAGAAATAATTCAAACCATATTTGTTGTTATTTTTAAAAATAATTAAAACACGTTGGAGGCCCTGGCTTCCAGAGAAGCCTAAGAGAATTATGTTCACTGCATTATCAGTGTTTCTATAAAAGGACCAAGAATTTGCCACAACTGAACTGGATTGCTCCAAATTTAAATGTGCTACAGTTCAACATTTGACAAGGATGTTAAGATTATAACTTGTTGCAGTACACCCATCCTAGACAAATTACTATGTACATGTCTACTAGTGGACTTAATGCTTATGCAGACATTTCTTGTAGATTTGAATAAAGCAAGAAAGAAATTTTACTGTTTGATACTGTAATGAATCACATTCCATTATAGTAGTAACCATAGCTATCGCAGAAGTAACTGATTCGAGTTCCTGTTAAAAACTATTACACAAGATATGTAGATAGTCCTTCATGTATTTCCTCTGTTGCTGCATTCTTATTTTAACATCCTGACTCTCCTCTAATTGCTAGGCCTGACTGAAATATTCCTACTCTTACAGAGAAAGTGAAAGACAAGGAGGCTAACTTTTTAGACAAGTTAAACTTTCTTTATATTTATAGAACACTACAGCTTTTAATTGTAAGGAAATTGTATTGATCTATACTTTAAAGCTGCTAAGTTAAAACTGAAAATCTGAAAGTACATTCATTTAAGGTTCTTCTGTGGAATCTGTGAAGAATTATAGCTTCTATATTTCACAAAATAAATGACTCAAAAGCTGAATTAAATACCTACCCTTCCAATCCGTTCCTCCCCCCAGTAAGGGAATGGGTTCTTTTTTACACTTTAGCCCTCATAGGAAGGCAAAGTAGGATACAGAACTTCTAAGTTTTACTCTACCATCTTCTTGATTCAGTTCCTATTTGTAAGAAGCTTCCTGTCTGGCTGTAAGTTATTTTTAGGTATTCTTCCCTCTCCAATGACTGAATGGCCTGAATACCTAAATGGCCTATTGAGCATTTTGACTCTTTGCTCAACTGCTGCTTAGATTTTGGCTAAACCAGCTCATGCTAAGGCCTAATGAATGCTGGGAGCAGTGCCATTAGGTCAAAGCAGGAGCACCATGTAGGCAGGACAGATGGTCAGAAAGAGTTACAAGGCCATTATGCAGCAATTGTCTCCTGCAAAATTACTGTTTCCTCTGGAAATTATGTTTTCCCTGGCAGTGTCATCAGAATCCACTAACTTATGGAAATAGTAGATGTGAATCCTCTAAATATACCTTGAAGATATAAAATGCCAGCTAGCCCAGGAAGCTTTTGAAGTGGATCCAACAGCAGCTAGACTCCAGCAGATATTGTGCTTCCTGGTGTGACCCAGGGGACACCTGCACTGTGACAAAGATGGAAGGATGAACATTCTCACCCTTGGCTAGATAAATATTTTTTCCCGTAAGTGCATGATATTAAGATTATTATTATTATTAATTATTATTATTAAGTAATGACACCCTATGACCTGAATAGTGAATAGCTGGATTCATGTGATAGATTGCTCTGGGCAAGAGGGGATTTGTTTATTGTGTTTTGTTGTTGCATTTCTGAATGAGTTAATGAAATAAAGTTTAAATTACAGAGTAGGCTGTGCTGTAAATTGGAGAGATACAAATAGATTGTGATAGCACTTTCAAATAAAACATTAAGATTATCACCTGATTCTTATAAGATATTCTCATATCTACCCACTGTTCAAAAAACAGTCTATGAATAAGAATAATTACTCTGATGCTGACTGAAATAGAATTTTTAATAAATTTAACACAACTTGTGATATTGCTACAGCACTCCCAAAGTTCCAAGAACAGTCATTCTGTATGTCTGTCTTCAACTTTAACTTATCTCTCACTTGTGTTGTAGTTACACCTAGCTCAAATCAACCTAAATGACAAGTAAATGTAATTAGGTTTTTTTTTCTTCTGCATACATGCTGATTGCTCTAGGAGGATAAAAAATGGAGTACTTGATGCAGAAATATTTCTCTTTTTAAAATGTGGTAATAATTAGCTTAATGCACTGAAAAAATAGTGAAGAAATGCTTAGTACTAACTGCATGTCTTTCAAAACCATATACTAATTAAGAGAATTTAAAAGTAGAACTTGTTTGAAAGTGTTGTTTTTGCATAGTAAGAAAGTTAAAGCAAATGAGAAAGCCAATATAAAACATTTTTCCTATCATTCAAAGGAAAATAATTGACTCTGAACAGTTTTCTCCTGGAGAAAAAAAAAGTTCCATGCACCCTGAATGGAGACATATGAAATATGTACTATTATCACTGCAAAAGTGCTAGAAATTTGCTAAGTAAGCTTTTCTTTTTGTGGCTGCATTCTTCCAAACTGGAAATGTAGAATGCCAAAGATACTTGATTTTGTTGTAATTTATTGAAACAAAAGCTAAGTAGAGTGGAGGAGGTGTTGATTTAAGGAACCAAAGGGGTCTTCCAACTATTCTCCATGCTCATATTTTTGGAAGTGGTATGTACCACTGTGCATATATGGGATTCGGAAGTACCAAACAAGGTTAGGAATCTAATTCCCTTAATTTCAGTGGAAAACATAGAATCATAGAATCAGCTGGGTTGGAAAGGACCTCTGAGATCATCAAGTCCAATCCTTGATCCACTACCACTGTGGTTACTAGATTATGGCACTAAGTGTCACATCCAGTTTCATTTTAAAAACCTCCAGGGACAGAGAATCCACCACCTCCCTGGGCAGCCTGATTACCCTCTCTGTAAAGAATTTCTTCCTAATATCCAACCTAAACCTCCCCTGGCAGAGCTTAAGATCATGCCCTCTTGTCTTACTGATAGCTGCCTGGGAGAAGAGACCAACGCCCTCCCGCCTGGCTACAACCTCCTTTCAGGGAGTTGTAGACAGTGATGAGGTCTCCCCTGAGCCTTCTCTTCTCCAGGCTAAACAACCCCAGCTCCCTCAGCCTCTCCTCATAGGATTGAGTTTGAGGCCTTTCAGCAGCCTTGTTGCTCTTCTCTGGACCTGCTCCAGCACCTCAATGTCCTTCCTGAACTGAGGGGCCCAGAACTGGACACAGTACTCCAGGTGTGGCCTCACCAGCGCTGAGTCCAGGGGAAGAATCACTGCCCTGGTCCTGCTGGTTACAGTGTTCTTGATACAGGCCAGGATGCCATTGGCCTTCTTGGCCACCTGGGCACACTGCCGGCTCATGTTCAGCTTCCTGTAAATCTGAACTCCCAGGTTCCTTTCTACCTGGCTGCTCTGGTCAGGCAGGACCTGCCTTCCTAAACCCGTGCTGGCTGGGTCTGATCCCTTGTCCATCCTCTAGGTGCTGGGTCATACGCTTAATCTGTTGAAGGACATTTTATAGTCCCCTTATAGAAACACTTGCAGTTTTATAATGTTAACTCACTGTAAATATCTTGCCTAAGATAATTTGAAAGCACAAATCCATTAAATAATAGCAGATTAATTTCCATGCTCTCTACTCTGGGCATTCAATTATATTCACTGCATTCTTGTTTTTACTATTGGAAATAACTGCGTTTTGTAATTTCATCTGAGTGTGCTTGCTAGTGGTAGAGATTTAGCAAATCTCCTGTCACAAAGACTAAAATGTGAAGTTGCATGGGCTAGAAAAAGAAGAACTTGAGGGCAACAGGAAAACATTTATAACTTTTTCCTAGACCTGAGGCTCCATATGCAATGTGTAGTTGTTAGGGGCTCCTCAAATAGGCAACAAGCTACAGCCAGGATGGTGCATGGGGAAACTCGAAGCATCACAACTCAGATGCAGCAGTAGCTGCTGTAGAGATCAAGTGGCAGAACTCACCTACATAAAATCAAGCTCTGTTGGGAATACTTAACAAAGTTCTGTTGGAATTGAGCTTAGCACTCTGTGCTTCTGGGCTTAGTTGTGAAATATCAGCAGAAAAGAAACTCCTGATGTATATTCTGCTTGCAAATAGGTAGGCAGTCCATGTCCTACCACAAAAGTACTGTGTCATATAAAGTCTCATGCTATCTGACTATGAATGATAGAATTATGTCTTGACTTTTCTCCCACATAGAAAGTTTAGAAACTTCCTTTATAAGGAGACATGTTACTATTTGAGCTTGTAGATACCTTTGTAGGAAAAAAAATGCAGTTTAGCCAGCAAACTGTTGTGAGTAAATTGCATAGCCTTGTTACTTTTTAGCTGGAAGACTTAATTTCTTTTTTGGAATTAGGTTAATAACAAAATAGTTCCATAAAGAATATAACTTTCGAGTTATTTTTTCCTTATTCTAATCTAACTGTTATTAAGTTCTGAAATAATGTATTTTCCCAAATTATTTGGTAGTTCTCATAAATCTTTATCTTCTTTGGAGTGATCCTTCTGTCTTCCCTTAGATGTAAATTGAAATAAATAGAGAATATTGGAGAGCCTGACAGTGTATCTGCGCATTTTTCTCTGGAAGCTGAGTAAACTTAGATATGTAATAAGGTGCCAGGTTTGACTCTGATTATTTTAAGTTGAAATGACAAATAGTTTTTTATGAAATACTATCACATTGCTTAACACATTTGTCTTTTAACATAATGTGTGCAATGTAATCTGATCATCAGGGCTAAATAGTTCTTATTTTTTAAGTGAAGGCATGTTTTGCAAATAGGGTGTTTTCACACTTTGGGTTTAAATCATAGTATGCTCCAACACTGAAAGAAAGAAAGATTTTTTAAGACTTAAGGGGTAACTGCAAATTCAACTGATATTTTTAACCTATAACTGCAAATTCAACTGATATTTTTAACCTATTCAATAACCTAAATGTACTTAGTGGTTTACTTTTGTGAGAAAGTAATGTTATAGGTGATTGTGAGACTAAGGTCTTACAAATGCAAACATTTCGAACACAAATGATATGATGATAATGTTTGCCTTATACATATGTGGAAATAAACTGATTTTTTACTACCTCTGTTAGCCCTGAGAGGTGAATTTTTTGACTGAGATAGTGATAGTTTCTGCCCTGCTCCTTGCTTTTTCCTGAAGTGAAATACTTTTTTTTTACTTTATCTTACTGACAATACCAATTTATATTGAGCCAATAGAAATATTTCTGGTAAAATATACTTTCATTAAAGAATGTATTTTGTCATAACATAAATGTTTGACACAGTTCTCCTTTGTGAAAACATTCTGAAGTTTCTTCTTTTCTGCTTCAGTGGAGAACACAGTTCAAAATCCAAAATTTGTTGAAAAATAGAATAACCAGCCCTGTTCAGCAGCCTCTGCTGCTGTGCTTTTCTATTTGTGATTTTTCCCAGACCATTCACTGTTTGCCTCTTCTGGATTAGGGAGAGATGGTGAGAAAGTGGAGATTTATCTACCAACACATAAAAAATTGTCTGGTGCCCTCCTAGTGTTTCATTCTAGGACATTGAGAGCTCATCGCAAAACTGATGCTTTCAGAGGAAGGAGAATAAAGATTTTTTTTCCCCTTTTAATATTGATTTAGGAAAAAAAAGATTAAGTGCAGAAGACTAGAAGAACTAGTCCTAAAGTTTTGACATTCTTCCAGGATTAAAAAAAGCTGTTTAATGAAAACATAGGGCATAGTGGGGTTCATTTTTGTTTCTGGAGGAAAGGTTTGAGAAGAGTCATATGGAAGTCTTGCTAGTTAGGCTGTTGGAAATCTTGTATAGCCTGCATTATCAATACTGCCTATAGCAGAATTTCAGAATGATATACTGAACCATAAAATATAAAGTAAAACCCAAATGTCTGTATACAGTTTTCTTTCAAGATTTGTCTTTTAAATGGAAAATCATTTATTTGTATTTTGAGCCTTCAGTCCAAGCATTTACTCTTGTTGAATTTCTTAAAAACTCTGTCATCTAACCTTCCCATTTCTTTCAACTGTTGTGAACCTTTCTCTGGCCTTTGGGGCTACTTACAGGAGCTTTCTGACCCAAAGGTTTTTTTTGGCTCTCAGTAGTTGAAAATCTTCCAGAGTTGCTGTAGCAATGTTGATGTTCTTTTTTTGTTATTGTTTTTGTTTTTGTATTGTTTTTTTGTATTGTTTTTGTTTTGTTTTTAATTTGGTTTATTTTCTTTTGGTTTTGTGCTTGTTTTTTAGTTAATCTGAAAAGTGGCTTCATATTAAGCCACAGTTTTCTGGGTAAAAATAGTCTCAAATCCATGGATGCAAATCAGAAAATGTGACATTTGAGTGTAAATTCTATGTAAATTCTATCTGTATTTTTACGGGTATACCTGACCAAGCTAAAAGCTAAGGTGTGTATTTATAGTGTCTGAAGAAAGGTGTGAACTATGTATAGGAGAATATCCAGGCCCTGCAGTTGGATCACAAGAACCCCATGCAATGCTTCAGGCTTGGGACAGAGTGGCTGAAAAGCTGCTCGTCAGAAAAGGGCTTGGGGGTGCTAGTTGACAGCTGGCAGAATGTGAGCCCGCAGTGTGCCCAGGTGGCCAAGAAGGCCAATGGCATCCTAGCCTGTATTAGAAATAGTGTGGCCAGCAGGACCAGGGAAGTGATTGTCTATCTGTACTTGGCACTATTGAGGCCACACCTCCAATCCTGTGTTCAGTTTTGGGTTCATAACTATAAGAAAGACATTGAGGTGCTGTAAATTCTTCAGAGAAGGGAATTGAATCTGGTGAAGGGTCTGGAGCACAAGTGTTATGAGGAGTGGTGGAGGGAGCTTGGGGTTGTTTAGGCTGGAGAAAAGGAGGCTCAGAAGAGACCTTATTTCTCTCCAACTATGTGGAAGGAGGTTGTAGATAGATGGGGACCTGTCTCTTCTCCCACATATCAAGTGACAGGACACAGGAAGAAATGCCTCAAGTTGTCCAGGGGAGGTTTAGATTGGATATTAGGAAAAAAATCTTCATGTAAGAGGGTATCAAGCATTGGAACAAGTTGCTCAGGGAAGTGGTTGAGGTACTATCCTGAAGGTATTTAAGAGAAGTATAGATGGAACATGGTTTAGTGTTGGACTTGGCAGTGTTAGGTTAGTGGTTGGACTTGAAGATCTTGAAGGTCTTGTTCAGCCTAAATGATTCTATGATTCTATATAACCACTTAAAGACATTGTTAATTCCTTCTTTCATGTATGCTTGCTATTTCTTTTCTAAAAGGCCTTTTTCATTAAAAGAAGTAAGTTGTGCTGTATTAAGCAGACTGTGCAGCAGGACCGGGCACCAAATTCTTATTATTTTTATTCTGTTTTAGCATGACCATGGAAATAAGCATTTACTGCAGAGAAGACTAAGCTGGATACTGTCTAAGACAAAAATAAAATGGCCCTTGATTCAAGATTAGGTTGTTCAGCCAATAAATTTTCAGAAACATTTTGCTGGCTTCATAGTTATCTGCAGAAACTGGTTATGGGCTCAGTACACCTATAGAACATTTATATTTTCTAGTCCATATTTGATCAGATTCTTTTTTTTTTCTTTGGGGAGGGAATGAGGATAGAAGAGAGGGAAGCTGGAATTTAGATTGATGTTTAGATTGGAAAAGATTCTTATGAGTGGAGTATTTTCAGCCCGTTATTTTAATTGCCAGTCAGTTATGCTATGCTTATTTGTCAGACAGCTGTTTTTGCAATACTTAAAAGGTACTGTTTTGTCCTGTTGTAGAATATTTTTGGCATAGGTGAAGAAAGAATTCAAAAGACTAACTCCATATGAAAGTCATGTCAAGGAGAAGTACTCTGCAGTAACTAGTTGGAGCTATGCTGCCACTTTTTTGAGAAAAGAGAAGGAAATATGTAGGCTCTGAAAAGTTTAAGCAAATATCACTGTTGTGGTAGGATGAAAGGCAACAGAGGAAGTGAGCAAGACTTTGGGTCACTGTTGTAGTTCACCAGACAGTGCAGAATGGATGTTGCTTGTCCAGTGAGAGGCAGCATTGCACTTTTTATTCTTTCTTGACATTGGTTTAAGAGACAGTTGAAGTTCACATTCTTCAGTTTTATAGATTTTTAAGACAGAAAAAGTTTAATTTCTTTTCTCAACACCTTCTCTAACTGTGCTGAACACAAAGACTTTTTGCATTTCCTCTACACACTTTTGTGCTGTTATCTTCCTGTAGATTACAGATAGCAGGTTACAGCACAATTTGTTCTTTAACCTTTTGCTTTTAATTTCATTTGTTAATTAAAATGCCGCTGTGCATGATTGAGAAATGTCATAAATTATGAAGTTAATTGCTTTTTGTGTCACTAGAAAGTTGTTGTGAGTGAGTATTCAAAAACTCTGAAGCTTTCTTTTTAGAAAGTGTCCAATCCTGGTAGAGCTTAATGCTGTTTTTTACACCCTGGCATACAATAAAAGTAGTCAGACTTAAGGAATTTCTGAATGTATGCTGTCAGCTGTGGCAACAGCACCAAATAGAAACTCTATGGTTTTGTTTCAGATGTGATGTCTGTCTTGAGTCTCCTGAAATGCTGTCATGAATGTCTTTTTGGGGGCAGTAGGCGAGATTTGCTCTTTTCACAGCTAAGACAAGTAATTGAGTTGGTTTCTTATGTGCAGAGCAGAGAAGTCTTTTCCTTCAATTGGGCCAATGCAAAGGCTAAAGGTTAAATGAAGGTTAAAAATGGTGAATCTGCTGCATGGTCTTCACACTGAGAATGAGACTTCAAGATTGTATTTGTTTCAATATCTGTACCCAGGAGCCCTGTCTTCTCCAGAGGCATAGTTGTATGCAGAAGGGACATAGTATTTGCATGTCAATGTGACTTTAATGAAAATTCCACACAAACAGGAGAGGAAGCATACCACCAACTGCAAGACAAGGAACTGGAAATTTTGAGATCAATCTCGGGGAGGATGATTAGGATTAAAGGGCAGATTGACAAGGCTGACACTATTGCCAGTGTTTGCTAAAAGCCACCTGATCAGGAGGAAGAAGAAGATGAGGTCTTTTACAGACACCGAGAAGCAGCCTTAAAGTCAAAGGCCCTGGTTCTCGTGGAGGACTTCAACCACCCTTACAACAGCTGGAGGAAGAGCACCGCTAGGCACAATCAACCCAGGAGTTTCTTGGAAAGCACTGATGATAACTTTTTGGTAGAGGTAGTAGAGGAGCCAACAAGGAAAGGTCTGTTTGCTGGATTTTATACTAACTAACACTCGAGATCTGGTTGGAGATGTGAAGGTTGGTGGTGGCCTTGGCTACAGGGACCACTAAATCATGGAGTTCAGTATCCTGCAAGGAGGAGTCAGGCTAATGAGTAAGATCACAACAGTAGACTTCAGGAGAGTTAACTTTGGCCTCTCCAGGGATCTTTTTGGATGAATCCCATGGGAATGTGCCCTAGAGGGAAGAGGGGTCCAAGAGAACAGGGCAATATTCAAGGATCATTTTCTCATCATCATGGTGTACCTCTGTGGGCAATAAAGTGAACAAAAAGGTCAAGAGACCTGCGTGAATGAACTGTCAAAACTCAGACATAAGCAGGCCTGTAGCTAGCGGTGCTCTCCAGGAGTCAGTACGAGGTTCAGTATTTAACTTTTTCATCAGTGACTTGGATGAAGGGGTAAGAGCATCTCCTCAGCACGTTTGCTGATGACACAAAACTGGGAGGAATAGCCAATACTGCAGAGGCCTGTCCAGCCATTAAGAAGGATCTCAGAAAGTTGGAGAGGTAGAGTGGAACCTTCTGAAATTCAGCAAAGGCAAGTGTAATGTCCTGCAGCTGGGGAGGAGTAACCCCATGCACCAGTACAGGCAGGGGTGTGACCTGCTGGGAAGCAGCTCTGTGGAGAAGGACACCTGGGAGTCTTGGTGGACAACAAACTGACTGTGAGCCAGCCATGTGCCCTCGTATCTTGGGGAACATTAGGAAGACCATTGCTAGCAGGTTGATGCAGATCCTGCCCCTCTACTCAGCCTTAGTGAGGATGCATCTGGAGTGCTGTATCCAGTTCTGGGACAAGAAAGACACTGAGCTCCTGGAGCAAGTGATGATGATGATGGGGACTGTAGATTCTCATTTATGAGAAAAGGCTGCAGGAGCTGGGCCTGTTTAGCCTGGAGGAGAGACATGTGAGAGGGGACCTTATCAATGTTTATAAGTATCTGGAGAGAGGGTGTCAAAGAGGATGGAGACAGGTTCTCAGTGGTGCTGAGAATGATGAGAGACAACGGGCAGAAACTGGTGCACAGGAAGTTTCACCTGCACAAGAGAAAGAATTTCTTTATTGTGCAGGTGACTGTGCACTGGAACAGGTTGCCCGGAGAAGTTGTGGAGTCTCCTTCCCTGGAGATATTCAAAAGCAATCTGGACACACTCTGGAATAACATACCCTAGGGGACCCTATCTGAGCAGAGAGACTGGACTAGATGGCCCACTGTGATCCCTTTCTGCCTTACCCATTCTGTGATTCTTTAATCATAACTCTGACAGTGTGTTCCAGCTGTGGACTATAGGATTTTTTATAAGCACAACTCAGCACATACAAGATTAATGCACGGGGACTGGACCAGAGGACAGCTTTCTTTTTGATAATTGTTAACTCATTTTGAATGTGCACACTGCCTTCACGCAGAAGGTGAGCAAGCGTACTAGTTAGGCCCTTTTCGATATCTGGCTAGTATTTGGCAGGCTCACTACAGTGAAGGTTACTCTGTTACAGAGTCGATATTGCAGAGTTCATGTGCTGATGGAAGGAAATAGCACTGATTATCCTCCACCAGATATCTGTTGCAAGGACAAGTAACCCAACACTTTTGTAGCCAGAAAAAGCTAGACAACACAAATTGCGGCTAGAAGATTTTTAGCCCCTGCCACCATGTTCTGGATCTTGGAGTAGCGTTATGTGATAAAGCTGTTTTATTTTTCTAGTAAATGCCAGCCTTTCATGGCTTACTGGCTGGCCTCTTGGTGCAATATGTTATTGTTCTGTCCCAAATGAAAGCATGCTGGTTGGAATTAGGAATATGGGGCTAAGTGCCAAGGAAATAATTTCTCTGGCCTCAAAACCTGCCACGACTCAGCACCTGTCTGGGCATGAATCCAACATTGTAGCACTTGATCCACGGCAGTCAGACTGCAAGATGTGTGAAATTTTTAGCTGAGTGTTCTCAGTACTTGAACACCCTCATGGAAAAAAAAGCATATGAAGCACATTAGCTTTACTCCTTTTGTGGAAAGCAAGCAGCCTAGAGTAAGGGTTTGCTCCCTTATTTTTCCATCTCTTGTTTGTGGAAAATAGGGAGAAGTAAAACACTTGCAAATCAATGCAAATTCCTGTTATGTTAGAGGCCCTGGAGAATGGTGACAACTGGGGAAACAGCGAAAGAATGGGAGAGAGAGAGAGATGGACTTCAGCCTAGAAGTGCACATTATATGCAGTTCAGGAAAATAGCTTGGTTAGCATTTACTTCTTACAGGGAAATTCTAATTGTAACTGCTCAGCAGTGGTAATCTGTGACAGAGAAATGATTTTGTATAGAGGGAGGGCAAGGAGGCCCAGTTGCAAGAAGGAGTTAAAGTTGCTGAAAGTAGGAATGCAAGAGACATAACAGACTCTTTGCAAGAGAATGAAGTTGTCCTGGGTGAATTGTCTGGTAGAGCATTCGGGAATTTAGGCACTCAGGGACCAAACCAGCAGTCACCTTTGGGCAGCAGAGCTGGGCGGTGGGATGAATCCAGGGCTGGTCTGACTGCACTTGTGATTGGTGCTGGTTCAAGTATGTATAAGGAATCCGTTTGTGGCATATCTTTGCAGACTCAGTGTACAACTGTATATTGCGATAGGACTCTGCTCAGTGCATTGTTCATTAAATGTTTCTTTTATATTTCAACACGAATATGTGTATAGTTTGCCTGGTAAAATTTCCCCAACAGTTTCCTTCCCTATTTGGATTCTTTCTGGTACAGCTGGTCAGCACTAAACAGGAAACAAATAGTAAATAGTATGCAGGAAAATTCTGGAGTTGCAGACAATGCAGTTTCACCTGTCTTATCCTAATTTAAGATTCCTCATGGACATGAAGTTATCTACAGGTGTCAGCCATTCCTCACAAAAGTCTGTGAGAGAACTACTTAAAAAAAACCCCAGTTAAGTAAAATAGAAAACTAAGTGCTAAGATAGTGATGGGCAGATTTTTTGCGTTGCTCAAGAACTCCTATCCTCTCTCTCACCACAAACATGATCTGAACTCAAACTTTAAAACAGTTTGACTGAGTACAAATAGATGTTCCTTTATATTTTTATTTTCACTTCTTGAATTACTGGAAAAACAGAACATAAGAAATAGAGAACAAGATATTTTCTATTCTTAAGCAGCCCAAAGCAGGATAGAAAAGGAAAATACACAAAGTCTCATAAATTTCGAGTTGAAGTAGCACAATCACAAAAGATCTCTTGTCAGTTGTACCACTTCAGAAGTCAGTCTATATTTGGGTCATATATGAGTCTGAATTTTAAAAATTTAAACTTTTCTGGAGTTTTCAGTGAGCTTTGTGAGCTCATCATTGTGGTTTAAGCTGGGCAAACCAACAGAATTTCCATCTGTCTCAAGTCAGACATGAGCTCTCATTTGCCCTTCGGAGAAGCACCTGTTATTTAACTGACCATAGATTTAACATAATTAGCCTCTACAGGAAAAAGTTAGACTATGAAACCATTTCCCCCGGCCTTATTTTTGTGTGGTTACAGTTGTTTGGAAGAGAACTTACTATCTATCCAGATGTCTTTCTGGTAAGTGAAATGAAGAAAAATTAACAGATATGAGAGGTAGAAAAACATAAGTATATATGTATATTCTATTTGCCTGCACATTACCATCAGCGGGCGGCCCGCTCCTGTGGTGCACCACGGGAACTTCGGAGAGAGCTTCGAGGCAGGCGGACTAACGGAGGTTTGGCAGTCCTGTTTGGGGAAGCGGGGGGGGAAGGGGATAGGAGGAGAGGAGTGGTCTGGCAGGAGG
>VYXB01002940.1:2451-25673 GCA_013397135.1 Pachyramphus minor
AAAAAAAAAAAAAAAAAGAAAATGAGACTGAAGAAAGCCTCCATGCAATAAGCAGAAGTTTTTTTTATGATAAGCACATCATATGTTTATGGCTGTTACCATGCAGAGGGCAACAATGAACCTCCTGAAGTAGCAATTAACATCAACCAAATATTCTTTTTAAAATATAAATATGGCTTTCATGTGTCTTCCTGATTTTTGTCTCATTGCCCTTAGAAGATTGTGAGATGCCTGGGATATGAGACTTTTCTTTTTGTTGTTTTTGTTTTCCAGATAAATGAGGTTGAATCTTGCCTCTTTAAATAAGGTATTCTGGCCATTAAATTTGAAGCTGAAATCTGCATTTATTTTTTTTTTTACATCACCAGTGATAATCAAAACAAGGTTCAAAGTATTAGATTCCACCTCGCCTAATTTTAGAAGTTACTTTATGCATAGACAGCTAAATGTGCCTAGTCATCTAGATGTCCATTTTAATAAGTGGAATTTAGTAGTAGGAGTACCTGCTGCTTTCAATTGACCAGAGGTGGTAAGCTGGTTAGCAGTAGAGTTGCAAGAAATATTTCTACCTTCACACATATCATGGAAACATTCTGACCTCAATATCAGAAAAAGCAAAGTTGGGAAAAGGATCTTTATCACTTCAGGTACCTGCATAAGCCAGACCACACCAACGGTATATAGTCCATGTTGATATGACCTAGCTATTTTAAAAAGTGAAAATTCCACTCTGAGAGTGACACAGCGTGTTATACTTCAAGATATCATCAGTTGACTGTGTGCAATGTTTTCACTGAATGCTTTGACTTGCTGGATGAATCATGAAGATTTAAATCACCTAGACAAGTGGTTTATACATGAATCCTAATAATAAGCTTTTTAAACCACAAAAAATGCTATCTGGTTATCAATTCTGAATTTCTGTATAACATGGACTTACAGCACAGGACCACAATATTCACAAGAGAAACTGAAATGACAAAATTTTCTAATCTGACCACACTAATCTGTTTCTCTGTGAGTCCAGTCTATAGTCTATCAGGTGAGAAAGAAATGAATCGTGAAAAATGACGAATGTAATGAACATTTAATTCAACACATCTTTCTTATAATGGGACCTCCAAGATCAACTCAGTCACTTACAAAGGACTTAAATTTAAATTAAACTTATGTTTAATTAAACTTAAGTTTAATTCTGTGAATCAGAATTTGTTATTTTTATTCAATCAAGAAGAACTTCAGAGTTGTTGCCATTGATACGGTGATATAAAAATTGGAGTATTTAGGAGCGAAACGATAAACTGATCAGCTCAAGTGTAGTCTGAGCTCAAATAAAACTGTTTTCTGCAGCATTTTTTTAAAAGTTTTGATCAATCAAGACTCTTTTCCTTTCAACACGAGAGCTCCTCAAAAATCTAAAAAGCCATTAGAGATCTAGTCTATCTGCCAGGAAGATCTTTTTAAACAGTTTTAAGTTGCCTGTTTTAAAAATGGAATAATGTCTTGTCTTGTGTGGGAGCAAATACAGAACCTTTGGTTTGTCTGCCACATCAGATTTCTTCTTGGCTTTAGAACATCAACACCATGACCAAGCAAATGATCTCTTCTAGGCAGCAATAAACTAATATATATTAAAAATTTCTCCACTGTTTCTGACCTCCAACACTATCCACAGTCTCCTACTGTTCCTCATTTAATAAAGGTTCACAATTGCTTTGGTTTCTCCTTAATTCAGAGATTCATCTCTTCTTGCCCTTCAGCTGCTACAGCTGAGATAGGAGTAGAATAGCTATTCTGGTTGGAGAATGGGTTTACAATGCCTGGCTCAACTAATTTGGAGACCAACATGACATGAAGTCAGGATGCTTACTTATTTCCTTCAGCATTCTGTATTTAACAGGCTGTCTCACATTTCAAGGTCAGTGAACAGTTGATTCTGTTATGGTACTGAAATGTCATTACTCCATGTGACAATGCAGACAGAAGCTTCCTTTAGCTCATCTGCCCTGTGCAGAGAGAAGGCATAACTGCTTTCTTCACATGCATGCTGAAATGTCTGTAATTTCAGCAAATAAATTTATGAGTGTGTCAGTGATCTCATGATTGTTTTCTTTCAATATTTTGTCCAGTGACATAACGTCAGCATTACAAGATGTTGGTTATTCAGCTCTTTTTTCTTTTTTTTTTTTTTTTTTGAAAATCAATAGTTTTTTATTTTAGTTCTTTAAAAACAAAAATTTTTTTCTCTTAAAATAGGCAGTACTATAGAAGATTTATTGCCTTATTCTGTAACATTCTGTAGCAATTCAGTAATTCCTAAGGGTTTATTTTTTATACCTTTTTATGTTTTCTGTCTTGAAATTTGCTAATGAGTCTCATTCCCAGTGACTGTTAAAATTGCTCACCGATGCCAAATTAGACCCTTGTCTCACCTTCCTTTCTCTTTTCTACTACTAAGCTCTTTCCACTCCAAATACAAGGGTTAATCCTGCAATGAGTCATGAGCAGCTGAATCTCTAAAATTAGATGGAAAACACATTACAGATATATGAGTTTTCAGAGAGGCAGAAAAGCCAGCATCTATGCGGCTCATTGTAGGTCATGGTTATAAATCTCAACTGTTGGCTGCTGTTTTCCCATTATCAACATGATCCTTCTTTCTCCATATACCCTCTGATAGCTCTTTCACACAATGTGATAGATGACTGTCTTTCAATTCTCTGTTTTTTAAATGCTGTAGGAAGCATTGAAAAGAAAATAATATCCCCCTTCTTCATATATCTCATGTATCCCTCTCCCATATATTTGCTGCTGCCGCCTTTGTGGATTTTTTTCCCACAGCTGGCAATGCTTCAATTCTGTGCTTGGCAAAAAATTTAAATGTGCAGTATACACATTGGTGTATACATTGGTGAAGTATAGTTATTGCTGTTTCTTGCAAAGCAACAGTATCAATAAAATATACTTCTCAGGATAGTACAAACGAAGAGCATTGCAAAGAGAAAGTTGCTGTATAATTTGGGAGAAAAATAAAGCACTGACAGAATTTAGGATTTTTTGTCCTGAGTGAATAATATCTAGAAGAAAACTGGTAGACAGCTGTGCTGGTTTTGGCTGCAGTAATTTTATTCACAATGGTTAGTATGAGCTATGTATTGAATTTGTGCTAAACGCTGATTTGATAATATAGAGACATTTTTGTTATTGCTGAGCAGGGCTTACACAGAGCCAAGGCCTTTTCTGCTTTTCATACTACCACACTGGTGAGGAAGTTGGGGATGCATGGGAGGTTGTGAGGAGACACAGCCAGGACAGGTGAATTTAAGTGACGCAAAGGATATTCCGTACTATGTGGGATCATGATCAGTATATAAATCTAGGGTAAGAAGGAGAAAAAGACGAGACATTCTGAGATATGATGTTTGTCTTCCATAGTCACTGTTACATGATAGGGTCCTGCTCTCATGGTGGTCTGAACACCTGCCTGCCCATGGGAAGCAATGAATGAATTCCGTGTTTTGCTTTGCTTGTGCTCACGGTTTTTTCCTTCCCCATTAAACTATCTTTATCTCAACTCATGAGTTTTACAGCTTTTACTCTTCTGATTCTCTCTCCAATCCCACTGGTGGTGGAGTGAGAGAGTGGCTGCACGGGGGCTTGGTTGCTTGCTGGAGTTAAACAACGACAATATCATAAAATATGTAAGAGAGTAGGAGAGAAAAAGATGACAAAATCCCTATATTATTAATGCCTGGTTAGGTAACTAATAAAGAATCCACTGAAATCCAGATAGGATTTTCTGTAGTAGTCAGGAAAGTTTAGTTTCATTGAGAATTTGTATAATTAAAAGAGACAGTAAAAAACAAAAGGGGAAGAGAAAGGGAAAGTGAGAAAATAGACAGGTGGATCCCTAAGCTAATGTTTTTGCCTGTTTTCAACAACAAGCTGTCTAAAGAAAAGCAAATCTGTGTTTAGATTTTCTTCATCCAAATTTTAATACTACTTCTGAATGCATTATTAGTTTTCACTTTAAAAACATTGTGAATTGTAATAAATAATTTTCTTTGGATTTTCTTCAATAACATTTTAGTTATAAATGAACTAGAAAAGTGAGGCATGCAACATGGAGGTTTTGCAGAAGTTTGTGTCACAGATATCATCCACACCAGAAAGGTCTGAAGAGATTTTCAATATTAAAGGGAAATACAGATATAAACTGGATGTGCAGAATAAATATTTTCTTTGTTTGTTTTTGCTACTTGGAGTAAATAATTATTCCAACATCTTTCACTGGATTTGGTGAAAACTGTTAGCTTGTTGCTGACTTGATGATAATATTTCAGTTTCTTTTAACAATTTTTCTTTAGTGATTATGGTGAAAGCAGATGGCATATTACCCAAGCTAGTTTATATCCAAATAGTGTTAGGTGACCATTTTTTGGCATGACGAACAAAATCAATCATGTTATTCTGAATTTCAATGTATATGAATATCTAACATCAGAAAAGAAATTTAGACAGAAGAGAGGTTCAGCAAAAGCAAATAAAATCGCTACAGTAGTTACAATTTATATAATAATTCACTACAAAAATAGTTCACCTCAAGAAACAAAACATTGTAGAGAAAAAAGTAAAAGGATATCCAGGTTTCACATTAATTCTAAAATTAAAAAAAAAAACCAAACATGCAGGAAGTTGTTTTTTGTCACTGAATATTGTTATTGCTGAAATTATAAATGAAAACAAAGGAAATGGTGACAAAGCTTTCCTGGACTCAGATCCTTTGTTTATGTAAAATAAGAAAACACATGTATTACTTTAAACTTGGACATTGACAAATAAATCACACACTGTCATCTGTGGACCCTGACATTCACGATAGTTTTCTACATGCATTTTTGTTGATCAAAAACTGATAATTGATGTTAATCCTTGTATGACATTTGGTCATGAGAAGACAAGTTTAATTCAAAATATGATGTTACTACTGATCTAAAAAGGAAACAAATCACTGAAAGTTGTATCAGGCTAGGGAAAAATTTCAGTTTTCATGAAAAGAAACTTAGAAACAACTGTCACTGTTGTTGAAACCAATGAACATGCTTGTTCCACCTGATTATAGAAGTGTGACCTTTTAACGGAAAGGTTGTGAAGAAAGACTCAGGTGAAATGCTGCTTTCCCTGACACATTATCGTCCTTACTGATACCCATTTCCAATTATACTGTCAAGATGTCTCATAAGGGGATGGTGGCAGTCAGACTGTGGAGAGCAGAAGCTGGATATTGATGGACAGAGAACAAAGCAACGTTCATATTCCCTTAAAATGAAAGGAACTACCTATGTCTTACATAGTTACGTAACTTGCAAAGTGAATGAGGTTTCAGGGAGGGTTGTTAGTATAATCATACTCATCCCAAAAACTTACCAACTTCTTACATTTCAATGGTCTGAAAAAATATTGAAAATATTAAGAACATAGTAATTAGGAAGCCTGTTATTACACGTTCTACAAACAAGTTAATGAATAACTTACCTAAAGAATGGAGGATTTTTAACACATGTAACTAGAAAATAGTGAAAAAGTATATTAAATTAAACTAAATGGAAGAACCCAATAACTGGTGGCATCATGTATTTTAGCAGTTTTCATTGAAGATTTGCTTATATGATACTTTGGTTCTCTTTGTCAAGAGTGATCTAAGGGTGCATTATTAGTCATTCTGGTATTAACCAAGCTTTTTTCTAGTTCATTCACTTTTTTAAAAATTATGTCAATTATTTTTTGAGTTTTGATTGTGAGTCTTCAATGTACCTAATTTATTATTTGATCATGCTGCTACCTGAACTGTTAAAATCTATGGTAAGATCATGTAAAATGTCCTCACATAATTTCAGGGGTTTAGGGTTTGAAATCTGAGAAGAGTCACTACTTGTGGAAGGAATTTAATTGTGCCAAGGGAAAAAAAAGAATATAATTATGACATTTTGGTATAGTGCACAAACCTTATTAAAGACTGCTTTGTAGAGGTACAGTAGAACCAAGAAAAAATGAAATAGAAGAATATTGCACAAAATTCAATAGAAGTAGACACTTTTTTTTCCTAAACCTACTTTCACTGAAAAATGTGAGTAAAGCCAGAGATCAAAAATTGCTGTCAAAGTCTTTACTTGTTTTCGGATAGAATAAACTGGTTTACATTTCAATTGCAAAAAGCAATGGACAGCAAAACCCTCACAAATATCCAAGCTTCATTTCATTTATCGAACTGGTAAAGAGAGACAAACTATTACTGTATGGGAAAAAAATTAGTTCCTTAAATTTAATATAATAATTTCTGACAAAGTTTCTCAAAGGTTTGGGTTTTTGGTTTGTTGGCTTGTGGTTTTTTCCTTGTTTTTTTTTTCCCCCACCAGATGTGGATATGTTTGGACACATGTTAAAACACCATCAGCCTGGCTACTCTGCATATGCAAAGATGCCAAACAAGTAGCTGCTAAAAGATTTAGGTCTTGGATGAGCCTAAAGTAAGAGAAGAGCCATCCATCTGAGGCAAGCTAAATCTCTTCTGTGTACTCAGTGTTTATGATACAATTAATCGGAAGACAGTTGGAAACTGACTGTAACAGAAGGAAAAAAAACAGAAGAGAAGATTTAAGAGAGAGATGTTATAATACCTTTAAGCAGTGCTTGACCAGAAAAACAATGTGTTTTCTTCATTCCAATGCAGCTAATCCACTGTTTAGGCACCTATGGTGAAACTTCAATGTATATCAAGAGGAGAATCCCAACCACCAAAGTATTATATCAACTAGGAGGAGTAGACTTTCTGACACTGATTCCTGAGCAAGACTCATGCCTGCGACCTTTAATGGTTCTCTGTCCTTTACAGGATACAGGTGAAAAGGCTGTGTTATTGACTAGCACTGACCCAGCAGCTGCAGCTAGGAGGCCAAAAATATAGTGTAGTATCTTACCTCATGCATCAATTGCTGCCTCCCAGATTCAACACAGCCTGAACATTTCATTAATTTTGACACACTAGGAGAAAGTTTTATCTTACAGTTAAGTTTATCACCCAAGCTTTTGTGACAAATGCCAGAAAATTCCTTTATCCTTGCAGTACCACTTTATTCCCTTAAGAAAAAAGAAAACAAAACCAAAATCAAAATTTTTTTTTCTTTTTTTGGCTCTAAAAATGAAGTTGCTATTTTCATCTGTCTATTTGAAACTTCTGGAGAAAAGGTATCCAGGACATACAAGCCTGTAACAGATTCCAGTTCTTAACAAAGCAGCACAAAGTAAGACAGCCATTGCTATGCTGCCCACATTCCTTTATAATTGTTGCTGTTCTTGCCCAGTTCTTCAAGATCTGCAGACTTTTACAAATACACATGTCAAAGAGGCCTTGGAATTTGGTTTTTTGTTATTTTCTGGCCTCCAGATTCTGACATACATCTGTCTGTGTTTCCATGTACAAAATTTGGTCTCAGAAAACGTCTGGTTTTTGCATTTT
This sequence comes from Pachyramphus minor, assembly GCA_013397135.1. NCBI lineage: Eukaryota > Metazoa > Chordata > Aves > Passeriformes > Tyrannidae > Pachyramphus > Pachyramphus minor. The sequence goes on from VYXB01002940.1 coordinate 9,968, forward strand.
TTGGGTTTTTTTCTAATCTAAGACAAGTAAATTCAAGTTGTTTTCGGCTGAATACTTGTTAGTGTATCAGGTTTCAATGATGCATTTCAATAACATAGTTCTTTGAAATTCCAATTTTATTTTAGGAAAAATGAGTTAATTTCTTTATCCTTCTCATAATGCTCCATACTTGGGCAAGATGGCATTTCTGTTCCCTCAAGCTTTATATCAATTTTTTAAAATATCTAGGGAAGGAGTTTTTTCTGTGTATGATAGTTTTCCATCTATCATGCTATTACACTAAGAAGATTTAATAATTATAATGCTCCCTCGACAGATCTCCTATTGCTGTTCTCACCTTCACAGTAGATCTAAAAAGGGGCAGATACTAATTACGGTTTTCAAATGTATCACAGTTACGTAGCGATTTATAATTCCATTTTCAGACACTAAAAAGGAGCCTAATATTTGTTTCTTTGAAAAATATTAAATGCTTGAATAAGCACAAAAAAATATCTAGACTCCATAATTGAACATACAGGAAAATAAGACACCGATGTCACTCCAAAAACAGCAATAAAGGAAGTTGGTGAATGAATGGCAAAGCCAAAGCTAAAGAACATTAAAAAATTTTAGCAGGTATCTGAGACCAAGCAGCATCTTGCCTTTTATGATACTAATGAATGCTTACACATCTGGAATTTTAACAAGTTTATGCTTATAACTAACACCACCCAGTTTATTTCTTTTACAAAGTTTTATTTTCAGGAAAAAATAATAATTGATAATGTAGTGCAGTATTTGACACTGGTTTAACTATAATGGAAAGGCTGATAATAAAGAGATGGATTGATTCAAGTTCATTTAGAGATTGGTGTGTTTTTCACAACAGAGTTTTGTGCTTCATGTTCTTATATTAAACGAAGGATAAGCAAAAGATAAACATACAAGTGGAAACTTATAACACCAAGCATGGAGTAAAGAGAATTAATTTGAACCCTAGGTATTTTTAAAATGGGATTTTGTATCCTGTAATTAAGTATATTTATTCTTATAAGCAATTTTGAAATCGAAAATGGAGTTCTACCACTGACTTCAATAAAACGAGTATTTATTGTAAAATATCAGACTCGGGGTTTACTTCTGGCTTTCTGATAAGCTCTGAAGTTGTTTTCCTCTTTTTTTTTTTTTTTTGAAACAAGTTGAAGAAATCAACTGCATTATTCATTAAGATATTCAGTATTATAAAAATAGTAAATAATCTGAGAGCTTTGTTTTTACCCTTGATCTAATTCATTACTTAAATATATACACATGCATTCATGCACACACACATCAAACAAACAAACAAATTAATTCATCTCATGGTGTCTGCACAGCAGGACACCACACATTATTTTGCATAGCATTCAATGAAATAGGAAATCAGATTATATTTACATTAGATAATTTGTTAAATTTGAAAATATATACAGTGCTGTGGAAATAAAGGGAGGGAGAGATGGTTAGAATCTGAAAATTTAAGGATGTGACATCCCCCTACTCAAGCTACCACAATTACACAAATGGCACATATTGATGCTGGTTGTGTTCTGTTGAGCACTTTTATTCCAGTGTGGCACAGAAGCAGGGGGAATGTAAGAGAAACCATGAAGAGGAATCAAACCATGATAATTTCATTAAGCACACTGATCTTAAGAAGTAGAATTCCAAACATACTTCATAAAATGCAAAAGGTAATCAACCATTGCATCATACTTGAGGAGTATGAAATGTGATGGACAACCATGTTAACAAGGTTGTACACTTAGATCATTCCTAATACTTAGGAACATGTGGGATGACTGACTTATAAATACCATTGCCTACACCTGTATAAATAGGTAACACAGTGAGTGAATATGCACAGGGAAACAGTTTGTATGGAGGACATTTAAACACCACTGTTTGTTTTTTTTCTTTCAATTTTTTATTTCAAATTATCTCTGGTCTGGTTCTGTGATGGCACAAATCAAACAAACAAACAAATAAAATCAAACAAAAAGAACCAAAGCAACCAACCAAGTAAACAAATCCCACAATTATTGTTTGGAGAATATCAAGTACTTTTCCCAGCTCTATCTTCTGATTTGGTTTCATCTGAAAGAAACCAGGTTGCACACTCCAAGACTTGTCTGTGACGCAAACAATTTCAGTAAGTAGGATCACTCAATTTATAGGTGCAGTCTGTGCAAAAAATGCTAAACACTCTTACTTTTCCTATGCTGAGGAAACAGTCCCTGACTCTCTTGCCTTTATATTCCATTGGAAAGTCATAATTTAGCACAGAGTTGTAATAATATCAACACCATGTAACATAGTAAGTGGTATCTCCAAAAATCAGATTCCTTCACTTTAAATAAACATTATTATTATCAAGAAGTTCGTTTTGTAGGTCGGTTCAGGCAGATACTCAAGTACTAACTAGAGCGTACGCCTTGACCTGAATCTATAAAGTCCTTTGAGCAGTTCTGAATGTAGACAACCCCAGAATGGCTAAATGGAGACTATTATCCATTTTGGGGAAGTTTTGTGGTTTTTTTGGGTTTGTTTTTTGTTTGGTTGGTTGGTTTGGTTTTGGTTTTGTGTTTTTATAAAAAACCCCAAACAATTGCCAAGTGTCAAGAGGACTATACAGTGTTTCCCAATATTCTTTTTTTTTTTAATCCAATCTGTATGCATATAATTTTTAACATAGAGGATAGAAGTTAAGTGTTCTATTTTCTGCCACGGTTTTATCAATTTTTTTGCACCAGGTTCTCAGAAAATGAAGCTAGTCAGAAACAACAATGTCTTTCTAATTCTTTAAATGGTTTTCTTAATTTACCATTATAAAGGGATGTCTTCTGCAGTTTACAAATATGCTTTCTAGAATATAGAAAAGACTTAGATAATTTGGTGATTTATTTCTTGTTCCTAGAAGTCTAAGAGCAGATAAGGTTTATTAATTAGAGGTGCTATGCTACTAATAAACCTTCTTAATTTATAGCGTAGTAAGAACTATGGCAATGCAGCTATTAAAAAACTAAGTAAGAAGAAAAGCATATGTTCCTTCAATAGAAATTCCCAATATTAAAAATAATCTGAAATTTTCTCTTTCTTCTACTGTCTATTCAATGTTTTATTTGTATACCAAAAAAACTTCAAAAGAAACACAGAATCACAACTGATTGAAACAATACATCTCTCTTCTATTAAATAATTGAACTGACATTTTCAGAAATGGGCAACCTGTTTGGTGCAGAAACTGAGGATAACCTTATCAACCCTGTTGAGTCTTAAAGACACTTTTATTTCTTGTGACACTAAGATTCAGTGCTTACACTTCATATGTTTTCCTTTCTAATAAGGCTTACTTAACAGTAATTGTTATCGGGGGTGCAGCTGTGANTGTTATTGTTTTAAATCAATGTAATTATTTTGGCAGAAGAAAGTTTTCATTGCACTCGTTTTTGAAAGCAATATATACCCTTGTTCCGTGTCCTGGTATAATTCACAGAAGCTATCTCCAGAAAGATAGATGCATTTCTTTTTAGCTATTAGACATTTTCTTTCACTTTCTATAGTAAGATTAGTAGTGAATGGTAGGAAGGTCTTTATAAAAAAATTATATATATATATACACACTTCAGTATAACAGGAATGAAAAAAAAAAACACGTAAAAAACCAATTCATTCACTGTTGTCAAGTCAAACAAGCAATCATATTTTAAAGTTCACTGCGAGGAATGGCAGGGAGATTGATTCAAACTGTCATTAGCACTTGAAAATAGGCTTGAAAAAAACCACTGTTGCTTTGCTTAACAAATTAACAAACAGTTAAACAAATATGGTGATATGGTGCATGCCTATGCTACAAAGAGTCCACACATTCTTTCTTTGTCTTTATATGTCTTTTCCCCTGATATAGAACTGACATAAGCTAATTCCCAGCAGAAAATGACAGGAGCAATACCTTAGTTAGCTGTTGTGTTTATTTGCTACTCATTTACCTTATTATGTGTTCTCACTTAAGGATCATGTACTATGATTCCTAGGAGCAGGTTTGTTTCTCCAAGGTCCAGAACTGTCACACAAGAAATTGTTATTGTTAGCAGATATCACTTAGTCTCAATCCCAGTGCTTTCAAGATTTGTGTCTAGTGTTTATTTACAACTGAATAGAACCATAGAAGTGTTTATGCTGGAACAGATGCTTTAAGACCATCAAGTTGAATGATTAACCTAACACTGTCAGGTTCATCATGAACATGTCCCGAAGTCCACATCTGCACATCTGTTAAATACTTCAGGGATGATTCCACCATGCCCCTGGACAGCCTCTTCTAATGCTTGTCAACCCTTTCCCTGCAGAATTTTTTTCTAATATCTAATCTAAAACCTCCCCTGGTGCAACTTGTGACCACTTGCTCTTGTCCTGTTGCTTGTTATTTGGGGGAATAGACTGAGCTTGCAGGTAGTTGTAGAGAGTGATAAGGTCTTCCCTGAGCCTCTTTTTGCCAGGCTAAACAACTCCAGCTCCCTCAGACACTTCTCACTGGACTTGCTCTCTAGACCCTTCAACAGCTCTGTTGCCCTTCTCTGGACCTGCTCCAGCACCTCAATGTCTTTCTTGTAGGGAGGAGTCCAAAACTGGACACAGGACTTGAAGTGTGGCCTCACCAGTTTCAAGAAGAGAGGGACAATCATTTCCCTTTTCCTGCGGGCCACACTATTTCTGATCCAAACCAGGATGTCATTGGACTTCTTGGCCACCTGGACACGCTGCTAGTTCGTATTCATTCAGCTGTTGACCAACAACCCCAGGTCACTTTCCACTAGAACACTTTCCAACTCCTCTGTCCCAGGCCTGTAGCGCTGTGTGCTGCTATTGTGACTCAATTATAGTACATGGCACCTCGCCTTGTTGAGCCTCACAGCCAGTCAAACCAGCCTGTCCAGATCCCTCTGCAGAGCATTTCTACCCTCCAGCAGATCAACACACCCACCCAACTTGGTGTCATCTGCAAACACATGGTGCACTTGATCCCCTCATCTAGATCCTTGATAAAGATATCAAAGGCCCTAAAACTCATCTCTGGGGAGCCCTACTTGTGACCAGCTGGCAAGTGGATTTTGTGAGTTTTAACAACAGCAGATGCAACAAAAAACCCCCTGATTTCTCAGCACTTTTATACCAGAATTGACAAGAATGATTGTATAAATATCACTTATCTAGTGGCTACACTCCATGTATTTAATTCTCCATATTAGTAGACTATTTCTGCTGTGATCCTGTGTAAAAATTCATGAATTCACCTATGAATAATGGACCATATGTTGATAATTTATGTGAAGTTTATAGGACTTTTGTAAAGCCCTAAAAGTGGTTCGTAGACACTGTATTTCTAAAGCTAGTGAAACAATGTGTTAAGTATAATCATTTGTCTTCTTATCATTGTCAAATATTATGCAATTTGTTGCAAAGACAGAAAGGAAAGTGAGAGAGGCATGCTTTGGCAGGTAGTATTAAAGTACAGAATTACAATCCATTACCTTCCATTAACAGTGAACAACCTTATTCATAATAGAGTGTTAAGTGCCAATTATTATAAGCCTTCTGCTTATTAATTGACATGTGTTAGTAAGCTTTTTTAAAAAAAGATGGAGATTAATTTGGATTGGCATACTGATTCTTTCTTATGACTGAATATGTGCTATGAAAACCTACTACCATTAAACAAATTTAGTTCCTAGAGAGGTTTATTAAAACTCACAGTAAATTGTTGTAGTAAATGTGTGCTAACATTTGCCATGGGGACAAAAATGTGCAGAAATGGATAAAGAAGTATCTTCCAAAGTGTGCTCACTTGCAGATGGGTCTCTTCCTCCATGTTGCTGCCCTGACTTATCTTTCAGTCATGAGCTCAGGCTCCCCACTTCAGTGAGGCAGATTCTATCTCAAAAAAACTCCCCATCCAAGGTCAAGTTACTCCTACAGCTTTATCTATATGTTGTAGTTCTCTTTTGAAATAGAAACCTTCTTCATGCTGTTCCATTCTGTTTGCCTCTGAACAGCCCATTTTTTTTTTTAAGTTTAAATCTTTTGCTTGAAATATTTGAAGAAACATTCTCAAGGTTTCCTATGCCTGAAGTGTACTGTTTAAACTAGAGATTCACCACAAAATAATCAACTAATTAAACAAATGAAAAGAAAATGTAAAAGTTAAAGATAATATCCTGTTGCCTTGTTCTCTTTAATTTTTCATTAGACCTACAGGGGAAATACCAGCTGAAGGAGCTGACAGATGTTATTGTTAAGCCACTCTCCTTCATCTTTGAAAAGCAATGGGGAACAGGAGAGGTGCCTGAGGATTGGAGGAAAGCCAGGGTCACTCCAGTCTTCAAAAAGGATGAGCAGGAGGACCCTGGGTCATTCAGCTTCACCTAAATCCCTGGAAAGCTGATGGAACAGCTCTATCTGGATGTTCTCTCTAAGCATATAGACAAAAAAGAGGGTTATCAGGAATAGTTGGAATGGATTCATTAAGTTAGAAATCATGTTTGACCAATCTGAGAGCCTTCTATGATGGCATGACAGGATGGGTAGATGAGGGCACAGCAGTGGGTGTTGTCTATCTCGACTTCAGCAAGACTTTTAACGCTGTCTCCTAAAGGATCCTTATGTGTAAGATCAAGTGTAGTTTAGTAGAGTGAGGCACATTGAGAACTGCCTGAATGGCAGAGCTCAGAGGGTTGGAATCAGTGGTGTAGAGTACAATTGGAGGTTTGTAGCCAGTGGTATTTCCCAGAGTGAGCAGCAGGGGACAGAGCGCACCCTCAAGAGATTGCTGATGACAAAAAACTGGGAGGAGTGACTGATATACCAGGAGGCTGGGATGCCTCAGTGAGACCTGACACACTGGAGAGTCAGGTGGAGAGGAACCTAAGTAAGTTCAGCAAGGGCAAATGCAGGGTCCTGAACACATGGAGAAATAACCGCAAACACCAGTGCAGGCTGAGGGATGACCTGCTGGAAAACAGCCCTGTGGAGATGGACCAGGGAGTCCTGGTGGACAACAGTTAACCATGAGCCAGCAGTGTGCCCTTTTGGCCAAGAATGCCAGTGGTATCCTGGGATGCATTAAGAAGAGTGTGGCCAACAGGTTGAGGAATGTGATCCTGCCCCTCTACTCTGCCCTGGGGATGCCACATCTGGAGTGCTGTGTCCAGTTCTGGGCTCCTCAATGCAAGAAAGACAAGAAACTACTGGAGAGAGTCCTGTGAAGGGATATCAGGGTGATTAGGGAACTAGAGCATCTGTCTTATGAGGAAAGGCTGAGGAAGCTGGAACTGTTTAGCCTGGAGAAGAGAAGATGGAGAGGGCATGTTATAAATATTAAGGTGGACATAAGAGGATGGGGCCAGACTCTTTTCAGTAGTTCCTAGCAACAGGATAAGGGGCAACAGACACAAATTTAAAAACAGGAATTTCCATCAGAATATAAGGAAAAACTCATTTCCTTTGAGGGTGACAAAATACTGGAACAGGCTGCCTGTAGAGGTTGTGGAGTCTTTCTCTGGAGGTATTTAAAACCTTCCTCAACTAAGATCCTGTGCAATCTGCTCTAGGTGAATCTGTTTTAGCGGGACAGGTTGGAGTAAATGATCTCTAGAGGTCTCTTCCAACTCAAACCATTGTTTGATTCTGTGATTCATTCCTTGGAGAGAATCTACCAGATATAAAGCTGACCTGCTTACATGCAAAACATTAAGATCTGAGTATTTCTACAAAAACCTATTAGAATAAATTGAAACTAATTTCTCCAGAAAAATTCTGAAAATTTTCATCTGAGTTGTGAAAATTATTGTTGTTTATCCTAATTGTTAATAATGATGTTATTAATACAGATGTCAACACATATATCTTGGAAAATGAGCCTATACCAAAATTTACTCAAATGTGTCTAATTAACAATAGAAATTACATGATTGTCTATACTGAAAAAAAAGGTCAATTAGTAGCAGAGTCAACAGAGTCACGATTTGCATGACAGTGATTTTAGTTAGTTTTCTGATACTTCTTTTGTCCTAATAAACAGTAGCATGCATACACCTTTTTCTTTTGAAGCTGTCACATACTGGTCAAGCATTCCAGGTGCATTTGCCATTTTGTATTCATCATCTTCTGTTCTTCTGTCTATATATTACTCAAAAAAAAAAAGTCAAGCTCTTTTTGTATGGAGCTCAACATTCTGTGTTAAGCAGCAAAAAAATACAAAAAAAATAGGTATGGGACTTTAGAAATTATTGTTATTACTAACAATGTTTTAAGTATAGGGCATATTTATTATCACTATTCACTTTGACATGAAATATTTCTTTTAATGGAAAAGTGCAGATGAAAAGTTATAGAGGGAGATCCCTCATAAGTCTCTTGACATTTCATGGAGTCAGGGGCAAATTTTGACACATAACAATTGTCTCACTATTGGGACAATTTCAGTTTTGTATAAGAACATTGTGACCTCCCTCAGGTATATTTTCATCTGTGTGCAGGTTGCAAAGACTGTAGTTATGATTAATTTACTGTATGGATACTGATTCAGTGACACATCTTTGAACTATTTATAACAGTTTGCCTAGCCAGTGGCCATGGTAAATTGTTAAGTCATAAAAATGTAATTAGCCTGTCTTATGCTACATAGCATAACAATTCAGTCATTGGTGCTGTTATTTTATTCTATACTCAAGTTCATTATATTCAGAGCGATCATGGACACAGATGCACACAACACAGAGACTAAGACTTCAAGCATATACCCTGAAGCAACAACATTTAGTCCCTGAGGTTATTAAAAACTCTTTAAGTAGACTTAAAACAAAGGTGAAAATTCATCGGCTGAGATTAGCTTTTTCTTGTTAACTAGCAGCTATTATGCGTGGCACTCCAAGATTCATTCTCCAGTGTGTTACTGTACATAAAATAAAGGCAGATTGAGTGATTGACAGATAACAAAGCTAAGCTCAAGTACATCAAAGTCTTCCCTGAAGAAGCTTGAAAGTTTTTAAGGCTTTATTTTAATGTCAAGAAATTCTTAAGTAGGAAAAAAAGCAATTTTTTGTAAGGAAAGAAAATCAAAATCTGAATTAGCAAAATATTAAAACCGTTAATGGAAAAATATTACAATTTACCAAAAGTTCTAAACAATCAGTTCTAACTAAACAAGACCAAAGAATGAGCTATCTCAGATATATCAGAAATGGATGGAGGTCTGCAAGACAAAGAATGGAGTCCTATAACTTAAACCTTACAGACTTAGATAATTTCTAAAAAATAAATGTGGAGGAATTTGGGAGGAAAATTTAAACTAAAGCCGTAAAATTAACTCAGAGCAACTAAGAGAAACAATTGACTTTTCTGTGAGAAATCATTTATATCTTGCTAATTTCAACATTTTATACATGAGCAGGAAAGCATAAAATCTGTCTTCCTCCTTGTAAGTGTAAATCATAACAAATGGTTCACTAGGAAAAAAAATAGGTGAAAAGGAAGAATTTACTGAAGCCCTAATTTTTATTTTATTTTGAATATATTTTACTTTATATTATAAAAATTGAAAAGTCCAGTTGCATTGTTCAGAGTGTATTCTCTGAAAGACCTACCAAAGACAAGAGCCCAGATGAAACTTTGTATATTATCATGCAAAATATTTTATTTTTTTTTCTTTTTTCAGACTGAGAGACCAGTCTTGGAGACCACAAATAAATTTTTTAAGATAGAGTCATAAAAGCATTTAGGTTGGAAAAGACCTCCAAGATCATCGTGTCTAACTGTCAAGTGCAAAAGTATTACCTTTATTAAGCTGAGGTGTCATAACCATAATCATCCAAGAACTTTAATAAGAAAGTCAATTTTTCTTTTTAGACTTGATGGCTCTAGTAAGGCATTAGATGGGTAACTAAGGAAAATATATTAATTCTCCCTAAAGACTTGGCTGTTTTGCTAAATTCACATAAGCATAACTGTTCACAAATGTCCTCCTTTGCTGCAGTCAGTCCTTCAGACAGAATGGCAACAGGCACCTTAAGGTATGGCACAAGCCAAGAGACCAGAGATGATGGATGAGTTTGAGTAGGTGAGGTGGCAGGACACATTAGTGTTTCTCAGTTGCGACTATGAGTCAGCAGAAAATCTTAATCTGCCATACGGACATTTAAAAAACATCATCACAGTTACTGTTGGTAAGCCTGAAGGCTCACAACATCAGGACTCCAGATGAATGCCCCAGACATAAAAAATTTAGGATAAGAACACTTTTTAAAGTAAATAAATAAATAAATAAAGATTAGTGGGTAATCTAACAGTTCTGAAGTCTCTCATTATTTTGCATCAATGATATAGTAGTGTATTTTTGGTTTTTAAATTTAATTTTTCTGAAAATATTCTGTTAAAAATTGCAGCTGGAACTTTAGGTTTTTCTTTTAGACCCTGACTGGCAGGATAATTAATTCAAAAACTCTGAACACAAGCTTATAATTATGACAAAAGCCATCATTGAAACTACTGCTCTTTCATTATATTTCTTATTATTTAAATATATGTATGGTAGTAAAAGGAAGAGCATAAATTACAACTCCATCCCTAGACAATACCATCTGCTGCCTTCCTCTGGTTCTTTCTGTGTCTAACACTTCTGTGAACATCATCAATGAGTCACACAACACAGCCAGTAGTCACTCTTGCCTGTGAACAGCTGAGGTGGGAAAGGGATATTTTTTAGATAGAGAAGATATCTCTACAGGGACAGGATGATGGATTTTACTCCTGATCCCATCATCAACTCAGTTTCATTTGGGACCCACCTATCCCTTCGTTTCTTTCTTGGTAAACGTAAAGATGTTACAATATTTTTCTGGGAAAAGAGATGCATTTATTATGAAAAAGCTTTTATATATAATAATGTCTCTTTTTCTAAGAACAGAATCTTGAATCAGAGCTCAATTCCATATGGTTTAGAAAATAAATTAAACTTAAAACTGTTTTATATCCAAAGACATTAAAAAGAAGAAAAAGTAAAATCAAGTTACAATATGTAGTTCAGCTCCATGCTTTCTCGCACAATGCTAGTTACTTGCCAGTGAGATATAACAGATTTTCAGGAATTATTTTCATTATATATAGACTTTTTTAGATGCTTTGTATCAATGTTTTAGTCCTTGTGTCCACTAAGTACAGGTATTTGAGTTCCCAGTGGCAAATTCTTTATTAGTAGAAAATGTAGAATTGAAAAATGCCAATTCTGGTTCATTAATTGTAGTACAGATGGATAGCTGCTTTCATGAAAAGCTACAATAGTATCTTTGCTTTACATAACCTGAAAGCTCATATCATCCTAGAGAAATATGTGCATTTGTGCAATCTGAAAGTACAAGAGAATGAATAAGTTTCAGTCAGTTGATAAAGTGTAAATAGAAATACATTCGTGGAATAGAAAACTTCAAATATGACTTGTAACCTTGAAGATGCATGTAAATATCTGTGGTTAGGTAAAATGAATAAAAGCATTATTGATGAGGCAATGCAATAAACAGTGCCTAAGTACTTTTCTTGAACCAGTCCATTGTCTTTCACAGCACTGTCCAGCAGTTTGACACAAAAATTCTGTTGCCTGGAGTACTTCTTTGTATTTTCTCAGTGTGATTTTATTAGTTTGATAATTCTGGACATTTCTGGATTTGGGTAAAATAAGCATTTAAGTAAAAAAGGAAATAAAGCTAAAAGAGAGTAAGCTATTTTTTCTGTAAATGCTGCATCATTTGTCTATCTTTTCACTTTTTTTTACTGAAATTAATAGGAGACAAGCACCTATGTGCAGCTAATGAGAGGTTATTATTTCTAGCTTCTACTCTTTATTGGAATCCAGTGCTTTAGCACTGTGGAAACTAGGACATAGAAAAGTATATTGAAAGTGTAGAAAACTAGTACAATAATAAAGGATTCTGGCTATTTTCCAGCTCAGATCCTTGCAAATTTTAGGAAGGTACGGATAATAGCTTGGACTCTGAAAGTTGTTTATTGATTTCCAGAGTTTCCCCCTAAGGTGGGTGTGATAAATATGGGCAATTTGTTTTCTCCACCCAAACAGAACAACTGTTTCAGTTTTAGTTTTGTTTGACAAGTTGACCATCCATTCATTCTGTATGATACAAGGCATCATCACTGTAATGACTCAGAAGGAAGAAACCCAAAATGGAAGAAATGCAGTTGGTGCAGCTGGCAAATCCTATAGTTAGAGGACTTTTCTTCTCCTCAAGAAACTTCCAGGTCAGATTTTTCTTTTAAAATATGATCTGTAGTGATTTTCTCATTCTAATCAGTAAATTTGTAGTCATAAAGTCGACCCAGAAGTTCTTCATGCAAAACAGGAAAGACAGATAGAATAGATATTATAATATCTAACACTGAAACGCCAGCTTGGAATAAGATACTTTCCCAGCCCTTTTTATAGCTCTTATGGGGATGGACAAACAGTAACTTCTTCACAGATCTTTCAATATATTTCAAATTCTAGTTCCCACCAGATTTGCAAAAATGTTTGAGGAAAAATCTCTAAGAAATACCACCAAGTTACCTTTTTGGTACAAGACAGTAAACAGCTATAAAAGTCTTGTAGAAAATCAAGAAACCCTATTACAAAGCAAAAGTGAGAGAAATGTGAAGGAGCAGAAAAAGAAGTGGGGAAATGAGGAAATTATGTTCCCTGTATATGATAATAAAAGGATATTGGAAGGATGAAAAACTTGAAAAGAGAGGAATGAAATGTAAAAAAGTATGAGATAGAAAGCATAAACACAGGGAGAAATGATGCCTGACAGATTCTACTATAGACTTTAACATTTACTACACAACCATGTCATCTTATAGTTTAGTTGTATTTTGTAATGACGGACAACAATAAGGAGGTATTCTGTCTGCTTGAGAATAGGATATATTTCAAGTGCATGTTTCTTTTCCAGTAATAATAGTAAACTGATCTTGTAATAAACTTTGGTGATTTATAATCAAACAATCCATCAGCTAAGAAACTGACTCCTAAAGATTTCATAGATTTTCAGTGCCATCCATGTTTTACAATCTTTTCCTTTTCTTCCTTCCCTCTGCCCCCATCCCCTGCCATGCTCACCCTTAATTTATTTTTTTTCCCAGGGAAATAAGGAGATGGGGGTGTTCTGTTGAAGTGCATGTGCAAAAAAATATTCATGGCCCAAGAGGACAGGGCCATCTGTTAATTTTCAGTAGGGACTTCATATAAGCATTTTGATTTAGTTCCACCACTGGACCCTAAAATCAAAGACCAGAATATTCTCTTGATGCATGCAGTTATTTCTTGTAAACATGTTTCTAAGTGTTCCAATTATTACTGTCTGGTTTTCCTTGGTGGGATATTCTAGACCCTAGAGTATAAGATGCTCTGCATCCCATTTGAATTTAGAATTCAGTTTTCACATATGTTGAGGGGTTTCTTTTTCCCTGAGGCAGAGAATTTAGGTTCTTATTGAGTCAGATTATATTGATCATTTAACCCCCCCAAATGCCTCTTGTTCTGCACTCATTACTCCAACATGTGCGACATTATTAATTGCTTCATAGCTGTTTACAGTTTTTTCAAAGCCAGTATGAATTCTAGTCTGAAGAAGTAAAAATGGTGGTTTCTGATAAGCATTAGAAATTCTGGACTCAGTATATAAAACAAGACATATCATTGATTAATAGGAACATGAGATAAATAGAGCAGCATGTAAATACTGTATGATAAAGCATAATGGTGAGAGTTACCACTTAAAGTAAACTTTACATTAAGGGAAAATGCACAGTGTTATGACTGAGTGTTTAGTTTCCAGCTGGGCTTAAACCACAACACTGAGAAAATACAAACAAACAAGAAAACCACACCCAGAATGAGATGCTGGAAACTGCAAAACTGTCAAAGGATTATGGGGAAGTGGCTTGGACAAACACTGATGAATGTTTTTTCGTTTTTATTTTAAAAGAGTCACCAGCTGTTTCTGAAAAAAAAGCTGGCCAAAATTCATGAGTTTAATTAAATTTATTTATAAGTAATATTTTAATAATATTTTGTTTGTACATAATTGTTCAAAAAATAGTTTTAATGATCTTGTTACAAACTATCAATCCTAAATGTTGTCAGCTCAGAGACTTCTGTCATATGAGCAACAAGATTTTTTTACAGTTGTAGGAAATCTCCATCCTTTTTGTAAAGTGTAATTCAGTTGTCGCCCTGAGACTAATTCCACACAGTGATCATGAATTCCACAATTCATGGGCTTGGAGATTTTCTCATTAAAAATACCATACTCTAGGGAACCCTACTCAAACAAGGTAGGACTAAAACACCTCCAATGGTCCCTTCCAACCTTACCCTGTGATTCTGTAATTCTCCTAAACTAGTCAGTACATGCTTTTTAATTTTGGACTCCACGCTAATATTTCCCCAGTTCTTACTGTTCTATGTTCCCTACTATGTGTTTAAGAAGAAACTTAAGACTGCCAAAAAGGCTTGAAATCTGTGTAATGCTGATCCTGGATAGTACAATATCCTCCCTGTGTACTGCTGTGGGGGAAAAGGGATCTGCTGACTGAGATGCACCTCAGCACGTGGCTAGCCCCCATAGCAAGGAAAAGGTGACCACTGAAGTCAAGATAAGCCTTGGTGTGCCATTTGCTAATGCAAATGTATTTTGTATTACATAGATATAGACTAATCTAAATGTTGGTTAAACTTAAGTGATAGAGAATGGAATAACTATGGACTACAACAGTTGAACTATTGTACTGCTGAGCTAATATGGTAAGTACAACATATTAAAAACAGTGGGATAGTGATGTGGTCATATCGGATGCACAAGGAAGCAATGGTCATTTCTGATTAGTTTTGAGAACCTGACTCCTCAGAAGATCATTCTCAGGAAGAGGATATGATGACCAAGGACACAACAATCAACTATCTTCAGACTGAGAAACAAACTTAGCAAAGTAACTATCAGACTCCAAAACTGGGGTAATAAAGAACAGATCAGTCTTTTGAGGGGATGAAATGCAGCTAAAAAATTCATGAAACTTTCAATGTCAGGAGGACCAGCACCATAGATATCAGTGGCTGATAGCCAACTGTTGTCACCTTAACAGTTCAGCAGATGCAGCTGGTTCACCTGTACCACGGATGTGAACTCTAAGGTCCAAGATAGGAGACTTGTTAACTTAAGCTTCTTGGCACAAGTCAGGAATTTGAGACTGAGGGTGCCTACCATGCTCGTAACCCTATTCTGTTGATATTTTAATAACAGCATAATGTTGAGTTTGTAGCATTCATACAATAGCATTGACATAATCTAATTACTTCTTTTATAAGATTAATATGATTATATTTTCTACTGCCATTCATTAATTATCTTAGTGCCATGATTGCCAGATACTATGTGCTGTTTTGTCCCCAAGTTGAATGTTATTGAACTGATGTTGTACTTATTATTGCTATGATTGTGCTGGAATTCACATAAGCTTCCAATCAACAAAAGCTATTAAATACTGTACATACTTCTTCACACAATTAATCTCTTTCCTTAATGGATAAAAACTCTGCATACTGCTGAAGACTACCCTACTAAAAGCTTGCCCATTAAATTCC
>VYXB01002940.1:31567-119710 GCA_013397135.1 Pachyramphus minor
CCGTCACGAGGGTTAGAGTGTTTCATGAACTGTTCCTTCCTGTGGGCAGCAGTTCTTCAATAACTTCTCCAGTGCTGGTTCCTCTCCGGGGGGTACAGTCCACCAGAAACATACCGCTACAGCATAGATCCCCCATGGGCTGCAGCTCCTGTCAGCAACCTGCTTCTGCACTGGGTTTCCACAGTCTGTCACTTCCCTCCACCTGCTGTGACTTGCGGTCCTCCACAGGTTGCAGGGTGGATCTCTACTCCCTTGTGGACCTCCATTTTTTTTCACTCCTCACTAGTTTATCTGCACTTTTTGCCCTTTCTTAAATATCTTATCACAGGGGCACTACCAAGGAGTTTCATGGGCTCAGCTGTGTTGTGAGGTGGGTGTATTGGAGCCATCTGGAAATGTCTCTCAGGGGGCAGCCCTGGTTTCTCCTCACAGCCTCACAACCAAAACTTGGACACATAAAATCAACCTTGTAGGATAATGTGCTCATGAACTTCAAGAGAGAATATAGTGAGCATAGCTATTGCAAAGGAGGCACAACATAAAGGGAACCAGAGTGAAGCCTTTACTTTAGGTAAATGACTGTATCAGTTGACTGGGTCAAGCAGTTATGTAAATGTAAATTCCCTAAAATAGCTAATAGAAAGTATTATCTTCCCCAACCAGTTAGACCTGTGTGGAAGTGTGAATAGGCAGCTCTTGTAAAAACTGAAAAACCAACAAAATTATGTCTAAAGAGAACAATGGGCTTGAGCCGACTCATGTATTCCTTCCTAGAGACTGAGGACACATGACATCGTCGTGATGAGCTTACAGAGACCAGTAGTAGGAATCGTGACTGTATAGTGATCCAACTGTACATTGTAATTGTTAGATTGTGTTTGTTTTGTGAGTTTGTTATATTGCTGTATTTTTCTACAAAGTCCCATGTAACATTAAATATTTAGAAATATGCAAATTTCATCTTAAACATTAAAATCTCTTTGTTTGGAATATCTAAAAGAACCTGAACAGACAGTAGTGGATTCTGATAATTAGCGACATTTCATAAATATAAAATGAGAGTCAATCTTGGAAAAAAATATTAATGCTAAAACATTATCTCTAACAATGACAAAAAAAAAAAAAGGAAAAAAAAAGAACAAAACCAATTGTTATGTTTTGAATTATCAGAAAATGGGAAAAGGGAGAAAAATAGACTAGTTATAACTGCTCTGGCTTGTTCATTATAATAAAAGCATTATGCAACTCTTTATACTTTGAATTTTAACTTGAGTTAAGGAGAGTGAATAATGCCGGTTATGTCCAGATACAACGTGACCAGCCTGTTGAGTATTATTATTATGGAGATTCATATCTTCAAGTTGTCGGACTGCATTACACATGTGTCTGGTTGTGACACCTGGAATTTTTCAGGAAATTAGTAAGAAGAAAATATTTACCGACAATATCTTGCAGTTTATTTCTTACAACTAACAGTGATACAGTTGATAAAATATTCCAAATCTTTTTAAATACTTGTGTTTCTATGACAATGTTTAGACTACTATTAATAATGTTTATCATTTTGCTTTCCACTGCGTTTTCTGTAACTCATACTTCCAGGCTGGACTTGCAATCCCATATTAAAAAAAAAAAAAAAAAGATAGTAATGCTTGAAACCTTTATTTTGAAAGAACATCCTGTTCATCATTTAGTGTTTAACTTTGTTAAGCTGTGTCATATCAGATTAAAAACAAGTATCAAAAAATGAATAGTGAAAGCTCTACTCTGCCAAACATCCAATATATGATGCCAGTCACAATCAAAATAACCTGTGAATCTTGGACACATCTCTCCTAATCATAGAACAATTTGGTCTGGGGTCTTATGAGAATGAGTGTGTCCTTCATCCAGGTAAAGTATCAAATCCATAGATACAGCTGAAGGATTAACTCCCTTGCATTTGAAAAATCCTACAGAAAGGCTCCCTTGCTTCTAGTGGAGCTTTCACAGATAAGCCCTCTGCTTTTTAGTAATTCAAGGGAAAGTCTTTGACTCATTGTACCACTGTGGTAAGACACAGTGTATTGAGGGGAAGTTTAATTAGATTTGACAATTTAATTGAGAATTTATAAATGCCCTTCACCAAATTTTGTAGAAACTATTCACAGGTGACTGCTTACATGATAGATTTTGCCTACAGCAGCCTCATATGTTTTGAAACTCTTTCTGGCTACAACTAAGAGAACTCAAAATATTTTCTTCAGTTTGCTACTTCTCACTCTGTTGTGAATGTTATATACTCTTTGGCATTATCTTCATTATTGATCAGAGAGTTGTTTGTAATGCCAAAGTTATTTACTGGTATGTCTGTAAAAGTTTATAAAGTTCAGATTCGGAAAAAAAAAAAAAAACAACAAATAGTACATAAGAGTTAATAGGAATAGGATAGAAGACATAATGGGGTAAAAATGTTAATTTATTTTTAATTGAAGGCAAATTTCTGCTGCACATTCCTACTACAACTGTGTTATAAATATCTCTGTGCCTGTTTTGCCAAAAAAATGGAGGCAAAGCACTGATCAAAATGCCTCTCAGTGACTAAGACCTGTGTTCTAAGAACTGTGTTCTCTTATTTTCCAGTTACTCTGCAAATAGTGGCAAAATTTCCACAGGCAAACAGATGAGTTCCTGAGTGGTTTTGCTATATATTGTCCTATATGTAACAAATAGCATTTTCCAACCACAGTTGTAATTAGCATATTCTGAGTGGGCTGGAACCAGTAAGTATCTTAGAGTTGCCTCAGTCTTCCACTTTTTAAGTGTATCTCATGCTGAAAATGACCGTTCAAAAATTATTGGGTAAGACTAGTGGATTAGTAGGTTACACTAATTAATTACTAGAATGTCCGTGCCATTAACCTAAGGAACACATAAGTGTATCTATATAGACCTAGTCATGAACAGTTAGGGATATCTCTAGTTTCTGATTTAGTTCAGCTTGCATTAGGATCTCAATTTGAATCTCACATTGCATAATTCATCACAGGCTAAGTATACATACTTTATTTGTTAAACATTAGAAACACAACTACATTGTAAAAGAATTCTGTACTCAACAAATATTTTCCAGTTCTGTTAAATGGTTAAATAGCCCACTACCTGACCAAAAAAATTTATTTGCTGGGGACTGACAATGAAAATTATCCTGTTTATCAGGATGTGAGACACCTATTTGGAGGCTAAGAAGAGCTTTGTATGAGCAACCACATGCATACTAATAGCTTTCTGAAATGTAGAATATTTGGGCACAGCAAAAATTGACAGATAAAATGTTTGAGGTAAATAATTTTGCTACAACTGACATCCTGCTTAAATTACATATAAGTTATGGCAATGATAAAACTAGCTGACAAAGCTAGAAATAAACAAAATACTCCTCAAGTCAAGTTATATCTTTAATAGTTATATCAAATGTGACTTAAATTATAGTGAAAATGTTTGCTCATCATTTTTTCTATATACTTTCTTCTTTCATCTTTGCTAATGGAAATACATAACAGAAGCCATTAAAAAGAAACTACACTAGAAACTTCTTCCTTAGCAGCTCAGAATAGAAATCCTATGAAAAAATAATCCTTAGATTTACGGTCACAAAAGTACCGATGAATGAAAAAATTCAACATAAAGGATTTGTGAACATCAATGCCCAGAAATACAAGGGATGAGAATCTACTATTTAGTTCATTGAAAGTCTGGTTGTGACTGGCCTTCACCAGTAAAGCTTCTGGGTCACATCGTATATGGTTTTAGTCTTTTGGGTTTTGGGTTTTAATTTTTAGGCACCTGCCTGCATTCTTCTATCTGTTCTGTAGAAATTCCACCACATCACTCTGCTTTTGCATTTCTGTGCAAACCCAAGCCAATCCATGCTTAAATTACATCAAACCCACACTCAATAGCAGCATATCTGCCATAACTTTTCTCTCAAGAAAAGACACTGTGATAGAAAGTGTTACCTTAACACCATACAACTGCCTACTCCTGAGATATTCCCAAGTAGGGAAAGACCACAGTTCTATGCTTCCTTCACTTATGAGGAATCAGAATTTTTCAACTTGCATTGTCTTGCAATGCTCTTTCATAAAGGAATATTTTCAAGAGATATAGAAGTCCTTAGAGCTCTTGTATATCAAAGAATAATGACAGAGTCATAGAATGGTTTGGGTTGAAAGTGACCTGAAAGAACGTCTCATTCGAACCCCCTTGCCACCGGCAGGGACACTTTCAAATAAACCTTGCTCAAAGCCCCATCCAACCTGGCCTTGAACACTTCCAGGGATGGGGATTCCACAATTTCCCTGGGCAACCTGTTTCAGTGCCCCATCATCATCACAATAAACAACTTCTTCCTAATATCTAATTTAAAACTACCCCCTTGCAAATTAAAACAATTCCCCCTTTAACCTGTCACTACATTGTCTTTCAGAAGTCCCTCTCCAGCTTTCTTGTAAGCCTNACCCCCTTGCAAATTAAAACAATTCCCCCTTGTCCTGTCACTACATTGTCTTTCAGAAGTCCCTCTCCAGCTTTCTTGTAAACCTCTTTTAGGTACTGGAATGTGCTGTAGGTTTTTCCTAGAGTCTTTTTTTCTCCAGGATGAACAATCCCAACTCTCAGTCTATCTTCTAAGAGGTGTTCCATTCCTCTGACCATCTACATGATCCTCCTCTTTTGGGGGTCACAGAGGTGTATGCAGTACTGCAAATGGGGTCTCATGAGAGAAGAGTAGGATGGCAGAATCACCTTCCTCAACCTGCTGACCATGCTGCTTTTGATGCAGCCCAGGATATGATTGACTTTCAGGACTGCAAATACACATTGCCAGCTCATACCCAATTTTTCATTCAACAGTATACTGAAGTTCTTCTTCACAGGACTGTTCTCAATCTATTCTTTCCCCATTCTGTACTGATATTGGGGATGGCCCAACCCAGGCACAGAACCTTGAACTCAGCCCTTTTTAACTTCATGTTTTTTTTTTTTATTGCTACTCAAGCCTGTCAAGGTCATTCTAGATGGCATAATTTTCCCCCCAAGAGAATCAACTGGAACACTCATCTTGGTGTTATTGGATAACTCTCTGAGGATGTACTCAATGCCACTATGTCAAAAATTTTTTTTTTTTATTCAAGGACCTGGAGATGAGGGGAATTTCTGTACCAAGGAAGATTTCTTCCTGGTAGAAGAGGATGGGGATTGAACAAGATGAAATGCAAAATTCCCTCCCAATCTCGACCATTCCATAATTCTGAGATTCAGAGTCAACTGAAGGGCTGAAAAGAGATTGAAAAACTCTCAGAAAACTTTAAACTACCATTTCCATTCTACAGATTTTAAAGGGGCACAAAATTGTACAGTTGGAGGAGCAGAGATTTTTAAAAAACCCTGCAAACAGAAAGGAAAATTATCCAAAAACAGAATGGCTGAAGACAGAAAAACTGGAGACCAGAAATATGTCTTTTTAACATTGTAGTAGGAATTCTAAGACAAAGCTGAAATGTTAAAAAAAAATTGAAAAAAACCTGATTTTCCCATTGTTGTCAACAGTAAGCATTGTCACAGAGACACAGGAAATTCAACATCTAGAGCTGAAGATAAATTTTCTACAGAGGTAATTTATTTACTTTTCCTTTAAACAATTTTCAAGGAAGATGTGGAGAGATAAATTTGACTTTGTGCTAGAAAGCTAGGTCCTTTCATTATGACTTTACAATTTATTCACTTCATAGCTTCACAGATGATATACGTTATTTTCAAAGACAATATGGTCAGAGATTTTATTTTTCATGTCTCCCAACCTCTCAGGTTTTTTACCTTGCAGTACATTATCTGCAGAACAATAACAGAAGTAGTAATATTAATAATAAAAATAACAATAATGACAGTAATAATGTGTGGCAGAATCCATCTGAAACAAACCAATGTACTCTTTATACTTTGTTCATTGCTTAAAAAAAAGAAAAAACTAATCACAAAATATGGTATGTTTTCCAAGTCTCTCACAACCATCTCTTAGCAGCTTTGTTCATTTTCACATTATCCCACTGTTCTTATTATTATCTAATCCCAGACATATCTGCCTAAAAGTAGCTTGAAAACATCTGTTTTCTTCAGTGAATGCAAAACATCATGATTATAAAGATCCTTAGGCTCTGCATCAGACTGAAGCCCTATGGTGATATAAATCTACGAAAACAAAGTAGAAGTTTGCACTTGGCATCTCCCATATAAGACTGTATAATTTTAAACCACCCTGCTTTTCTGTCTCTCTTTTCTTTTTCATCTTTCATTTTTTATGGTCATTGGTATTTCTAATGATAAATAGATCTAGTGAATTCTGAGATTTTAATGTAGTTTGGCTTAGTAGAATTTTGCATGTGAGTGGATGCATAATGAATTAAACTTTTTGAAGGACATTTCAGATCTGACCAATCATCTTTAAAGCTCTCCTGGATATGTTGCAGAACTGTATCTTAAAGCAAGATTACAGTAATTGCTTGTGAGGCAGCAGTACTCATATATGTAACAGTTTTGAGACTACAGAAAGAGAATTTGATCCTTTGCTTGGGTTTCATGTGATGCATATGCTCAGAATCACGCAGTAGTTACTTAAACACTTCTCTATACTTTTCACGAGAAACTGTCACCTTTCAAAAATTTAATAGGCATCCTGTATGGAGTATGACAAATATGTAGTGAAACAGAAATAAAACTTTGAAGTGCCCAGCACTGCAGCTGACCTATAAATATATTTTCTAAAACTTCTAACTCTTTGTTTAAAGTTAATAGGCTCAGAATTTTTATGTTTTGCTTTGGAAATTTTTCCCCTTAAAACATATATTATCTAATAATTTTTTGCCAAATTTTCAATATCAAGACTTTCATTGTCTGTCTGATGTTGATACTGAATTGACTATTTTCACTGCAGTAAAGCTATTCTTCCTGTTTCTACTCTGAGTGTTAAAAAACTTTCTTCCTTTTGCAGAAGTTTTCTGACAACAATCTGTCACTGCTGTGTCTGTAGACTTTCATATAATACCATCTAGGAAGCAAAACCACTGAAGCAATTACATACATTTCCATTAATCTACTTTTTGTGTTTTCTTTATGTTTTCATGTATTTAGATTCTTTAATATATTTATCATCAAGGTTTTTAAGTGCTTCAGTTAATATTGTATGTCACAAATCAATGTCTTTTGATATCCTTGAAAGCCTATTTTTACCATCAATTAATGAAAATAACAATTGTACATTTCACATATGATTATCTTGTAAGCAGCTTTGATCATAAGGATAATACTCAGAATTCCTATTCAGTCATTACAACACAAAACTATTCCCAGCTGAATGATATATTATTAACTTATTATACAATAACAATTCATAAGAAAATTACCTAATTACTTAATTAAATATTTGGGGTAGAAAGAAAAAAATTAAGATCAACTGAACAATACTCACGAAAGAAGAAAAAACCATCGTGCAAACATTTTGTTTTGCTCTTCAAAAGCCTAGTGAAGAGGAGTATATATGTGATTATAACTTGTTTGCTAGCTTTTATTGTATTATGTCATTATTCCAGTGTTGTCCACTTGGTCTTAGTAGCTCTAAATATTTGGCAAAATTTTTCATAAAATTTTTATTCCAAAAGTATGAAACTTTATTATTTTTACTAATAGCTACCATGGCAGTGTTGGAAAGGTTGATGCTTGAATAATGAAGTGTGCCACTGTAAGAAAATATTTTTAATCACCTGTATTACTGAATATACCATAAATCGTATCAAGCCTTTTTGTCTGTACACATCAAAGGTTTGAGTTAAGCTACCTGGCAGAAAAAATAATGTTGACCAATTATAATATTTTCTTCCTTTTTTTAATTGTTTCTTGATGTAGTTTTTTTTTGAAAGTTCCAGTTCTACTATTTGAGTCAAATGTCATAACACTGAGTTTGCAAAACTGATATACAGAGTGCAATAAACTTTATCCTATGAATATAATGCCTGAAAAATTATACTGCCAGAAGATGATATTCCTGATTTCTACAATATATTTATGAACCATTAGAATGCAAAATATACTTGAAAATTAGATGAAAGTGATTATTAAAATATTTAAAACTTCAGATATGAACTCTAGCCACATTATTCTCTCCTTTGTGCTGAGGAAACTGCCTTATAAAATAGATATATACTTGAAACTTGTTTAGAATTAATGCAATAAGCCTAATTCAACAAAATAAGGCATGAATTTTCTTTGGTCTTTTTAAAGTGAAGTAATAAAACTGTATTTTTTTTGTTCATACTGTAATCGTGAATATAAATCACTTAGGTCTAGATTGTACTCTTCAGTGGACAAATGTGGCAATGAAGTGGTAAAGTACCTTGATAAACTTCTCCAGACTTCTCTCTGTGTGTTTTCAGTCACTGAATTGGAGGATATTTTCTCTATCATCATCCTTGTCCTGCATGGGACCTTACAAGGGAAGGAAACTTATTATTGCCAAAATCTGAATTCTAGAAAAAATAACCCATGATATCAGGTCATGGGATTATTGTGTCATAAACTTCTGGAAAGAGAGAAGCTGAAGGAAAAGGGAAGTAGAGACATGCCTTCTGTGTACATCAAGTAATATAAACTTATAGGTTAGACATTTTTCTTCCAACATTACTTCAAGGAATTTGGTAGGTCCTGTGTATAATTTTTCTTTACATCTGTCTTCTTCAGCGCTATCCTTTCTTATGTTCCACAATACTTAGAAAATTAGAATTAGAAAAACATTCATAGAGTTTTGAGAAAATAAATAAACAACATTCTGAATGTATGTATTGGGTCATTTGAGATGCCTTAGAATATCAGAAACACCTCACCTGTACAGGATGACAAGATATGACCTAAGGCAGATACCTATAATCTCAAACTCAGTTTTAGGTCTAGGATAACTATACTATTTTTGATTTTAAATTAATAATAAAAGATAAATAAATCAGAACATATGCTACTAAAATGGTATATATAAACTTGTACAAGAAATGTTTAACAGAAATTTTCAAAGGCACTTCAGCAATTAGCTTGATGGGATAGAAATCCTACAATTGATTGTTGAAATAATACTTCAATCAGTTCTATAATTACAATTTGTTATCAAGATCATTCTTGTCCTCTGTGGAGCACAATTTATAAGAATAATGTTTAGATTGTGGTAATTAATGCTTTCTGCCACAAATATAATTTCATATAAAATATAGAATAAATTTGAACTTTCTGCTCTACAGCGTCATTACATTCATGTTGTGGTAAATTCAGTGCTTTGAATCCATTAATTTTCATTGTGTGGTGTTATCATCCACTGCTAAAGATTAGCTACTGACACATTTATCAAAGGATGATAAATGAGCTGTCCTTTCAGATGTCTGATTATCTGATCTTTATTCAGTTAAAAGCACAAGGGGCTGACAGTGTTAAGTGCTTGCTAGTTTAGAATGATATCGAACCCAGGAAATGAATCTTTGATATTGTCTTAAATAATATAAATTTATTCAGTCAATTTATTTTTAAATTAAAGAAAATAAAATTTAGTTTAAAGCTCTGTAGAAACCTCCTATTTCTACACAAGTTTATTGTAACAAATTCATTATTTCATGAAGAGTGCTTAATTATAAAAGTTGCCTTTGAGAGAGAACTGTTTTATCATTATCCACAGGACTGTAGATAGTCAACCAAAAAGCACAAAAGGTTGCAGAATACTTGCAAGTGTCTAGCAAAAATGTGTTCAGTTTTATCTGTTTCCATGACATCCAGACAGTTTTTGTCATCTGTATGACCACAGTTCTAGAAATCCTCACCTAATTGTTCAACTACAGAGTAATTACACCAACATAATATAAATAATTTTAAATGTTCACTAAAATTTTTTGCTCTTGTAAAAACAGTGAGCGATGAATCTTTGTTTATGCAAAGCTTACATGCAACTTTTAGATTGCATCAAGCAAGTACAGCACAACAATCAGAGTTAAATAAGCAGCCAAAAATTGTTTCTGACGTTCAAAATTAAATAATCTTTGTTCGAAATTAGAGCTCTAAGCTTTCAGCTTAATGTGATTTTGCACATGTCTGGAGACCTCTGGAAACAAATATTGTCCAACTAAACTCTGTGTTAAATACAGTCATTGGTGTGAGCCTGAAGTAAATTACTGGGCTAGGAAATGTCAGTACAGCTGACATGTCAGTACAGCCTCTTGCAAAAAGATTTTGATTTGGTTTAGCCATTTGCCTTGTCTCTGAAAGAAAAGAATGGCCAGACCAAATGGTTAAAATCTCCAAACTATGAGATTAAGGCAGATGAATCCTTGGTATAAAAAGCTTCAAATTAAAAAGAGATACGTAGTGAGTTATTGGGTTCCTTTACTACAGTGAGGGTCAGAGTTGGGTTATCTTTTCCAGGCAAGTCTTTCCAAGCTGGCTGGATGTGAACTGTCCTTAAACTAGTAATCAAGATGTTGAGATGCTAGCATGAGTCAGCCAATGATCTTATCATTAAAACTTACTACCATGAAGTCACTTCAGTATTAGGGCAAGTTCAACTACTTTCAAAGCTGGAAGTGTATATGCAGGTGTGCTGATATATTTTTCTTATCTTGGGAATAAACTAGAACTTTGAGAGACATGTAGGTAATACAGAGATTTTTAAGACTATAAATGGAAGAAGGCACTGTTGAAATGTTGCTTGTAGCAAATTCTTTTCCTGAGGACAGATCAGTCCTAGACATCATATCCTTGGATTTTTAATGTATGGATCACTGTTAATAAGCTGATACACATTACCCAAACCTTTTTGCTAAGATGACCTATTTTAGCCAAAATATACTTCTACTCCAGTCCTTGGCAGCATGACAGTGAAAATCAAGTTAAATTCTCTCCCTTTCCTTTCTCTGTTCTAGGTTATCTATTCTTGTCTGGTTTTGTACTACAGTTTTATAGAGTGATGTCATGACACTAGCTAAACTTTTAATTGTCAGTGTATATTTAAATCTTTTTCACCTGAGCTTTTGTTTTTCTCCAAATGTCTTGACAGAATGTTTTCCTCTTCTCTAGTAAGTAGTGTTTCTCAGTACATGCCTACATCCCTAAACTAAATTTAATTAGAGATTAGAGGTCAGACTGAGTGCAAGATTAAATCTTCCAATTTTAGCTGTCTACACATGTCCAGATTTTATGCAACATTTTAAATACTATGCTGTTTCATTTATAAATGAGAAAACGAAACACTGAGCTCATTTGCATTTAATAAAATAGGTTAGCTAGACACCTTAATTTGATTGCTACCTTCTAGTCTCCATAGGTTCATGGATAATCAACAACACGAAATCTTCAGAAATCTGATTGTATCTGAACAATGTTGAAATATTCAGAACTTTCAGATATGATCTCATGGTTTGTATAAAACATTTCTCTGCCCCTCATTCTATCATGTGGTTTACGTGGCTGAGTCATACTTTCAAAAACGCTGTAGATGTCTTTATAGGTTTACAAGGTCAGAATGAATACTATCTTTCCTCTTGTTTTAATTGTCTGGCTGATAGTGGTGCCATAAGTAATACCTCCTAGTGACAATCAAGAGTATCAGTCTGTTTCCATTCCAGCGGACTAGCTGACAATCCATCATAATCTAGTAGGCTCCTGGGAAATACACAGGGATTATCTGTCAAATTCTTGATAATGTTTAAACATCTAATTACAGTACTTAAATGTATTTATTGATTTGAATATTTTTTGTTCAGATCTTTCTGAATTATCAAGATGGTTTTGAATCCTTTCCCCACCCTTTGTGGTTTTCAGTCTCACAATAGACGTAGAAGTCATTTACAAAATAAGAGGGAGATTTGTTTCATTTCCTAGGTTACTAATGAAAATAATTAGTAACTCTTGTACAAGATAGACAAGCAGTAAATGTAACCGTACTCATCCTCAGGAGGTAAAGAACCCTTTGATAATAGTATGCTATGTTTTTCACCCTAATCTTGCCCCCATTTATGAATATGCATCCTACTATTTTCTCTTAGTTTTCTAACAGATATCAAGTATGTCTGTGTCAAAAACTTTTCCAGGGTCACAGCAGGCAATATTTCCTAATTCTCTCTCAACTCCCAACTCCCAACCTTGCCAGTGAGCCACAGAACAAAATTAAATTTTATTGACATGATTTGTTTCTGATGAGTCCATACTAGCTGGTACTGAATTTATTTTCTATTTATGGGCACATTTTTTTCCATATATTTCTGAAGATACAAGGAAAAAAATTAGTCAGTCTGCTTCCATTTTAGCAGCAAGTACAACTTTCTAGAATCTCACCCATTTTTCATAATTTCTTCACAAATAACTGTTTACATCTCTACTACAAGCACTTTTTAAAGTATTTCAAGATTAATTTTGGTACATCTAGTTTGTTTGAAGCCATTCAATATATGACATTATTTTATAATCTGTTCTTCTATGCGTGTCACTCTGTGACTGCTGTCAATGGCACTAGATGCCAGCATGTCACAAGAATTATATTATTTTATTATATTTTTTTTCTTTGTTTAAGTATATTTTTGAAGTACTTGCAATGAAAATAATTCTCAATAGAACATAAAACATAATATTGGATAAAAACTGATAATACAGAATCATAGAAAGACCAGGAAAAAATAGATGCTCCAAAGACACTTAACGTCAGAGCAAGATTTAGAAAATATTTGCTCCAGAGAATGATACTATCAGAATGATTGTTACAGACTGTTGTTCTGAGGTTTAAATATGAGGAACTGACTCCATTTAAATAATTAAGGAAATAGCCTTCAGAGACTTAGATGAACATAATAAAAGAAAATTTATATTAGGAAGGCAGTGCACAAAATTGGGATGTTTCTTCACCATCTGGTACATTGGTGGGGTAGAAACCTGACAAATACAGTTTTAGCTGGGAAAAAAAAGATAAATGAAAAGAGTATGTGGAAGACTGTAATTGTCTAAGAGCTAGGAAACCAGATATGATTAAAGTTATCTATAGTGGTATAAGATAATGCTGTACTTAAATTCTAATGCATAGACTGTTCAACACAGAGAGGAAACTAGAATTCATTTCTGAAACTGAAAAGAAGGTACAGGAACTGACACATAGAAAAATAACTGTTAAACACAAGGAAAGAAGACAGATCTCAGGAAAATGTGGAAGAAAAAAAACAAGTGGAAGATTACACAGTGGTGATATGAGTGATTTTAGTAAATTGAAACAGTAATGACTGAAAATTGCCTCTGGAATAACATGACTTAAGAGAGATTTGTCTAGGTGAAAGGATTGGTAGGGGTAAGATGCAGTTATTATAGGTGTATATGCTCCTATACCCCAGATTTTTTTATGGGAAAAAGGAACACATCTTCTGTGTGGAACTAAGAATTTATTGTTGAGTAATGTTTTAACACTCTGACAGTCCAAGTTATCTACTACAGAACAGTCTCATTAATTATGGAATCATAACATAGCTCAAATTGGAAGGGAGACCCAAGTATCATGGAGTCCTGCCTCCTCTTGCACTCTTAACACATGGTTCTTAAAAAATGGCCAGCATTCACAAACAAAAATACTTACAAAAGCACATTCCTAGAAGACCTTACTAGCTAGCCCCTTCAGCAGTTTAAAGTCTCATGTCCCCTTATCTGTGATCAAAGTTTTGCTGGCAATTTTTCTCATATGGTCAATTATAAACTGCTACACAAACCTTCTTGGTATACACCTTTTTTTATTTTTATAGTGCTATTCTCATCCCTTTAGAGTCCCTCCAAGTCCCAAAAAGAACCAAGATTGATTAAGGAACAGGAGCTTGGGCCCAAGCACAAACCTTGCCCCTGTCCAGTCAGGTCTTGAATTTATTTAAGGATGAAGACTTCATATAAACTAGTCTGGTAAACATATTCATCTGGTAAACATCTTCAACCACTTTCATTGTGTCTTTTGGTTTTGCTGTAATTGAGCTAAAGATAGATAAAATCCAAACACAGCAAATGTTGGAAAACAGAATGATTTCTAATGCAAACACATAATCATATATTCTTAATGTAATTGGACTTTATATATGCTGATATATAGATGATGATGCTTAATTTTTCCAGATGTTTTTCACTCTGAAGTAAGAAATGAGATGGTTCTATTACTCCAGTAGTGGGCTGTAATTCAAAGTATCATAGACTTTTTTTTCTTCTTTAGAAATACCATGAGGAGGCAATAAGCTTTACTTTGCAAAGCAGACACCTACCAATGGGATTACATGCTATTCCCTTTGCTAGTAAGGCAGAATCTGTTTTCCCGTGGCCAGAGTCAGAATACAGGCAAGCGTAGGACTAAAATGGTTTCACCTATCTGTGCTTACAGGCAAAGGTTGTATAAATCTGACTGCAAAGGACATGAAACAAATGTATTATCCTAATACCTATGCTGCTCTAGGCACACAGCACCAGTTTACTGTTTGTTCCACCCACCTGGTGTGTGCACAGATGTCTTTCAGGGTGGTTATACTGCGTGCTTAAGCCCAGAGGTTACTGTGCATCTCTGGATCTCCACTTAGCAAGGGCCGTCCTGACTCTGAGGGCTCCTCTAGATTGGCTGACTCCTGAAAAACATATTAGCATAGAGATTGAAGGATTGAAAATAATTAAGTGTTATTCACATAAAACCAGATTTTAGTCAATGTTCTTCAGTACCTTTAAGAATATTTTGTGCTTCTAGGCAGTCTATTCATTTGAGCTTATTCAAGATTTTGATATTAATTAAGATATAGCATTATGTTACAGAAAGTTCCTTTATCATTCCAGTTGCCATTGGATAAATAAAGTGTTTGTCCAGTAACACAGTAACTGTACAGATGGGAAATACAGTAGAATTTTATATGCAGCTAAAATTATAGGTGGAACTTAAGCAGTTCAGACATAATTGCCTGGGATGGAGTTTTTCCAAAATAAAGAATTTTGCTCTCAGTGAAATGTCCTTTGGATCTCTAAAGATCACTTTTGCTCATGTATTTTGGTTTAAACTTTACTGGACAGATGGTATCACCAATACAGCAAAGTCCATCTAATCAGTTTAATAGCTGGTCAACAGGGAGGGCTGTGCTTATGAAATTCTGTGGTGCATTTACCATGGCTGGCTGCTAGGTGCCCACTAAGATGCTC
This sequence comes from Pachyramphus minor, assembly GCA_013397135.1. Taxonomy (NCBI): domain Eukaryota; kingdom Metazoa; phylum Chordata; class Aves; order Passeriformes; family Tyrannidae; genus Pachyramphus; species Pachyramphus minor. The sequence continues at coordinate 46,817 of VYXB01002940.1, forward strand.
TCTCACTCCCTCTCCTCAGATGGATGCGGGAGAAAACAAGATGAAAAATCAGAGACCATGTGTGGAAACAGAGAAAATCAGAAATTTTCTACTCGCCATCAACAAGCGAAGCCCAGTCACTTCCTCAGATGCAGCTTCAGTATGCATAGTAGTTGTTTCAGAAGATAAATACCTTAATGAATGTTTCCCTCTCCCTTTCTCTTAGGTTTTATTACTGAACAAGATGTCATATGGTATGAAATACCCCTTTCTTCAGTTTGAGTCAATTGTGCTGGCTATCTAACATCCCAGCTTCCTTCCTTCACCAAGCCTACTGGCCTTTGAAGGAAGATGGAATTTGGAGAGACAGCCTGGATGCTGTGTTTGCAATGCTCAGCAGTATCAAAATGCTGTTGTGTTATCAAAAATATTCTATCCACAAACACAATGCCCAGCACTGTGAGGGCTGATATAAGGAAAGTAAACTCCATGCCATCCAATCCCAATGCAAAAGCTCAGGACTGACTTCATTTGAACATAGGACTCTCCAAATTAAAAATATAGGGTTTTTAAAATATAACTCGCGTAATAATGTCACCCTTGAAGTCCTATCATTTGTGTTCTTGTGTTAGTATTCATTTACACACTTCCACTCTTTGCCTAACAGGTACAGTTAAATAAAAGAGTTCTGTGCAGTTCTTCTATTAAGTTTAATTAAAATGCTATGGTGGAAACTGATGGACACTATTCTTACTAATCCCACAGCCTAGTTAAAGTAGAATGTCTTTGTATTAAGATATTGGCTTTATTTGAAACCAAGGAAAACAATCACTTCTAATTAACAAAGATGACAAATTAGCCTGAACTTTTTTCCTTTACATTTGTGTGGGACCTTGCAATACAACTTAGCTCATTAGACTGTGGAAGGCTGCTGATGCAAGTGCTCTACTGGAGGTAATTAATGGAGATTTGTTCAATAAAGCATGACCTCAAACTTCGTCCTGTAAGATTTTAGACAGCTCTGGGGACACAGAAGACAAGCCTGTAAACAAGAATGAACACATACAAACAATGCATAGCAGTTGCAATGTGGTGCCAAAAGATAGTAAGCATATCTGATGGCCTGAAATATGATCAATTCTGGCTCAGGCAGGTAGGCAGATAAGATACTTAAATTTAAAATGGTAGAAGTTAAGTAAATTGCCCAGAATAAACTTTGTCTTATCTTTTTCCTGTTTTCAAAGGATAGTCTTGTTAATTTAATCCTGAATTAAAAAAAAAAAAAAAAGTGACATTTGGTAATTATTAGGGGAAATACAGAAAATAAAATTCTGCAGCCATAAAAAAGCTTACAGAAATCAATAGCATTCATGAAGAAGTTATAAAGAGTTTGAGAACATATATAAGCAATTAAAAAAATAGTAAATATAATATGGGAACTACCCTAACAGATAGATATTGAACAAAGAGGAACTAAATTCAGTTCAGCATTTGTTTTATTTCTATAGTGACTGATGTAACAGAGAGCAACACTAAAGTACTGCTTCCCAGTGATAATTCTAGAATTACTCAATATTATTTTCATTTCTAATACTGCCATAAGAGAGCTATTAAGCCTATTAGATAACAATTCATTTAATAAAGTAGAAATTAAACAAGAGAGTATATTTTATTCAGTGAATGTGATGAGAAAGCAGTACCAAGTCTGGCACTAGTTGGTAAGCTCTCCTATATAGTAATAATTATGCTCTCACTGAAGTAGAATGGAGTAAGTTCTGTCTTAGTAATACTGCATGAGTGCAGTATTTGAACATGTTTAGAATTTTCTCATGTTTAATGTCTTAGGTCCTCTAAAGCTCACCAAGCTGGCAAGTTTAAGCTATATTAGGACATGGTCAACATTACAAGTGATGACATCATATAGCCAATTTAAACAGATGAAAGAGCATTTTAGAGCTGCATTGACAGATGTTAAGATTCAACAGATGTTAAATGGAACTCAGGTATTAAGTCTGAAGCTTATAGCATTAAGCCTACCAGACAACTATGAGATTCAGAAGTTCTCCAGAAGTTTTAACACGGATGTGTGCTGCAGTGTTACCTCAGCTTTGCAATGAGATGAAAAACAGGGGCTCCCCTTAGTATACACAGCCACAACTCTAAACTAATGTAACAAATAAACTAATATTGATCTTCAGAATCTTGGAGTAATTAGCAATTTAATAAAGAATTCAAGACGGGAAAGAGTTATGCATGCTTATCCAGGTGAGATTTTATAAAAAGAAAAAATTATTTAAATTGGCTTTAAGGAACAACAGAAGTTGATCACATTTTGAAAAATGGAGATCAAAGTACCTGGGATAAGTTACCTGAAACACATCCAGTTGGTAAAATCGTGTAAATCCTGAAAAGCAGTGAAGGAATAGGGAAACATAAAAGAGCAAGGATACATCAGTCTGCCTATACCACAGGGGCAAGACTAACAGTCTCTGAGCTTCAGATACATCTGTCCTTGAACTACTTTACTCCGTTTAAGAAGCTCATTATTGGATTTAGAAAGATAAATAAGAAAAATAATTTCCAAAGAGCTGAAGCAAGTATCAGCACATATACATAAAATATTACAATTGATTTTACATGAAATACATAAGCTTTACTGTATATCCTGTCTGCATTTGGAATTCAGTAATTGGTTGTCATGGACCAAGGAAGCAAAATTCCCTTAATCAATGCAGAGAAAAACCGAATTGAAATTGGTACTGGTTAAATCTGCCTGTATCTGAAATTAGAGCATCCTAGCCCCAAAAATCCACATTTGAACTTGTCTGTGTTTGAGGTTGCAACCATAAAACTACATGATTGTTGTTAGGTATTTAACTCTAGCAAGGTCTTGCAATATGATGTGAGAAAAAAAAAAATGTTTGCTGAGTCTTTTCAGACCAAATCATAGTTTCACACACTTTTTGCGCTTATGACTAGAGGAAAATGAAAATTGTTTGACTGACTTCTCACTTTCCTAAGGTCATCTATTCTTGTTATTTTATAGATGTACAGAACCTGATATTTAAGTGTTTAACAATAAAAACAATGCAGTTTGGCTGAAGGAGGTCATATTACAAAAAACAACCATGCTTCTCCATAGTAATCCAGTCATGGAAAATCACTATAGAGGATACTGGGTGATTGTTCCAATATTTATGTTCACATTAAAATGTTGTCCTTAATTTTGAGTTTGAAGTTTTGTCATGGAGATTCAAGCCAACTGACTGACAAGTATGTTCTGCCTTCTAGAAAGAACCTGACATAGTTGCTGCAATGACACAAAAATATCTTACCAAAGTGAGTTTTAAGCAATTCTGTTGTAATACTTACACAAACACTATAATACTAAATTCAAAATAATGTAATAAACTTATAAATAAGTGAATGTATATGCATTATAACACTATCAAAAAAAGAAAGGAATCCTACTATGGAAAATGTGTAAGTTCTTTATTTTTAAAAGAATTTCTGTGAGGTAGCCGTGGTAACTGGAAATCTTGCACAATTTTCAGTTAAGTTCCTCTATTACGTCTACAGATTGGAATTTCAAAATTAATGAGAATCTTCTGTGAAAGGGAAAACATAACTTTAGGGGATTTTAATAGAATTTAGTTAATCTCTGACATAAATCTGTAAAAATACAAATACGCAAGGAACATTTTTTCAGATATATGAGACCAAACTTTAGTCTTTTTCTTTTATTTTGTGATTTCTTGAATTATCTTGATTTTCTGTGCTGTCACAAGGTTACCTAAAGAGTATCAGACTGTTCCAAAAACTTTTCAACTTCTATAATTTCCATCATATTGTTGCCATCAGAAATGCCTCCTGGTTTTTGCCCTTCTTCATTCTCTTCGTTCTCTTGCATTTGTTGTTCCATGACTTATAAAAGTTTCGTGAAAGTATATTATTATAGTTATTATAACCTTCTTTATAGTTTTTTTCTTTATTTAAGACCACTGTCTTCTGTCACTCTACAATTCCTTACAGAATGAGGCAATGCAAGCGACTACATCGTAGCACAGTAAAAATGATTTTGTCTTTTTTTGGTATAATGATACTTACTCCTGACCTGAGAGTGTAGCCTAAGGGATGGCCTGGGCTCACTTTGGCTGAAGTTAGGCTGAGCTGGTTTCAGTGTCAGCCTCATGACCAAGTGCCTGTAGTCTCCACTGCCTAAGTTTGAGTTGTACCACTGCTACCATTGTTATGGTAGCCACTACTGCTATTGTTAAAATAAGCTTATTGTTAAGCAATAGTCCTTGCAAATATGTTTTGTGTTCTCCAGGGTTATATTGAATCCACCTATATGATGTATATGCAATTCTGTTAATAGATTATTTTAGCTTGATTAGAAAGTTTCACCAAACTGTAACAGTGCTTTTATACCCTCACCCATTGATTTAGAGCTAATTGTTATATCACTCCACTTCACTGTATTGTATCATACCTATGTGTTGCAGTTGTCTTGCTAAGAACAGCCCGTGATTTTGGTGTGACTGGATACAATTCTTCTCTGATATTACATAAGAGCTTTGATCTATTTTCTCTTTTCTGTAACAAAGATCAGTAAAACCTGACTAAATTTTTGATAAGTAGCTATATATGGATCTTTATATTTCACAGTTACTACTAAGGTGCTCTAGAAATAGAAAGCAAGTTCTGATAATTAAAAGGGTTTTCAATGTTGGCTTTTTTGAAACAAAACAAAACAAAAACTGAAAAAACCTCAGCTGGTCTTTCAAATATTACTCATAAATCTTTTTGCTAGTTTTATTTGAATAGATTATGATTGCTTGTCCAGAGCTGAATTATTCTCCACTTATTTATACTGCAGTTACTTTGACAATGAAATTTAAAAAAAAAAAAAAAAATCACAAATTGTGAACTTCTATTAAAACAAATTTACATTGTTTTAGAGCAGATGGCTATATTAACACTTAGTGAGAAAAATTGTCTTTAGAATTCATTCTGAATTCTGTCAGTAATCCTGAAGTGTAACATTCACAGCCATTGCTGCTTCTGCAGCACATTAAGCTTTTATGAAAGTAAAAGTTAATTACATATGATGACTAAACTCCAGGGATCATAATTAGCTGAACTGAATGGCTGCACATCAGTAATTAAATGTCATTCCACTTCATTGTACTGAGTCTTAAACCAAAACCTTAAAATGTCTGGTATTGAAGTAGGTATTGAAGTCTGTTGCATCCATAGGACCATTTCTTCAGAAAATCCAAATGGAACTCTATACAAAATATATTAGTGAAAAATTATATTTATGTGTTGGTTTCAGCATTTATGCATTAAGTGGGTTAACTTTTTTCAGAGTTTGTCTGTCAAGAAGAGATTGTACCTTGGTCAGATCTTCTTCCCGTGGTTTTAATGTGGGGGTGGGGAGGGCAATACTTAGACTTTGCTTATCTTAGTCCAGCACTACTTTGTAAAATTTGTACAATATTTGTAGAATATACAAAAATAAATGACCACATCAGTTCTGGATAGGGTTTGTTTTGACTGATGATGTATCAGAGTGAAGCTTTTGTACAAAGAAAGATCATTTATCTTGAGTAGAACAAAACACAGTATTTCACCACAAAGAGATGTTCTTGGTCTACAGAATACATCAGCTTTACATGGGAGGTAAAACTGTTTTTCTGCAATTTCACCACACTACCTGTTCATTTTAGTTGTTTGAAAAGGCTGTTTCCTTACTCTCTTCCTGAAAATGTGGGTAGCCAAAAAGTGTAGATTTAAAAACAACTGTATAGATTTAAAAACAACTTATCTTCTTATGAGAAGATACGAATGTTTAACATTCATTTTCCAGTTTTCTACTTTAAAGAGTATGCAGAGTATTTTAAAGTATATAAGGAAGGGACCTGTAAATTAATTTGGGTATTCTAAATGTCCTTTTTGAGGTACCTCTGTTGACTAACAAGGGAAGTTTTTTATGCTCTTTATGAGACCTAAATTCAACACCTAAACTGATGACATGAACACTTTTCTTACTCCCCTAACTCAGAATGCATGCTGCAAAATTATTTGTTATCTTTTTTTAGCCTAAAGGTATTTAACTAATTTTTACTAAGCCCTTAAAAAATGTAAGTCACTAAAATCTTTAAAATGCTCTTTGGTATGCTCAGTGCATAAAAAATAAACTGTAATTGCTTCTGTGTAGTACATTTTGGTTTTGCTCGGCTGGATTAAGCATCCCACTACCATATGTCACCATTTCTTCTGTTCCATTCACCACCTGAGACAATACTGGCCATTGCCAGTATCAGAGGAATCCAGGTCCAGCACAAACAGATGGTCAAATTGTAGGAAAGCCAAGTCTGGAGGACTTGTCGAAAGTGGATTCTTTTGGGTTTTTTTAGTTCATAGAAATACTTTGACATTCAAAGGTCTCATATAATTCTGTAGAAATCTCAACCAGTTGAAAATACTCACGTGTATCTTACGCAAAATCAAAATAAATGTGTTTGTATTCTCCATGTTTCTGTTTAAGCTGCCTTGAAAAAACACACATTATGCTTGTGCTGCTAACAACCTCCTTTCTTTCTGAGATGGCAAATTTTAATTATACTATCTAAATATAAGACTCACATACTTGTAAAATTATTTTTGCTTAGTAGGTCATCACTTATCAGTTGTAATACCTGTCTTTATTTCTTGATGTGCTGTATATGTAAAGTAAGAAACACCACTAAATATCAAATAACAAAAGGCTTACTGGTAAACAAAGTCACACTATTTTCCATTGCTGCAGGCTGAAAAATACACATGAGCTGATGACTTATTATTGAATAACTTTTTAAGCCACAATAATACATTTGATGAGGGTTTTTTTCTGTTCTATATTTCTGTTGTGAATAAAATATATTTCTGTATATATTAAGCAGATAAATATTCATAACAATGCAGATAGATAATTATGGACTTTTTAGGTATGGAAAATAAAATTTAAACAGAACAATAGCTTTGACCAGGCTCCATTTTTCTGGTTTTCTTTGTTCCATTGTCAAAGACAATGAACTTTGCCTGAAAGGCTGATGAATATAGTCCTTAAGGGAGTGATATGAAGACATGCCTTAAGGGTGTGACATTGACTGAGTCATGACAATTACAACTGAGTCTCAGAAGAGGGGCACTGATACCAGGACAAAAAATAGTGGTATATTTTTCTTCCATAATAACAAAAAGATAGCTTAGTATCAGTATATCAGATTGATCAGATATGCAGACACCATTCTGCAGAAAAGAGATATATATGCATTTAGTTTTGGGGCACTTCTTGTTGTCTTGTAAGCAACTTAAAGATTATTCCACTTATGCTGTTAATAACTTGTACCTGCAACAAATTGTGCTACAATTCTATACATGTTTAAATTATGCCCTAAAATATCCAGTTTTCAAAGTTGCATTAGTTAGTAACTGCATATTTTCAATTTATGTTTGTACCTCTGTAGTCATCCTGTGCTTTTTCTTTCAAAGTATTTACTTGTAATTTTGCTATCTCTGTTTTTCTTCAAAGATGTTGGAGATGTGTCTTCATGATTATGGTGACATAACTACTGTTTCATCATTATAACCTAATTACACTTCTGTCCTTCTTCATGTTGCAAAATTAGGAATTTAACGGAAAATGATTACAAGGAAAACTGAAAGACATGACAGAAGGACTTTTTGATAACTGATTATGTTTATTATTATTTACTCTTTGAATTAGTATTATTCACATCAAAAGCATTTTATAAGAAATTACTAAAACTCTTAATGTTTGTGTTTAATGAGAGAAAATTATAACATCCTGTTGGCAGACCTAAACCCTGCTCCTGACTCCTTAGGTCTTGGAATTAAGTACCTAATTCTTGGTTTGGGGAAATTGAAAGATTTTTGAATGCATAAATTCAAGACCTGCAGTCAATGCTAATTAAGATGATCTAAGAATTCTTGCCATTCTTAATACAAAATTTCAATATTGCTTTTGTATGTCCCTCATGCATCTGAGAACAACAGTAAAGACCGTAAGAAAGATAAAATATGAGTGTACCAGTTACTACAAAGATCTGTGTAGGCAGAATTTAGGCAGAATTACTGGGGGAGTAATTCTAGATGAACTCCTCTAGCCTATCTAAAGTATATATGTAAAATAGCCTTTGCTGAGCTGACATCCATGAAATCAACCTTTAGTTTAACATTTCTGCAATATTTACCGTTTGAAGTAAAGATTAACCCACTCCAATTCTAACGTAGTCCATTCAAAATATGCCAGTGTGTTACAATTCAAAACCTAATATATTTCCCTGGGTTTGAATTAAATATTATTCTTAAACATCTCTCTTCCCCTCTTCCCTTCCCCCTTTCTCGATCCCCTATTCCTTTGTCTCTCTGCCTTTGAGAGTTTTAATCAATACTCAGTAGAGTTTTAACTACGAAGTGGAGCTTTGCAGGCACTTAAAATGGGTAGGATGTGTCCTGAGATGCTGGTGCTGAAACACAATGTGATGACTTGCTACAACAGTAGTAGCTAAGGAATGAGGTCATTATTTCAAAGCATTGTGGCTAGAATTAACCATCTTATCCCAGAGGTTATCACACACACTAACCACAATTTTATTGTTTTCCTAGAAATCAAGACATCAAAGTCTCCATTCAGATATAGGCAGAAACCTAAACTACAACGCCCCATTCAAATGGTCGCACCCTCTTGGATGCCAGAAGGTTTTTATTCTGACACTTGGAAAACTTTCTCTTATCTTGAGAATAGAAAAACAAAAAAGTATCCTAGTGAAACTAAAGTTTTTAAAAATTCAATACCTTGTATTTACATGTGGGCAGGATCACCTTACCTTAGCTTTCTTTCTTGTAACATAGTGCTCCAATATTAGTAGAGGGGCAGGATCACCTCCCTTGACCTGCTGCCCACACTATTTCCAATGCACCCCAGGATACCACTGGCCTTCTTGGCCTCAAGAGCACATTGGTGGTTCGTGGACAACTGAAGAAAAGAAAACATTTACTAACTCTGCCTTCTCTGTATGCTCCATCAGCAGGGCACCCACACCATTCAGCAGTGGGCCCACATTCTCCCTAGTATTCCTTTTGCTGCTGATGTACTTGAAGAAGCACTTCTTGCTGTTCTTTGCTAAATTTAATTCCAAGAGGACTTCAGCTATCCTTGACACATCCCTGCATCCCTGCATAATCTGACAACATTCTTATGTTGTCACAACACCTCCCAAGTGGCCAAGAACTTCCTTCTTCTCTTTGAGTTTTGCCAGAAGCTCCTCACTCATGCATGCAGGTCTTCTGCCCACATTATTTGATTTCTTTCTCATAAGGATGTACCGATCTTGCCTTGGAGGAAGTGATGTTTAAATATTAACGTTAATATTAATTAATATCTCTTGAGCTCATTTATGTTCGAAAACCCTAAACCATGGGGTTCCTCCAAGTACATTTCTGAAGAGGGAAAGACAGCTTTCCTGAAGTCCAATGTTGTAATCCTACCTAACACCCTGTTTATCTCCATGTAGAATCCTATACTTCATCATCTCATATTCATCATGTTCACTGCAGCCAAGGCTACCCCAACCTTCCCATCCCTAAGTGCTTTCCTGCACACATTTTTTTTACCCAAAAATGGAAAATAAAAAGACATGCCAAATAATAAAATTATTTTGGGATGGTACTGATAGTTTGATTCTTACAGAACAGTCACTCAAGCTTAGCTTCCTCATGTCTTCTTTCTCCATGTCTTATTTGTGTGCCCTCATCAAATCACGCAAGAGGAAACATCCTTCCCTTCAGACAGTAGACTAATGATATTACCATAAAGTTTAACTAAAGTTTATATAATAGTATGAATTTTATCATCAAAAGAATAAAAAAATGGTATTTTTATAAATAGTTCTCTGTTTTCAGACATTACAACTCTTTCCATGTGAATTTCTGTCTATTGACAGTATAAAGTACCCTTTGGATTTTTCTTGTTAACTGGTCAACCTGTATCTTGATACGTAGTTTAGCAGTTGTCAGAGATAAATCAGGCACATTTGACAGATGCCATATCTAATTAGACTGTAAAGCAGTTAAACATATTCCTCTGTGATGGTTCCACTAGAAACATGGTTGTGAAGAAATTACTGATTCATAAAGAACTATCTGTAGGAAGCCACATTTTTTATATCACTTGTCTTTTTCCACTGAGAAATATTGTCTGGTTTCTTTTAATGAATGGATATCCAGCTTACAAGTAGCACTATAGACTGTAAAATAAAACCTTTATTAAATGATTTTATCTTGTATATTGTACTGACTGACTCTTTTAAAGGAAGCATTAAAAACAGCTTCAAACATAAAAAAATGAAAGCCTCTTTTAAACACCTTTAGATTGACTGTTCTAACATTAGAAGAGAAACTAAACACAAAAAACATGAACATGTGCCTTAAGAAGTAAGACATGATGAGAATAAACTTGCCCTTTTGAAAGATGCTTCTTCAACAAAACCTATTAAAATTTTACCTACATTGTTTCCAAAATTGCCCACGAATGAACTTTAAATAGTTGCCTGTAAAGTCCAGAAGTGAACACGTATTTATTTTGAAAGAAGTAAATTCATTGCCAAGCACAAGATCTGTCATTCTAGAGTGACTAAATACTTTCATCTTGAAAGCAGTGCTTATGTTTTCCTTTCATTCCCTATTTCAAAAGTTTGGAACTGTTTACTTTTCTGTGAAATAGGAGTTGTAGAAATGAACCCAACAACTTTAGTGTGGGTTGTGAGCACTAATATATCTAACTAAAAGGCATCAATATTGCTTTGGGGGTACCTGTGAAAACCATTAGAAAAATGTAGGACTAATTTTCCTGATTAACCCCACGCTTTTTAAAGTTTTGAACAAAAATAGTTTCTATTTGGACTGCTTTTTATTTTCCCTCCTGATTTTACTTATGTAAAAAGAACTCATATGTTGTCTAATTCAGAGGGGGTTTAACAGGTTTTGCTTCAGCTTAGACTCGGATGTGCTGAAGCTTGTTATTAAAAAGACCTTCAGTCATTTTAATACTGAAACTCAAAATTTTGTAGAACATACATTTATAACTTATTGTATCACATAATGGCAGACATACATAGAAATACTTAGAAAATGTATGCATTCCTAAACTATTCAATATCAGATTCTTTAACTGGCTTTAACTGAATATTAGAATACTCATTTGCTAAGTAAATGAAACAGAATTTAATGTGCAGAGATATATTTGTATGAAAAATTGGCTAAAAATATTGTACAGAGGTTCTGATCAAGACCTCTCTTGGGTTTGTATTTCTCATGAAAATATCACTTGGCAGGTGAAAGAAAAACTTATTTTTATACAAAGGTAATACTCTGAGAAGGTTGGATGGCCTTTGAGCAACCTGATCTAATGGAAGGTGTCCCTGCACAGGGTTGAAATAATAAGATCTGTAAGGTTTCTTCCAACCCAAACCATTGTATCAGTATGATTCTAAAAGGAGTTTATTTTAATTTCTTTTTATCCCTGTGCTAGTAAATTTTCTTGTGAAACTATCTATAATGCATATATGTGAATAAAATTTGATTTTTTAAAAAGCATTTGTGTGTCTTCCTAACAAATATTATTTGGAGATATTTCTTTAATTCCTTAATATTCTGTTCCATGATAAAAAATATTAAAAGCATAATGAGGGAGAGTACCAAAACTTTAAAAATTGAGTACTAATAAAATCAGCAAATTTAGTAAAATTACTAATAAAAATTAAAAACAATTACTAAAAAAATTTTTTATGGTGCTTTTCGGGATTGATGAAAATTTGATGTTTAGCCATCACTCCTTCATGTAACCTCAGTCATTAAAATTGTTAGAGAAAACAAATATTATCAGATCATTGCTAGTTAATGTTCTGAAATACTATAATGACTGTTCATAGAATATAATGTATTTTTGCAGTAATAGTTTTGCAGTACTTAGGGAGATTTTTTTTTTTTGCTTGTATTCCTTCTTTACTAAAAAAAAATAAAAAGAGTAATTTATCTCATTATTTCTCTTTTTGTGAATACATTATTAGCACTCATTTTAAAAAGGTTGTGGTTTTGTGTCAAAACATTTGTGCAAATGCTTTTGAACTATGAAGTACCATGCAATCTTATCTTAGAAATAAAATCACAACATATTAAAATATGCCTTGGCTAGGCTTTTTCAGAATCAGTTATCAGTATAGTTCAAGACTTTTACTTTAAAGATATTTTGTTTCATATTTTCAATGTTCGGGTGAAGATAGCAACTTTGAATAAGGGTGAAGGAGCAAGTTGTGACCTGTCAATTCTTGTTATATTAGTTACTTATCATTAGTTGGAAAGTATATTGGATTTCTTTTTTAATGAAAATTCTCCTAGGGAGAGGAAAGCATTCTGTTCATAAATTATGGTATCTTGGACAACTAGCAAGATTCCTTCAAAACACCTGTGCTTAATTGTCTGTGATAATTTATTGAGACTCCACATAGTGGTATTCAAAATGCACCAGTTATTTGAGCATGCACTGCTCTTGTGCTGAATTACTATTTTCCCCATAGTGATATTAAAATGTCATAGTTAAAGAAAGGAGCCCCACTAAGTTGGGTGCTGTTTTCCTCTCTGCGTCAATTTTACAAGTAAAATGGACCTGATCCTCAGTTATCTCTTACTGTAAACTCCATATCCTGGAACTAGGAAAAGATCTATCTGATATGTGCCAAAATATTTTTGTGTGTGTGTGTGTGTGTTTGTGTGTGTGTATGTGATAGCATAAAGCTAAAAATTGTACTACTATTCAACACGCTACATAATTTCTGGATATTTCATGTTGTAGAAATAGACACCTTGTATTTATATATGTATTTATTTATATTTATCAGGGCACAAAAAAAGCTATTTAAATGGTCACGAACAAATTTCTCTTTGTTTCCGGCACTCTGGGAGGAGTACTTCAAGTTCTGCCTTTGGAATTTGATGCAGATTATTTGTTTCCAGGACAAAAAAGAAAGAACTGGCATTTCTTTAGCCTTTCAGCTTTACATTTCCAGATTTGTACTTGTGGTACTTATAAAAAGTATCTCTTGCTTTGTTGCAGCAGTTTGGTTACACCCTTAGTCCAGACAGAATCCTTTAGAATCCTAAAATTGATGATTTCAATCTGGTAGTGATGGTGGTAGGGGCAGGTTATGGTGTGCTGTTAACACCCAGTCTTTCACCAAAAGCAATATCAAACTCCATTTACGTTCAAACTTACCATATATGGCGCTTTTTATGTATGTTAGACATGATTTTGTTCCTGTAGTAAACATTTTATGCAAGCTGCCGCAATTATGAAAGTCCTCAGAAAACTGTAAAGAAGGAGGAAAACCTGTCTTTTTTCATATACATTTTTAATCAAATCTTTTACTTCATGCTCTTACATTTAGCTCACACAGCTAAGGAACCAAATAAGGCTTATTAAATCTTATACACATTAAGTCTGGCACCCAAGGAATACCTAAATTTGTAGAAACCTACCTTCACTGGACACAATCCCACTGAGATGGGTGCTTTCTGGCTGGGTAGATATAATCACTCAGAAGTATTCAGTGGCACAGCAAGGTTCTTATCCTGATAAGAACTGCTTTGCCATCCGTATAGCAAACCCTTAAAGAAAACCAGATGAGTTAGTAGAGTCCTTTAAGCATTCCAGGAGGAAGTAAAGAACAATGAGTAGCTCCTCTACAGAAACCAGACCATTACATGGCCAGAAATAAAAGAAATAGGAGACAAGAAAGAAAAAAAGTATTCTCTCTGTCTATATGACCTAATGCTTTGACTGCTTTCACATCCCTCTCTCCAAGCAGATTCCCTTGGAGTGGAGACTCCCAGTTGAGAGATATCTGTCCATAAGGCTATTTTGCAAAAGGTGAAGAGACTGAAATAGTTATGTTTTTGAGGAGCAATGTTAGCCAGGATTAATTTCAGAAGTGAAATTAGAGGCTGAGATGCCCAATAGCTGTAGTTTTTTTGCACATCATTCTGGCTATTCACAGAAAGAAACTACAGCTATTCTCAAATCTCCTTGGCAGTACATATGTGACTTTAGGTGATCTGAAAAGGAATTAAAAAGTCACCTGTTCTTAGACTGGAGTCTGAAGTCCAGTGAAGCATGACAGCTTTTGCCCAACAATTTTAGGTGTATAATGGAAGAAAATGAATGTAGAATTTTGATATTGAAGTTTCATTTTGATCTAGGTGGCATCCATTCAGGAAACAGAGCAATATCACATAATCCATATGTCAAATAAATAAAAATAACTTCAGATTCCAGTGTTGAGCAGTCATAAAAAATATGCCTGTGGATGAAGCACAGAATAAGAATAATTTATGGGAATTATTCAGCAAATAAATTCAAATAAGGGATGCATTTGAGAATATAATAATATTCTCACTGACAACTGGCAAACAGAATCAGAGGCAAAAATTGTCAGATAAATGACACATTATGAATTATTCACTCAGTTTTGCAACATGTTGTTTATACTCTGTAATCAAATACTGTGCAGCTCATTTAATCAGTGGGACTGAGATGTGGAAAAGAAACATGGTTTCACAGCTCACTATCAAGACAGGGATGAGGATAGTTTGTAAAACATCTGGCTCCACAGCTTTAACCCTTCTGAACATTTGTTTACATAATCTGGCTCATTTTTCAAGTCCTAATGACCATCATAAAGCCTACTGTTCTTATTTCAGCTGGACTGTTTTTCTCTTTCTTAAGTACTGTATACTAGCATTTCTTTGAGTTTAACTGGACATCCTTTAAAATATTACAGGGACACTTTTTCAGGGGACTTCTGTTCTCACTTAACTTACATGAAAAGAAATTCCATACATTTCTGGATGCTAACAGTGATATATTATAGGATAACTGTACATTTATTCTTCAAATACTAAATGAATGTCAGTATCATCATTCAGTCCACAGGAAGAAAGCAAGCACAGCTGAAGAGTATAGAGAAACTACGTATAATAAGGGAAAAGCAAGAAACAGACATAGGACAGAGAAGACACAAAACAAAGCTCCATAAATGTATCCAGCAAATATGACAGATGGGACACACATACCCTTGTAAAATGACTTGAGCTTCACCTCTGTCCCTGAATGACAATGAGAGTCACTCCAGGGCTAAAGCAGGAATACAAATAGACCTTCAAATTGCTCTGAGCTGCACAATGTGACAAATAGCATGATAAAGTAGGCACTGCAAGGAGGTTGTAATGCTCTTCAAATATAGATCAAAATTTAAAAGGTCTGGAAAGATGTTTTCTGCAAATATAACATCAGTTCAGTCCCCATAGCAGGAATAAGAGAATTCCCAATTTAAAGTGTCCCATAGTGTGTTGTGTTGGATTAAGAAAAACATTAACAATCAAATGATGGAGTCCTACCCACTTTCTCTGACTTATACTAAAACAGAGACCATTATTACCCTGTACTTAACCACACAGAGATGTCTCAAGATGCAGGACACACCTCATCCTATACAGACTTTTAAGTCTGATCTCACACCACATATCCTGAAATCATCACTGCCAAAATCCTTAGTGCCATTCAGTGTGGAATCACAGATATTCTCATGTTGGGATAAACTAGATTTTTTAGAAGAGAAACACCTGATTTTCTCTAAATATTCTTCAATATTTTTATCTCATTCAACCATGTGTTCTGAGTCTTGAAAGTGCAGGAAAATTGATGAAGGTTTGGCTCTTAAATTAAGAGCATAAACTTGTGCTCTAGGGACTGACACCAGTTTATGTGTGTTGTCTTCATGCAACAGAAACAATTTTAATTGTCATAATTTTGATAGAATCTCAAACTTAACAAGTGGCTTATTGTTTCCAGTTTCCACTGTGGGCAGCAGGAACTGAGATGACCAGAACATTTAGTATAGAAAGGGTCTTTGATTAACAAAGAACAAATATAATAAAAAATATGGCTTATTTTCACTGAATTTTGTTGAAATGTATCCTGAAATTATGTTACAGTTTTGACTGAATAAAGATCTCTCTGCTGAGCGACTTGAGGGCCTTTGGAAGCTACCCACTCTCATAAGATACAGTGCTTCAATCATGTTTTGATTTAAACCATGTGAAAAGAACAGTTTTTGCTTGAGACAATCTACATCATTTTAGGCAGACAAATCAAACATTCACTATATACTAGAACATTTTAGGTCTTAGGGAGAAGAAGATGAAGGCATATGTCATATGTCATATTTCTAGTTGACAAGGAAAATGATTGAAGACAGTCTCAGAAATTCTAGCTGTCTGTGGAAGGCGAGCATTCCCAAAACATGTAAAGAACTTGACAGAGAGCTCAATATACCAAGGATATATTGTTGCTCACCTATTCATTCTATATCTCAATAGTTTTGGTTCAGAAATCGTTATAAAATTTCAATAATGAAAGGTTGTAGGACTTTTTTTAACAGCATTATTATTTATTTCATACATCATAGAATCATAGAATGAGCTGGGTTGGAAAGGACCTCTGAGATCATCAAGTCCAACCCTTGATCCACTACCATTGCAGTTACTAGACTATGGTACTGAGTGCCACATCCAGTCTCTTCTTAAAAACCTCCAGGGAGAGAGAATACACCACCTCCCTGGGCAGCCCATTCCAGTGCCTGATTACCCTCTCTGAAAAGAATGTCTTCCTAATATCCACCTTAAACATCCCCTGGCAGAGCTTAAGCCCGTGCCCTCTTGTCTTACTGTTGGTTGCCTGGGAGAAGAGACTGACCCCCACCTGGCTACAACCTCCTCTCAGGGAATTGTAGAGAGTGATGAGGTCTCCCCTGAGCCTCCTCTTCTCCAGGCTAAAGAACCCCAGCTCCCTCAGCCTCTCCCCATAACACCTGTTTCTAGTCCCTTCACCAGCCTTATTGCTCTTCTCTGGACCTGCTCCAGCACCTCAATATCCTTCCTGAACTGAGGTGTTTTACCTTTCAAATTATTTTCTGAGCAATAATTATTTTTCTCTCAGAAAAATACATGATACTGTAGGGATCAGAGACCAAAGCTCAAATATCAGTGGTGTTGCAATTATGATGATAATTATTTTACCAGCTGAAATCATTAGAGTAAATTTTCCACTGGGAGTGGCTCTTGGATATTCATTTCATAATAATGTAGTCTGACACTAAAAATAAATTTAGAAGTCCAGATTATTTAATGGTAACATTTTGTTTAACTAGATTCATTTAAATAATAACAACCCTTTTATATGAGAAATCAAAATATAAGTATTCCCATGGAACTTTCTGCTCTTTTAAATATCACATTTAACACTGAAGATGCTTCTAAGACTGTTTATCTTAAAGAAAGAGGTGTTGGTACTCATTTCTTTACACCTTGTAATCAGATTAAGCTAAATTTATTTTCTTTAAATCAGGATTTGTTCCATTAAAATCTTAATTTATCTAAATATTGGAGTTTTACACAATTTACAGAATTAATACAAATTAAGTCATAATTTCATTTTACTATCTAATAAAATTTAATTTAAAAGATGTCATTCCTTGGGGTAACTTTAGAAAATATGTTCTCATTTTAGAGGAGACATGAATGGGAGATCTTGGAAATCTGATTTTGTTATGTTATTCATAAGCTACTCAACCAAACACTCAAATAACACAATGTCTTAATTTGGTCCTACTTGATAAAGTTCAAAGCAAAGCCAAGGAGCTGTTGTTAATAGCATTTTTAAACTTTAACCATGTGTTACTTTTCTCTTACTTTTAAGTGGCAACAAACAGTAAATATTTACTACTTTAGACCTCTGAGGATGCAGAGATTGTGGAGACTAATACCCAGATGACCTAAATGGTCAGTCCTAATGCCTCTTCATGTTTGATGATAATTTAGATGTTGTTCAAAACCAGCAACAGCAGAAAATATCTAGTCACTCTGGGCATTTATATTGCAATATTCTTGTCTGCTTGAACTCTTTTAGGCTATAAAAAAATTGTTCATATTAGTAAAATAAGTGCATTTATATCCAGGTCTCCATCTTAAAACATTAACAAATAGCTCTTTATAAATTATTAAAAATACTTGCAAAACTTGAAAGGTAGTTTGTTCACTAAGTATTAGTGGACCAAATAAATCCTTCTTCCCCAAAACTTTTGAGTTACCCCAGGGATACTTTTCCTTGAAATATTGATGTTTAGTAGTGACTGGTTTAGCTTTCATAGAATGGAATCATGAAACAAAAATAAAATCAGACATTGCTTAAATTTATACATTAAAACTTGCTTTTCAACATGTTTAAATAATATAGTGATTTTCTACATCAATGACATTCCATTAATTCTGGTATTAAGGCAGGTCAAACTGGGGAAGAAAACTGTCATGTTCTGGAGCAAGCCATGTTTAAAACGTGTCAGGCAGTAGAAGACCAAAAGCTATACAGCTTCATTTTGAAATTTCTAGGAAGAGTCCTTCAGGGTAAGGCGATATAATATATATTTTAACAATACTACAAGTAAGTTTAAATAATATATCCTACCTTGCTAAGCAACCGGTGGGACCAAATGCTTAATTTTTAAATGGTGTAAATTGAGGCTGGGTTTGGTTCAGCTGTTCTATCTCGACACAGAAAATGTCTCTAAAAGTGTTCTAAACAATGTTGCGCTGACATTGTAGCACTGACAACTTGACAGACTCACACACCAGGCCCGTAGTGCACCTTACCACATTCAGCTTAAGTACAGTACTGCACCTACAGCTGTCAATGGCTGTAGGTGCAATAAATGCTCTGGTACATAATTCCATAAAATAGTAAAAGCCTACACTATATAGCATAAGGCAATCCAGTGAATATTCACTGATTAATATTTACTTCAGAGAAAATTTATGTTGGCTCCTAAATGGATTCAAGCTTTCAGTAAAGCAATACAAATCTCTATCTGGCTGCTTATTTTCACAAAACTTATAAATTTAATTTCTTTCAGGCACCTTTAGTGAATTTGGTAGAGATTCTCCAACAGGACTGTAAGTTATTAGGGATAGAAGTACACTTAGCTGAACACTCACTCACAAACATTGTGCTCATATAATTTCCTCAGATGCTTAGGATAAGGAAAAAAATCACTACTTCAAGTTTCTCCATCAATCCATTTCCAGGCCTTGAAGCCAGTTAAAAATCCCAACTAACTAACCAAAACACACAAACAAACAACCCCAAAACCACAACACAATCTTGGGATTTTTTCCTGTTTTTTGGTTTGTTTGTTTGTTTTTTTAAGTTCGGGTGTTTTACTGAATACGTATATGTATCAATGAATTGTTTGCCAGAGGAAAGATGTGCTCAATTTAAAATATTTCAACTTGATATATTTTAATGTTTAATGTTTTTAATTCTAAATTTCTTTAATTTCCTACCTAGTTTTCTGGGACTAAATAACTCAAGTTTCAAAATGTTCAGACTACAAATGGAAAACTGAGTGCATGGGGATGTTCTATTTTAAAGGAATAAATATACTTTGCAAATTTTACTCATCTAGAAAGACTCGCATTTAATTATATATAGGATGTTCCAACTAAGAAAAAATATCATTCTTACAATATATCTAGTAAGAGTCACCTGTTGAATGAAAAGAATAAATTCAGAGAATTTATTTAATTCTGACAGAGAAAATGCAATATACCCATGCACAAAACTGCAAGTAGCTAGAATATGATATTCTTTACTTAACACTAATAACAATGAAAATAAATGCCTTTTCTTATGCATTCCAAACTGTGGCAGAAATTTTTTTCTTCCTCAAACTTAATTCCTTTCCATGCCACAGTATATTATGTATTCCATGTAGGCCAAATACTTCTCCACAATATTTCCTGTCTGTCAACAGACTACAGCTTCAAACTACCTAATATATTCCAGCAAGTCTGGAGAATTGCTGCTTTTAGACAGGTGGTATGCTTTTCTTTGCAGTTATGACACTCAATACAGCCATTTATGCATGAGATGAAGATGAAGACTTAATAAATTTGTGACTGCTATATGTGGACAAACCTTCAAAGTCTTGGAAGGAAGGAGGTAAATGGCTCCAAATAAAAACTCAGAACTGTAGATGTTCTTCTGATATATTTGAACTTTCCAGATCAGGAAAATTGGATTGTTACATTACTGGAGAACAGAAAGATTTGTGCTGCTAGCTTTTCATTTGATTAGAAACATTTTGAAGCTATCCTTACCACCTGCAGTTCTGAAATTTCTACTGTTGGAAAAAGATGAAGCTGTAATTTCAAATTAAACTAAAAATGTAATTTTTAATGAAAATGTATAAGTATATATATATATATATGTCAAAACTGAAAAAGTTTTGACAACCTTTGTTATTTCAAATTCCAGAGAATTTCAGAAGGATCTTTTCTAATGTTATAATCTGATTTGCTTCTGCATCAATTTATTTGACATTTTCAAGTGTTAGGAGCATGTTCTGAGTCAATTCTTGATTTATTTTAGAAATTAGAAAGAAAATATTGATGTTGTCTTTATCAATCTTTGTGTCTAGCATAAAAAGATCAGCAATGGTAACATATGACAAGATTCCACCTAGAGACACAAATTAATGCCACGGATAATTTTGAAAAAAATATTAATTTAAAACTGAAATACGCAATAATAATTAAAACTGAAATTTGCATGTTCATTTAAGCTTTGCAGAGAGTCATATCTCAACACCATTGACAACTCCTGCTACATGAGTCAAGACTACAGCTGCAAAATTTGTATGTGGGGAGTAAGATACATTGGGAGAGCCATGTGAACTCAACACATTAAAAGCCTGTCCAGTATCTCACTCTTAGTAGTGATGTTACTCCTTCATTTTCCCAAATATTAAACTTGTGTGATGCAGATTTGAGAGAAATGCAAATCACTGGGGAGAAGAACATGTAAGACATTCTGTTTCAACTGGAAAATACATTTAAAGCAGTGCTGAGAGTGAGTTTCAAGTATAATCACTGCTTTAGCCATGCCAAGGTTGTGGAAAATATTTGCCTCTAAAAGCATATAATTGTAAGGGGGTTTTGTTTATTTTTCTTTAGTTATGTTTATTTGTATTTTATTAGGATTTCTGATAATGTTCACATCAGAAAGACTTCTATGCATGATACTGAGGCTTCAAAGCCAAGCATGGATTTACTGACAACTGAAAAAGAACATGCCTTGTTTCATGTGGTGTAGTACAAGTTTTGTGCCATATGTGCAGTCCTCTACCCTTCTCCATCATGTCCATATCCCCTCTTGACAGCAATAGCACTCATATAGATACATAAAATCAGAAAATTTCAATATGTACAGGAATTTCTGCTTATTTTCCTTAAATTAAAATGCAGAATAAAATCTGAGCTAGTAAGTATTTCCAGTAGCTTATAGCATTTTTAAACCTAAAATAGCTGAGATTCAATTTTCTATGCTGGGTGTCTGTTTCTGGTTGATTCATTTTCTTACCTTTTTTTTGTGGAAAAATTACTTTCTTGGTTTTGATGTCATGGTTAAGGAAAATATTACTTGCATTGTTAAATGATTGCAGATTGTGTTTTCAGTCTCTGAGCTACTAAGTATGTCAGAAAGTGTGATGCTGAAGTATAGACTGCACATAAAATTTCTCTTTCAACATGTGCATTGTGATACCTTTTTGGTTTGTTTCTGATTAATTACCATTAAAATATATTAAAATAAATTTTTCTTACTATTTTTAAGAATTGTGTTCTGTGCAGGATTTATTACAAAAAATCATCCCTTATTAATTCTGTAAGATATGTAGCGAGGAATATGATTGTTTCACTTTATTAAATTTTAGTTTAAATCACATACTTTTCAGAAACAAATTTTCCACCAGCCTCAGTAATCAAACTTTGATATGCATCATGAACTTTTTTTAGAACATCCAGACTGGATGCCTTTAAAATTAATTTAAATTAATTTTTGGCTCCATCCAGGAACTAGAACTGCATCTGTAGGACAAGAGTAGAGCTGATTGAAAGTAAAAGGTTCTGAAATGTATTTGGGTTGTCAACTGCTCAACACCAACTTCTACATTATTCAGACCCGATTCTGCAACATGTTATTTATGAACATAGGTATAATCAAGGCCTTTTGCCAGCTTTGACCTATTTACAGATTAGTACAGAAATTCTTACTTAGGAAATGTTGCAGTGAGTGTTCAGTTTTATTCTTTTACTTGAAAAGTGGTATCAGAGCTTTTAATAAATACTCAGGGTAAACTATTTTGAGAAACAAACCTTCATAAATAATTTCTTTTGGTATAAGATCTTCAGTATAAAACCTCAGTATAAATAATGATATAAACAAGGAAACTCCAAGTGTTCTTCCCTGTTAATCTTCCTGAATATTTTCTGGTCCTAGAGGCATATAATTGCTAAATTATTCTAAGGAAAGCTGACACAATCCCATTAAAACCAAAGCACCAATTAGTGCCATGTCTTGATTCCTTATTGATCCCTTGCTTTTTTCCCATTTACCCAGTAAATTTCTAAGGCAATAGCTAATATCTTTTATAGCTCACATTGCAGTTGCCACAGGACAGTATTTACCAGGCAATCATAAAAAAATTAAAAAACCACTAATGACCTCTCCTCTGATAAGCGTGTTGTAATAGCTGCCAGGGAAAAATACTAACTGAGCAAAACAATTTCTGTAGGAATTTTCTTTCCTTTTGGTGTACCAATGTGACATGCAGAAGCTGTTAGTTATAAACTTCACAGTATTTTTACAGAAGTTACTCTGGGACCATTGTCTCCAGTTGATTTAGACTGTACCTGTATGTAAAGTTGTTACTTGCAAGTGCTTCAGGTGCTAAAATTGTTGTCTTTTCCAGCATACTATCACTGAGAATTCAATTTTTTTTCCCATCTTTGCCTCTTGAGCAGGTAAGTATGTAACATTTCTTTTGCTGTAAATCAATAGATGTTGTTTCTTGTCACTTTTTATACGCTTAGTGTTTTGAGAGGGAAAGAGATAATCCCTCCCTTTCATGCTTTTACTTTCCAGTACCTTCATACTGAATAAATGTCTCACACTGTGATAACTCCTGCTTGCTGTCAACAGCCTCCACCTGATTCTTTAAAGGATCATTAGCTTCACTCAAAATATTAATTGCAGAAAACATACTGTACTCATAAAGATCAACCCTAAGAACAGAAGACTAATAATATTTTTAAAAAATCTGTTATACTCATTCCATTTCATATTCTGAAGTTGGAAACAAGGATAATAGCATGAAACGAGAAATGTTTTGTCACTTTGAAACTATTCTTCCACTCACTAAATCGTATAATTTCAAACTGTAAAAAGTTGTTTTATTAAGGTGGACCATTGTCAGAAGTTTCTGGAACTATGAAAAAAAATCACCTTGATAAAAAAAAGGTCCTCGCCAAATGATAAGCTTATAAAAAGAAAATATGGACATCCCTAGAGAAGACATTGTCAAATTGTAGTAGCCATTCTTATCTATATACTCATCCATTTAAGATGGACGAGTGATTCCTGCCATTGACATCTAATATGGTGGTCTACTTTTGGATTACACTATTTTTTTGGCTGCCACATTTTTCTTCCAGATGGAATTGCAGTCAGAAAGAAAGGAAATCTGAATAAATCCTTTTTGATCATTTGCTTGTTTGTTTGTGGGGTTTTTTTTCTGTTTTACTTTTTTTTTTTTTTGTGGTGGTTGTTGTTTGTTTGTTTTGGGGGTTTTGGTTGGTTTTTTGTATTGTTTTGTTTTGTTTTAACCAAGAGAACATATTATACAGCTCTTCCTTTGAGTAGAAAAGGGTCTTCACATTTGACAAAAACCTGATGGCTATGCTCATGTTGATTTTTACAGTCTATGCTTCATATACCTATAACAGAGATTAATACCTGTCCCTTGCATCCTCCCGGAAGTGATAAGAGCAGGAAACTCACTGTGGTTATACTCACATTTAAATTTTCTAATTTTGCATGCAGCTGTATGCTATCCTGTTCCCACTAACAAGAATAAAATTCTTGTAGTTGATTTTAATGAAATCAGAATTGTGTTTTATATGTGGGTACCAGTACAAAAGAGCAGCATTCTTAAGAAAAAATAAGCAGCTGGTTGCTTCACAAACACCTATCTCTGTATAAACATTTCCCAGAGAAGCATTGTCCTTACATACCTTCCATACTCATGCCAAGACTTTCAAAGGAATGTCTTCCTCTTATTCCTTCATAAATTCTGTAACAATACAATAGTAGGGATCTTAACAATGTTTTAAAGTTATAAACTAAGATAAACATATTGTTTTCCATACATCATTCAAGTTTCACAGTCACAAGAAGTCTCTAAGCACCATTTCAAATAGAAAGCATGAAAAAGTGCCACAGTTTATATTATAATATTTAAAGTTATTTATAAATTAGCTTCATTATACAAATTCCACTAAATGATGAAATTTATGTTATTCTCAGGCAGATGAAATAGAAGAGAGAGGATACTAACCAGGGTGTTATGAATAGACAGCATATTTCATGTGTTCTTCAACACAGCCAGGTGACTAACTGGGATCATTTTGTGTTCCTCACACTGACACAGTACAAAACAACATGAGTAAGATAAGAACTCTGCCTGAGAGGTTTTTTGCATCAATGAACAAGTCTGCAAAAAAAGAATTTATTCTGTGGGACAATTCTACTGGAACTCTACAGCTCTATGTTGTAGACTTGAGAACTAAGATGTCTATCTAATTCCATATTTTTAAACACAGGTATGATATCGGTTGCTCTTGTATCATAAAAATCACCTCAAAATTTAACAAAAGTATTGAAATTTCCTTTTTGGCATTTTGTGCCCAAAAATTTAGAATTTATAAACTTAACATAGCTATGAGAACGTGAGAAAAAACCTAGCAAGATAAAACCATTGAGGACACATATACAACCATATTTATTTTCACAATGCTTAAAGTGTTTTTTCTTTAATCTCAGCTATATTAATTTAAGAAAACTCTTAAATTCATGTGAAATTTTTTTACAGTAAAGTTTTACTTGGCAATATGCAAGTTATTTAACTTTCAAAAAATATAATATTATAAAGAACACATTATTTTTTCTTTAATAATTATTTCCTCAGATTTAGAAACATCATCTTTAGGAGTTGTTTGCCACAAAAAGTAATTAAAATTCTTCCAGAATTTGAACGTAACCTTTCACTTGTAGAAGACAATTTTACTGAAATGATATCCTCAAAAAACTGTCAGTTTCATCATGAAATGAATTCTCCAACCCAGTCCCTTTATTTTATTCAACAAAGTGTAATATGTTGTTATTGTGGGTTTATTCGGGAACAGGTTTTTTTTAAACTCCCCACACTCACAATTGCTGAAAGTTGAGAGAAGTTTTATACAGACAAAAGAGGCTTGACATGGGGGAATAATACTAAGATTTATTACTAGTAAGATAAAGACTAAAGAATACTATATATAAAACAATTCTAACTAGGCTTAGGTTTTCTTATCTTATGAAGAAAATGTTAGGTATTTACAAAATCATCTCCCCTCTGTATCAGTTCATGGGGAGAAAGTCTCTTCTTTTCTGAAGCAATTCTGCAGCACTGTAAATTCTTTATTATCTTTAAGATGATGGTTTCAGTGTGTTGTAGTTGGACATTACTTTCTTTCTCTCTCTCTCTCGGACGGCTCTGCTCCATGATGACCTTAAGGTTGGGCCTGTCCCTCCTCCATTNCTAGGCTTAGGTTTTCTTATCTTATGAAGAAAATGTTAGGTATTTACAAAATCATCTCCCCTCTGTATCAGTTCATGGGGAGAAAGTCTCTTCTTTTCTGAAGCAATTCTGCAGCACTGTAAATTCTTTATTATCTTTAAGATGATGGTTTCAGTGTGTTGTAGTTGGACATTACTTTCTTTCTCTCTCTCTCTCGGACGGCTCTGCTCCATGATGACCTTAAGGTTGGGCCTGTCCCTCCTCCATTCCAGCCAGGACCGGAGGCCAGGGGGGCACACCTGGGCTCCTGAGGAGGCCATGGACTTCAAAGGGATACTTTTTACACCATGGTCTGCAACACAGGCTACAGGGAATGGCTTTGAGTCCTTTCTCTCGTTCCTGTGGGATCACTTCTATGGATTGCAATGGGACACTTGCTTTACCATAGTCTTCAGCCACGGTGACAGAGAATGGCTTTGAGTCCTTCCTCTGCTGCGTGGAGGTCTCTTCCCACAGAAGACAGTCTTAAATACACCTCTCCTTGTGGGTTCACCCAGGACAACAGCTCTTCCGTACTCTGCTGTCTTTTAGGGTCACAGATGAGCTGCACCGGGATGGATCTTTCACTGGGACTACAAATTCCTACCGGAACAACTTGCTCCAGCTTAGGTTTCTCTCTCCATGGGCCACAGGTCTCTAGCAGAGCTCTGCTTCATCTCAGGCCTCTCACCAGGGTCACAGCCTCCTCATGCATATGTCTGCTTCGGCACAAGCTCCTTCATGAGCTGCTGGGGCCTCTTTGCAACCCAGTAATCTTCTACAGGTGGCAGGGTTTTTCAGCTTTCAGTCTTTCTCCTGCTAAAGGCAGAGAGGTGGGGGGGACTTCCCCCCCACACCTTTCTGCTCTCTCCTGCTACACTGACCTTGGAGCTGCTTGTTATCTCAAGTCTTCTTCTGTTGTCCGCCAAGCTGGGATTCCTTCTGCAGCATGTTTCAGGTGACCAGTTTCTCTCTGGAGTTTGTTTCTCCACTGTTACATGTTCCAGCAGGAGAGACTTCAATGCCATGCCTGCCTCTGGCCCAGAGCCAGGGGACAGGGGGCCTGGCCCCCACTTGGGGTCCAGCTGCCTCCCTCCTACATGGCTTCTTCTAATTTCTTATGTGCAATTCACCTTCTCTCCTGTTTTCTTAAATATGTCATTAGCAGAGGCGTTACTAAAACTTTTGATTGGCTTTGCTCCGGAAATTCACCTGGACCTGACTATTTCAGCCTGGGGGGTGTGCTGCTAAACCCACAACAGTTGTAATCATAAAATGACTGAATGATTTTTTTCAATAACTTCTCAATACTCACAGCTGTGTTTTCACAGCTGCGTATTTTTGCACAGAAGTCATTACTAACAGTTTTTTTAACTTATTAACAAGTCATAATTACAATTTCTTTTCAAAAACTATAAATAGCTTTTGAAAACTGTGCCAAACTCATAATTTTTTATTGTTCCGTGACATAGATGTTCCTAATTACATTTTTTTTTTAATATTTGGAAAAACAACAAGTTCCAGTTCTTGCATATAATTCACACTCTTTTAAAATCTGATGTCAGAAACATTTATTCTGTATTTGAAACAGCTTTCCAGGTTCACAGGAAGCCTTTGCCTTAGGAATTTTTTTTTGCAACCAGTTGTCATATTTTCAGGTGGATAACAGCTTCTGAGTTCTTAAAAGAAGTGTGATTAATCACTTTTTGGAAACAATTGGTTCAAAGACAGAATGCTAATAAAAATGTAATAAAGTAAATTGCAGGTGAATAAAGTTGGGTCAAAGTTTTCTAGCTCAAGAAGACAAGGAGAGTCTACCAATATTTACTGAAGCATGAAAAAGACCACAAACAAACAAAAAAACCCACAACCAAAGCAGCAAATCTTATCTTTTCCAGGTTAAAATTGAAAGATTTTTTTTTTTTTCTGTTGTATACATCTCCCATACCTTTGTGACTTTTTTTTCAAGAATCTTACTCTTGATTCTTTTGTGATATTACATTCTGGGCATGTGTGAATGGGAAAGAAATTCTGGAGTCTTTTCATATTTCTTTCTGGAACTAGAAACAATAAAAAAAAAATTCAAAGACAACAAAAACATAAACCCCTGTCATACCCAAAATTTCTTTTTGTTGTTGTTTATATCACATTGTATTATATTTATACAACAATTATTCTAGAAGTTCTTTTAGGACCAGCAAATTTTATTTAGAATATATATATAATGTTATTGCAACCATTGCTTGCTAAGATGGACATCTCATCTCTTCCTGTGCATGAGACCCTGCATGAATTATCTTCTATTTTGAGCCTTTTTCTAGTATGACTACAATTCATTTGATCATGAAAGATCATGTCACCTCATGAAAATGCACATGAAATATCTGCTCTGACCCTTATCGTCATTCACTAACAGCCACACTCCTCTTGTAAGCTGTTAGTCTACAGTATAACTTCATGTCTGTGGCTGAACTGAAGCTTTTTTTTCCTGTATATTGTATAATTTCTATTTTAACTAGAAGAAAACTTCACTTTACTACTCTCAATTAATTAAAAAAAATTCAAAACAACCTTGACACTTTGGTTGAATGTATGCAAATAATGATGGAGAAAATATTTCCTTCTCATTATATTTTCAGTTGTTTTCACTTGCAATGCATTTCAATATTTGTTTATATATACACATATACATACTCATGTAAAGGTGTATGTATTCTTTTAAATAAATAACTGTATTCAAGTTAGCAAGGTTTCTTTTCATGTGCTACCGTGATATATAATAACTGTTGAGAAAATTCATTCTATCTCCTTTCATTTTTAAACAGTAATTTAGTTAAGAGAGGTTGTGCTAATTATATCTGCACAAGCTGTTCAAGTTATACTAGGTAGCAAGTCTGCAATTTATCCCTGACTAACTACATTGATTTCTCCCTTTCCAGCTATAATCAGATAAATAAACCAATATACAACACTTGTTCTTATCATGTCTGCAGTTCAACAATACTCAGCTTCATTTACTGCTTTCTGGCAAACATCCCCGCAGAACTTACCCTTTTTGCATCTAACTGGCATATGAGCTGTCTGCTCATACCTGATACATCATTTCCCTAATAGCAGAATAGTAAAGCAAAGTGAATCCCTAATGATCACAAGCCTGCTTTGGGAGTCACATTCCACTGCTTTAGTCTTGCTTTAAATCAATGTTTGCATTGTTTTGGGTTTTAACATCCTAATTTGCTGGTAATAGCAGCTGTTCTCTTGGCTTATGCATGGATAAACTTATTTACTCTTCTCTCAGCTGCAAGCAAGACTGTATTTTTGAGAGACTAATTGTGAATTATTTCAACATCCTTGGATTTGACTCCGCTGTTTTTGAATTCTCTTTCTCTTGGAAAGTAGGGAGCTTTGAACTGTGTCTCTCCCTTGGTGACAGAGCACTGACACAGCTGACAAATACTTTATACACAAATATGTTACCAGGCCAACCTTTTGAAAAGGTAGATCTCAGATCATTACCAGGCATTTGTTTTAATATTTAGTCCTTTTCAAAGTGTGAGCTGATTTGAAAGAGATTTACATTAGCTGTGCACTATGACTCAACAAGAGCAGCACCTTTCTCTCAAATCTTTGTCACTTGAGGCAGGCAATTGAGTGAGAAAGTCTAACTATGGCTGAGCTACAGAAAACACACCTTAAATTTCCTAGTTTATTTAAAGTGAATGAGAGGTGAAAACCTGGATCTTCTATATCTAGATGGATTGTTACATATAAATGTATTCTTTTCACCTTAGACATTTAACTAAAGAACATATACTAGGAATTGGAAGACATTATTCAACAGTAATTCTTAAATATCTTGAACATTTCTAGATGTCTTTATCACACGGTATAAAAGGTAAATGATTTTTTAAAGATAAAAGATGCTGAGATCACCAATTTTTTTCAGAGGGGATGAAAACAACTATGAATTTTTTTTCTCAGAAATAAAACAGGTGCTATTTTCCACTCACTCATAACTATGTATTTTGCAAATGAACCAAACTTCACCCTAGGGAACAGAACCATAGGAAAAGTACATGATTTATTTTTAATAAAGTTTTTTTATCTAATATTAAAAGCAATATTGTTTACCAATATTCATTACACGGTGACAAAGTGAGATTGCAATGAGTAACTGGGATGCCTTTGGAATCTCCAGTTGAGGATTTTTATCTCATAAACTCTTCAGGCCCTTCCTAAGCTTACTTTTCTGAATTTCACCCTTCCAGAGTTCTTTTTGTTGAGTGTTATTACAGTATCCCTGTTATTATCAATTATTTCAAGGATTTATACTTTTATTTCACTGCAATATTTCTATTTGTACCTTTCTACCTCAGGATTGTCATTGCAGTTACACAAGGTGTTTAGATCTTTCTATATAATATAGGAAAAAGGTCTACAGATTCAAGATCTAAATCCAAATGGAATAGAAGTACCGTTAGTTTTGAGGTCTTTTTAAAAACCTTCACATGTGACAATAATGGTTAGAATGGTGGTTTCAGATTATCTTATGCAAGGGTCTTATACCTTCTGCTGTAACAACAAGGTGCAAGGAAGAGGTTAAGGTAATCAAAGAAGTTACAAAATGTCCAGGGAAACATATAACATTGATTACTTTGTGACAATGAAAAACTCACAGATTTGCATTATGGACCAATGTGAACAGTATGTGAGCAGTTGCCTTGGAAGTGAGATTAAAGTGGGGTATCACAGGCAGTTCTGTGAAAGTATCCTGTACAATAGGATCTAGTGGTGTTTCTAACTGGGAAGACTAATTTTTCTGAATGTGGTGATGCCTCTAAACTGTTGCATATGCCTACCATATGTTTTATGAAAGTTCTCATATCTATTATTCATGTAGGCTATAAGAAGTAATGTCATGAATGTGGCTCACCACATTTATTTTAAAAGTTACTGTCTTTATTGAAAAAAAAATTCTACTATTCTCCAGTTTAACTATTTCAGTGTTAACTGAATATTGCAGCCTTGTGTTGTATCACTTAGCAGAAATACTTTGCAGGTTGCAAGTGGCACTATTTCACATTAAAATTCAATGTAAAATTTTCAGGATCATTTCCCTTTACAAGAATTTTGAGATTCCCTAAGCCCAAAATTCATCCATGCCTCACTCCACCAGCTTCTCTAATACAAAAATTATCCACCTGGTCTGAACTACCGTTCCTGCTGTAATTGCTAAATCGTTGACACATGCCCCTGCACAGGATGGCAGCATGACCCCTTTACTCATTAATGGGTGTGTGCTCTCCTTTTGCAGCTGAGTTAACTAGCAGTTTCATTGTAAATCTAAAAATGTTACAGAAGGTGGCATTTGTGTTATAATAACCTTTGCAACCCTCTGACAGCTCCTCCAACCTGGAGCTCTGAACAAGGTTTAATGTTTCAGATAAATGACTGTAACTTTCCAGAAGTATAATATGTGCTTATATGGATTTTTAATTAAGATCTGCCCTAGGTGTCCTAGAACACAGTAGCAAAATACCATTAAATTACAGATCAGGATTAGGCCCCTACTGCATTAGAAGGGAAAAACTGACATTGCTTTACTCATTTGCACAGCAGTCAAATTCTGTTAACAAATGCAACAGTCCTGTAAGTGAAATGTGTCCTCTCTCTTGTTGTAATGTTAATAACCTCTAGACAAAGAATAAAAGATTCTTTCATTTTTCATAGTCAAGAAATTGTTATAGATTCCTTTAAATCATTTGGGTCTTCTTTGATATAAAACAGTCCTTTGAACTCTGCCTGTTTTGTGTCAGTATTCAAGCTCCTAAGTCACTGTGATTCATGTTCCAGTATTATCTGCCTTGCTCTTATATTGGGAATATTAGTACTGCTGTAGCACTCTAAAGCCTAACCAAAAGATATGCTATAACTCTAATGGAATTTATGGGATCAATATAAAAGTTACTGGATTAATTTCTTGGCTTATTTTATGAAGAAAAAATTGGTAGGTCGTAAGTTGTCCTCCTTGGCCCTAAAATCATGAAAATAGTGATAATAATTATACAGAATTTTGTCCAATAATTGCCACTGCTGAAGTTTGTACATCAAGGTTAAAATAACTCTATCAATATGCTCATAGACTACAGGCCAGATTTTCAAAAGAAATTATCTTTTGCTTCAGCAATTAAAAAGGATCTGGATTTTCATAAAACCCAAGTACCCAGCTTGCCAAGTATCTCACACAATCTGGTCGCTAATTTTTGTAAACTGTTTTAAAAGTACAGTGCTATTAAAACTGATTGCAGTTTTATGGTTGTACAAACATGTTTTCTGCACTGTGTTACTGTTCTGAGCCGAAGAGAAATAAATTGAGACATTCACCATGTTTACTGGTAACTTTAGAGATCTGTATTCATAGCAGATTCTTTAAAGTCAATACACAGGAATAGGCATGAACACCTGATTGGTTTTGAACATCATAAATAGCTTGTGCCAAATAGTAGACCTGGTTTGGTCTAGGTATCTCAGGGATTAACTTTACTGCAGCTTTATATGCCTGATCAGGTGAATCTTTTTCTACTTGCTCCTACACTATGTACTTAGGAACTCAGGAAGGAACAAATAAAATATTTTTTTCCCTACACTATTTTATTTGTAACAATCTTATAATAATAGATAGTATTTTTTGACAAAAGTGTGGTGAGTTAATTGTCAGTACTGTTAACTCCAGGAAGTCCTGCAGTGCTCACAGTGTCTGACACTTGGGGGACTAACCTGTGTCTGTCTTTGCTCCTGATTTCATTTTCACTACTGAGGAAGTCTTCCTGTGCATATAGTTTTGTTCAGAATATATTGAATAACATTTTTGTACCTGTTTGAGTGGAAGGTGTCCCTGGCCATGGGAGAGGGGTGGTAGGGGTAGGGCCGGAGCTAGTTGATCTTTTATGTCCTTTCAGTCCAAACCATTTTGTCGTTCTGAGATTCTGTGATTTTTTTACTGGCATGCTGTCAAGAGAAACATTTTCATCTTTTGGGAGCCTCAATTATGACAGAGATGGATACAAATCAGTACTGAAACTCAAATATTCTTCTTGGTTTTGGTGATTATATTTTCTTTAGAAACCACCTCTCCTAGAAAAATTGTTACGTATTTTTGGCATTTAATTCTTTACATTATGTTTGGATTATATTTTCATTAGTATGAATGTCAATGGATCTAGAGCAAGGGCCTGAACTTGCCCTGCCCCTTGAGCAAGCGCCTGAGCTTGAGTTCTATTCCAGTCCCCCAAG
The DNA here is from genome assembly GCA_013397135.1 of Pachyramphus minor. Taxonomy (NCBI): domain Eukaryota; kingdom Metazoa; phylum Chordata; class Aves; order Passeriformes; family Tyrannidae; genus Pachyramphus; species Pachyramphus minor. Next base: position 79,978 of record VYXB01002940.1, read on the forward strand.
CAAAGGGGACAGAGACTCCATAGCTCTTTCTCACAGCTCACCTGTGTGTCACTACTCTGAACCAAGAACCCAAGGAGAGCAGGAAGATGTTAGCAAAGGCTTCTTGGTCTGCTCAGGGCCTTGTCACAGTCTTAATTGCACACTCTGTTTAGTGATGTCAATGAATCCCAGTTTTGGGGTTCAAGCCAGAATCTTTACTGAACACACGATTTGCAATATAAGGGTCCAAATGGTGGGATATGTTAATGAAGAGGACAAGTTATGCTAACTAGGGGGTGGATTATGCCAACTAGAGGATTACATTATTCTTTGTTGCAATTACACAAAGTGCTTAATATTTTCCTGTAGCGAGGAACCACATGGGGGGGAAGAAGAAAGGGATTTCTGCATGACTGACAACATCACCAAAAAGTCTTTCCATATCTTGCTGAAGGCGACAGGATGATTAAACATAGCTAAATATTAACAGGTGATGAGGCTTTTTGGCTTTCAAAAAGTAAGCAGTTCTCTTAGCTCCTGCAGTCCATGGCTTCCTGTCTAATCCTGTCAATTCTTCTTCTGCTGATAGCTCAGTTTCAGATTCCAACACATTAGGTTCATTTCTTTTTATTTGTATTTTTCCTCAGATGAGAGCTTAAAAAAGCAATTTCAATTGATTTTCTCGTTGTAGCTAACCAACTACTAGTTCTGATGGGTTTTGCACTTTTCCAGACATTCAGCTCATTGCTTTTGAACTTGTGCCCTAGTAAGCTTTCTCTGCCACCACTCTTCCTGACACTAAATCTACGTAGATATTTTACCAAAGCAATGATCTACATCACTAAACAGAGTGTGCAATTAAGACTGTGACAAGGCCCTGAGCAGACCAAGAAGCCTTTGCTAACATCTTCCTGCTCTCCTTGGGTTCTTGGTTCAGAGTAGTGACACACAGGTGAGCTGTGAGAAAGAGCTATGGAGTCTCTGTCCCCTTTGCTTGGGGGACTGGAATAGAACTCAAGCTCAGGCGCTTGCTCAAGGGGCAGGGCAAGTTCAGGCCCTTGCTCTAGGTCCTTGTGTGAGTACTATTACAGTGGTACCTCTGCCCATCACTGCACCTGCTGTGCCTGAGCTAGACTCACTGACTTGCTTCCTGGCCTGACCTCACACTTGCATGGACAAGACTGGCAATCTGTTGTCTGGTCTCTGCCACCAAAACTTCTGCTGCTCTTGCACACTTTTTGTGGAGCAGTGTCCCTCGTTGGTGGGATCACTGCCCTGCCACCCTTCTCAGTCCTCTTCCCTCTCAGTGCCGCCCGCCCTTGCTGAAGTAGTGTGCTCTAGGAAGCACTAGGAAGTGCAGTGGCTAAGGTGGAGTGATATATAGTACTCTAAAATGCACCTATTAGCAGAGCCTATGACTATTTCTGAAATGGGGAAAGTGGCTTCAGGTAAGGACTAATCTTTACTCCATGAAATTCATGGTACTAGCTTAATCCTTGGGGTACATGATGTGGTACTCTTTAATAGAAGTGAGTTCTGTTACTTTGTTCTGAAGTAGTTTTGTGTCAGGAAAAAAATGTCCAAATGTTTTCCAATATATTCTTGGACAGTAAGTATTTTCTCCTTTCTCAGTCAAGTGTTTTGTCACTCCACTGTACACTGAATTTGGGGAGAAGAGAGGGGAAACCTTAAAGAATGACAGAAATGACAAAATGTGGATGTCAATGTGAAAAACTGCCAGACCTGAAGCCAAAATTAACTGTGAGATAATACAGAAAAACGTCTTCTGACTCCTGACAAAGTGAAACCAGTCGTGTCTTAAGGCACTAGTTTTGGTAAGTACATGGGGAAGAGCCTAGTTGTAGTCCCACAGTGTCTTAATAAGGTTTCAAATGAAAACAGCTAACATCAAATAAAAAAAATTCTGGTACAAAACTGCTGTTTATTTGCTGAAAGAATTAACATTTGGAACACTTGTTCTTAGTATATAGTAATGCAAATAAGCAGTACACATGTTTAGTAGTTCATTATTCAGAGGTTATTTGTAAGTTGCAAAAATTCTTCCTAGAGGCAGAATTTTCAAGAATGAAAAACAGTGTTTAGGCTCTTGGATCACAAGTGGATAAACTGGGCAAAAATATACAAGCAGCTGACGGATCTTTAGGAACTGTGTTGAAAGTAGCTGTTTCAGATTTAAATCCACTTTTATATATAATATGTAAATTTGAGAGCTCTGATAGTTAAAATCTCTTTTGGTAGATCAGTTTACAGTAGAATAAAAATATAAGCTATTCTGTTTATTTGAGGAAACAAGCTTTCTTACCCCAGCTTCTCAGTCTGACTTCTCTCTTCCATGTGTGCCTGATCATTTAGATTTGTAATTTCTGTCTAAAACCTGAGTTCATTAAAATGTTCACTGTCAAAATTTGCTGTTAAAGATGGACAGCTACAAAAGTGGAAAAAAATCCTATCTATGTTAATACAATTAAAGCTGATGAATCTTTCTGATGGTGTTTGGTAACATTAATTGATCTAGGGAAAGAAGAGATACTACCAGTTCAAACTGTATCTCCACTAGAGGGCTTTGCTAAGATAGCTATTTCCAAAAGCTGCTGTACTTCCGATTAAATTTTTAAGTAAATTAATTCAAGTGCTAGTTAATTAGCATCCCCTCCCTTCCCTCTGCTCAGAAAGTCCCAGTCTGACAGAATTTTCCTATTGTCTAGCTGAGCAAAAAGGATGAATTCCAGTGTGAGGGAAGAGAGACTGTGCTCTAAAGTCAGCAATGCTCAGGCAGGGTGACAGCCTGCTGGGTTCTGCCCCTGAAACTGGTTGGGAATTTTACAGTAAGTAGGCAATGGAAGAAAGTAAAAAGAATTTAAAAAGAAAATGTTTGTTATCACCTTCCTTCACAGAAAAATTTTCACTTGCCATGAAATTACGCAATCTGTCTCTCTCTCAGGATTCACAAATTTTGAATCTCTTGCTGAAGAGTATTTTACTAAGAAAGGTAAAAAATGCTCTTTTTTTTTTTTTTCCTTCCTTTTTCCAGGTCTGATATAACTTTGCTGTCGAGACAACTTCTTGAAAAAAGAGGTGGTGACTTCAGGTGGTGTAACTGCTGGAAGAATAGGAAACTCTACAGACTGGAGAGATTCATACACCAGAGTATGTAGGTTGCAAAGATTCAACCATGAGCTGTAGTGGTAAAACTGGATAGGTGAAGAAACACTGAGCTCCACAAAAATCATAGATGATCTTGGTTTCTTTATATGTTTACAGGTATGTTAGAACGAGACATTGGCTTCTACATAATTAAAATATATTTTATATTGACATAACCTGCTCTTTCCGTATCATAGTATTATTATATTCTAGTGTTATTCATTGCTTGGTCATTGAATTTCACTTCATCTTATGATAGAGTTCAAAATTCTGTAAAAGTTGGAAAGCAGAAAGGTAATACTTCAAGATTGGAATACATGCTAGAATCGACTGAATTTGTAGCTAACAGAGAAAATTATGGTGTGTCCTGAAGGACATCTTCTCATATACTTTGGGAGTTGATAGGAAAGAGAAAGGGAAAAAAGGTGTACCTTGGTGTACCATGGCAAGGAAATTACTCTAGGTGCTTCAAAAGGTAATTTCTTTCCATGGGGAGATGAATTCATGGATTAAATACTCTTAAATTGAGCCTCAGCTCTGATAATTATTTGTGCATTATTCATCTGTTCACACAGGGATTAAGTAAAGTTATCCTGGGTGAATCAAAATACTTGGACATTTTCTTAAACAACAACTTCAGACAACTGCAAAGTGTATATCTGCTATTTTACTTTAAAGCATCAGTTTCTTCAACCGATTCTGTAGCACTATCTACATGGTTTAAAATAAACTTTTTTTGTCTTTCCCCTCTGTACTATGACTAAAAGTATACAAAAGCTACACCTAAATGAGTGGGAAAAAAAATTATAAGTTCTCTGGTACTTGACTGTAACGTAAACAAAGTTTATACATGAAAACTTTAAATCAATTTAGAAATGCCTGTGAAGGTTTGAATCTGATTTATTTCTCAACCCAAACCAGTTTATTTTAATTGAATTACTGATGTCTTAGGGTTTTATCTTAGAAGATATAATAATAGAAAGCAGATACATGAAAAGCATACATTTGGAGTTGTTGTCACCAGTAGTGTATGAGTGATATTCTTCAAAGTACATGAGTATAATTCTGGCTTCTTTGAGGTCAAGTTGATTCTAGTGGAGCTGTGATTTTGTAGACACAGAAGACACAAACCAGAGTTTTGTGAAGAACAACACTGATCTCCAATATTTAAAAAAAAGGAACGAATATTGCTACAACCAGTTCCTCTCTGGTCCTAGTCAACAAACACAAAACAGTTAATAGAAGTTACAGAAAAAAATACAAAGGTCTAAACATTTTTTAAGCTTGGTTTCATAATGAAAATGTCCCATCATCTGACAAGGAAACGAGATTAAATAGTCCTTCAGAAAACCTGTGAAAACACATGACCTAATAAAGAAATATCATTGTTCATATTGCTGTATCTTGATATAAGTCACTATAGTTATGAAGTAGACTGACACAGGTAGTAAATTCTGGCTCATTTTCCACCTTTAAATATTTTAAGGTGTTTTTCCAAGTTTCCTGGACAGCTCTTAAATGCTCTAGCTAAACTATGAATATATATTAACCTATAGAGTCTATTGGCAGCAATGATGGTGAAAGGATACCAAATGTACTAAACCACATAGTATCTGAGGTTATTCTAATTATTTTCCTTAACAAGTAACTTTTTGAACAATTGCATAATATTGCAATAGACCCACCATTCCTATTGTGAAAGCAGTGTATTTTTAAAGTATTTTTCTTGCATGTGAAAAAAAGTATGGCATTATTTTATTGCTCTCAGAATAAAGAGAAATGTTAAAGGGGGAGAGAAGGATATATATATATATGGGGAAAAAAACAGGAGAATATATAACAACAAAAGGAATAAAAAATAAAAAGTTAAGAATACAGACAAATACAAGGTAGAGGAAAATAGGCCAATAATAAAGATTGTATGGAAAGAGAATTACAAAGTCAAAGTAAGTCAAACTGGAAATAGAAAAATATCAAACATGAAAAAAGGAAGGAAATTTTAAAAGGCAATGAAAACAGAAAAATATAAAAAAAATAAAGTATCTAATTTAGGTATTTGTTAGATGATAAAGAAGTGGAAGATGGATATATATGGATATATACATAATGCCTGGTTCCCCAGGCATTCTTCCAACACAAATTCTAGGCAAAACACACTTTCCAGACAGCCCCACAAAATTTGGGGTATTTAAAGCATCTATTTGACACAAAAAGCATGGAGAAAGCTCTTTATTTATAATATCAACAATGGAAATAGTGTATAAACATACATGGTGGGCCACTGAATGCCTGTTGAAGCCTAAATTTTGTGCTATTCATTTATTCTGTAATGTGGAAAAGTGGTGCATCTTTTCTTATTTTGCTACAGGTGTTGTTTTCTGAGGTGGAGTAGAAATAAACTAGAAATATGTGCTGAATCTAGGAAGGATGTGATAAAGATTACCAATGGATGTTTCATTTGTAATAAAGCCTCAAGGCTTTGAGATGCTGTTTTCCTTTTCCCCCTGACTTATCAACCTGGGATGCAAGTTTGCAATGCTGTACAGTATGACCTGCATCACTCTTAATAAGGATTAACATCATTTCAGAAAATCTTAAATCCATCAGTAACAGAAATCTGCAAGGTCAGCTAGAAGGTGTCTATTTGACTGCCATGATGACTGCCTCCACTTGATTAATACAGTCAACTTAGACTATTGAGATGTAAAATGAAACAGTTTGTATACATTCTGCTTTATCCAGAGGCTATCATTTTCTAAGTAATTTCTGGCACCTAATACAACATAGAAATTGAAAAGTCGGAGCCAACAATTTTTCATTTTAAAAAGTCTTTTTTTAAAGTCGGAAGATGCATATTTAATGGCACATCTGAAGCCAGAATATCCTATTTTATGTTGCAACAGTAACTAATTTATAGTGACATTTTGGATTTAGGGTACAAGAGAATACCTCTAGTTGGAAAGAAAAGTTTTTAACTTGATGTAGTATTGCCATAAATTGTATTCCCACATCTAATGATGGCTCAAAATTTCAGCATATTTAATTTGATGTGAAGTATTTGAGGCAAGTTATTAGTGAATGTGATAAAGGTCATATCCACTTTTAGTATTAGGTGCTTTTTTGATTAAACAATTTATCTATAGTTTACAGTATTAAAGTAGATGGATCTCAGTAAAATTTAATTTACTTTTCACTTTTCAAATTTGAGATAGCAAATTGTGATTATTAAAGGATTAGGGATATGCACAAAGGTCAGAAGCTGCTACAGTAATCTCAGTGGAATGAAAATGTCAAAGTGTAAAAAAGGGAAAATCATGCAATTTGTGACTGCATCAATAAGTACCTTCACCCTTGATACAAATAACCCAAAGCACTGCTTTCAGACATGAAAACAGAGTTTTACTTGTACTTCAGATGAAAACACAGAGAAAATCTGTGTTTCCTCATGGATAATCCCCTTGCTTTCCCATAGATTACACCCAAAATGTGCAGATGAAGGAAGTATTTTTTTGTAGTTTCAAAGTATTTTATGGCTACTGTTTTGTCATCTGAATGGTGGTAAATGATAAATGGAATTTTCAAATATGTGAATCAAGTAAGTGTCACAAAATTCAAGTCAAGTATTTCTTAGAATCTAATCATAATTATGCAATAGTGCTTTCGAGGGTATTTCCTTCAAACAATGTTTTCTGACTTTTAATTAGAAAATTAATTCTGTCCAGTTGCTGTACAATGATGAGCTATGTATTTTTCTGTAGTGTCCAGCTCATTCTTCTATCCTAAGAAGCTGTTTGTTTGGTTGGTTGGTTGGTTTTAATTAATCTCTTCAATCTACTGGTACCTGGACTTCCTACTGCTGGTAGAGGCTGCTAATTATGACAAAATGCTTTTCAATTTTATCACATGCCGTCATTAAAAGCCAAAGGTAAAGTATAAAATATTACTCTTATAAAAATTAAAATATAATGACTATCACTGGCTTTGTTTCAAAACCAATAAAAATTACCAACCTACTAGAAGTTAATGCTATAGGAACAATACATAAGAAAGCCTATCTTTCTGTGAAATCCTATAAATTTGACAGAATGAAATGGAATAACAATATGATATAAAGCTGTGTGACTGAAAAAAACATGGTACATGAAGAAGAACATCCACATGGGCCAGATGACAAAATTCACTCTAAGGCATAAAGTCACTGATGTAACAACAAAGGTAAATATACGGATTAGGAAATTATAATGAAAAAAATCTATATATTCAAATACGAAAGCAAGCTGATAGAAGAAATTAATGCTTTGTACGTAAAAATAAGATACTTTAAGTTAGTAGGTGTCTAGCATCCTAGTACAATGGTACTGATGAACAGACTTAATGTTTAGTACCTACTATCATCTATGTATATTGTGTACACACAAGTACTTATATGTTTTATATATCTATTTGTGCAAATATTTTATATTTGTAATAGGCAGTGGTTAAATAGAAAGAACAATTAAATAAAACAGATGGACTTTTGAGAAGGCAGGATCAGAAACTGGGGGTTCAATAAAATATTTTTAGACTAAGGTCTTTAACAGTTGTGTGGTACAGTACTTTTTCAGTGGAGAAGGCTAGCTTATTATAGGGGAGAGCCAGAAGGCAACTGTTGGTTGCACTTTTGTAGTCAGGGAATTCTCTGTCAAATTTAAGGTTTAAAGATTCATTATACTACTCTAGCCCTTAAAAAGGCTACTTAATGAAAATATACTGTAGCAATTTTTGTCTCTCTATTATGCTTTCAACAGTGTACTCTTATCTATCTAATGTCTTCCACAGAGTACTTTCTATTTTACTCACTAAAAAGTGAAAATAAAAATTAGGTTTAAGTTGGACAGAAGAATACCATGTGATCAAAAATTAGGCAATATGGAACATTCTTCAATATTATTGCTCTTTAAACTAACAAGTAAAACATCTGTCTATCTAATGTTTTTGACAGAGCATTGAAGCTTTCTGCATACAAAATTAAGTCATATTTTATTGCTCAGAGCAGTTTTTGTATGATAGGGTAAATTTATTCCAACAGAATACAAAATTTCTAAAAAATATAAGCAGATTGACTTCAAAAATACATAAATAAGAGTATAAAAACAGAGTTGTGATTTAGTGTGTCATGTACATTGCGCAACATTGGAATTTACCTTGAGAATTAAACTTCCTTAATGTTTGCAGCTATTGTGATTTATATTAATAGGATATCTTAATGGCATACTGAAAAGGGTGCATACATTACTACAGATAAAGATTGTATTTAGGGGAAAGAATACTACAGCTACACAGACTAAGAAAATGGATTTCTGACAATTAAATTGCCAAGGCCAGGGGAATACTATACATTTCTGCCACAGGCAAAACACTGAAGAAGGCAAAAACTTTGCCATCAAGCTTAATAAGGGATGCATAGAAAAATTACCCCATTCCAAGATTTCATCTTTATGTGAATAATTATAAAATTATACTTTGGGTTTACTAAAAGAACTGGAGTTACACTGTGTATGTTACCTTGAGGAGATAAGAAGTACAACCTGTTTTACTGAATAGCTAGTCATGAAAAAATAACCTTCTAACCGGTTTCTACACTAGCAGTGTTTACAAAGTACACTTTAACATCTGCTTGCCTCTTCACTTTCTAAGCCAGGTTCAGAATCAAATTTCTAACAGAGTAAAATCCCCAGAATTTCAGATGCCAATCAGGTGAATTGCTCTCAGAAAAATTCAGTCTCATTGCACTTTTATGGAAATCAGGTGCTAAAGGATGGAGAGAACTGTATATATATATGCATATACATATATATCAAGTTTTCTCAGCATGTCAGAAGATCCACAAGGGGAGAAGAATATTTACGGAGCTATATCTTCACATTTTTCTTCTCAATGATTTTTTAAAACTAGACAAGTCCTTTCATGCGGTGCTCTGTATACATATTGTAAAGAGATTAGGAAGAGGAAACATTTGCTGAGTCACTGCTTCATAATTCTTTTGCCATAGGACATGACTCTATACAGTGCATTTACCTGTGATGACAATGTTAGGACTAAAGCCATTCTCTGCTTTTTATCAGACCAGCAAAGTGACCACTGAAGGAAGCTCAGGCTAATTAAAGTGCCATGACCAATGTTCACAAGCACTGAAGGATTATTCTGGGAGTGCCGCTACCTCATACTCAAGGTATGAAGGAAGAAAAGTTCCTGCAGTCATGTCTTTCTCGGGAGACTATTTAGGATTTTCTTCAGGATGCCTACTATTAATACTGTGCTTTTAGATATAACACTGCTAAAAACAGATTCAGGATTCTACTACATGATCCAGAAGCCTAAATAATGTATGTTGTAGACTTGAGCTCGTGAGTTTTGAAAGTTTTGGGGTTTTTTTTGTATGAACCCATATCTCTGTATTACTACATTTTTTCTGAAGCATATAAGATCCCTTGGTATGTTTAGTAGTATTAATAAATGAACTCATTTCAGGTTCAGGCTGGATATTTATTTCTCATTCATTCCATTTGTGCTGGTATTTTTTTTTCAACTATAAATTGCAATATACAAGTACTATTCTAGGAACACACTATATTCTTAACAGTTGACTTTTACAATTCAATAGTCTTGTGGTCATGTCTTTGCTTTATTGACTCTCCACCAGCTTTTCTTTGAGGCAAATAACTTGGGAGTGTGGAGGAAGGAAATTACAAATAATTTCCCAATAAAACTATAATTCAAGCCTTTCCTGCATTTACAGAAAGTTGTAGATTGTGAAGAGTATTACAATTTGTTGACCAGCATAGAAAAATAACTACACATTTTTTTCAAGATTACCTAAGGAAATACCTGAAGGTATGCACTCATTCTAACAACTTATGACTCTCCACTCTGTGCAGGAATTACAGCGTCATACCCATCATAGTCAATGGAATTTCAGACAATACAGCCAGCTCTACCTTAGAGAGGGATTGTGCTCACCAAGCAGTATCACACATAATTGATTTCAATTTTCTATTGGTGAGCATATCTGGATGCTAGATATGCTCAGAGGAAGCTGATTCATTCTAGATGCCTTCCCAGAAGGGTTCTGAACACAGTGATCCTCTGAGTTATCTGCCAGTGCTATGAACGCTGTCTTTGGCTTAGCCAAAAGAATATAGTTCTTACTCCAGTGAACTAATAGAAGTTCATAATCTGGTTTCATAAAAAGATTTTGTAGAAAAAACATGAATGCTCCAATTTTTAAAATTTATTTATAGAAAATAAATGTCGGACTTTTCTGCGTCTCTTAGCATTCACTTTGGATTAAACTATTTACAAAACATTTGCCATCTTTTCACATCCAAAGAATTTTCATTAGTGATACTTTTCTAGAAATCCTCTCCCGTATTTTCCTATAAAATTCTCATTGACCTCTGAATCTGCCAAATCTACAATGTGATTATCAATGCTACTTGATTATATATGAGTTATATCCTAAAACAGCTCTTTTAAAGAAGTAATGAACCTCTGGCTATAGCAAAAAAAAAAACAAACAAAACAAAACAGGCAAAAAATAAACAAACAAACAAACAGCCAACGTGACAAAGTCTTGGAGGGATTTTTAATTCCGAGTAGTGGAATGTTTGGATAAATTGACAACAAGGAGCGAAAGGCAGGATAAAGCTTGAATGTTAATGTATGTCACTTGTATTTAAAGCTGTAAGGAGCAAAGACTTATGGCAGATGGTAAGCTTTTAATTGGATCTTGATCAGAAAACATAAACACTGAGCATCTGTGGTCCAGTCACTAGTTATATAATTGTCAGTGAAAGGACACCTAAAATAAAACTACAAATCAACACTGGCAGTTTTACTTTTGAAAATAACTTTTCTTTTATTAGAATAGACTCATCTATTAAACCGTGCTTCATGACATAGATTTTTATCTTTATAATATATACCTCACTTACAGATACCATGGTTTAGCACTGGATGGCAACTAAGCGCCACACAACCACTTGCTCACTTCCCCAGAGTAGGATGGAAGAAAGAATCCTGGGTAAAAGTGAGATAACTCATGGGTGGAGATAAGGACATTCATCACTTCCCATGGGCAGGCAGATGTTCAGCCCTTCAGGAAAGAAGGGCTCCATCACATGTAATGGTGACTTGAAAAGACAAATGCCATCACTCAGAACATCCCCCCTCTTCCTTCTTCTTCTCCAGATTTACAAGCCATGTTGCATGGAATACCCATTGGGTCAGCTGGAGTCAGCTGTCCTGGTTGTGTCCCCTCCCAGCTTCTTGTGCACCTCCAGCCTAGTCACTAGTGAAGAGGTGTGAGGAGCAGAAAAAGCCTTGACACTGTGTAAGCACTGCTCACCAATAGCTAAAACATTTATTAACACAGTTTGCAGCACAAATCCAAAGCATACATCCATACTAGTTGCTATCTAGAAAATTAATCCTATCCCAGACAAAATCAGTAAACATAAATATCTTGTATTATCCATTGCAGTAAATTGGCAGCAAACATGATTTAAGGTGTACCTTTCTCTTTAAAATGCAACTTCCTTTTAAAGTTATCTCAAATACCTGATTGAGATGGCAGATTAGATCTTGTCATCTAAAATTTCCTAGGAACCAGTAAAAAAATTCCTCTTCTGAAAACTACATATTCAATATGTCATTTCATGAGACAGACACAATTTTAATATTAACTTTGCACTGGAGCTCAATTTCAAGAAAATATATAAAAATTGCTGCCTGAATAGCATGATTTAGGCTGTGTCTTTTCTTTCTTCTTATATATGCAAATACCAGAAAATACAAGCTTACGTTTTTGCCCAAAATGTAAGACTCTGTTCATCTTCTAAATGTTCCTACTTCTTCACTAATATGGATGCTTTTTAAACTGGACTCTTAAGATACAAAATTTTTTTATTAAAATGTCAATAATTTCACTGGTAGGCAGCAGCAGAAGTCAGACTATCCTGAAAGATGGAAATGCCATGAGTGATCTCAGTCCTGGCTGTGCCCTCACTGACAGGTGCTGTTCTATAGATACTCAACAGTTCAGTGAAACCAAGGTGGTGAAGACAGGGTACAGCAGTAAAGGAGGAATAGATAGAGGAACAGGGGAAGAGAGGAAAGTAGTAGAGAGGTAAAATACCAAACTAGCCAGGAGAAATAGAAGTTTACCCATAAATTATGACTACTGTCAACAAATAGAGATTATTGTAACAGTGATGTAGTGGGATGAGTAGGGTGGTGATTACACGGAAGAAGACTATCCAAAAAAATTGTAAAATCATAAAATACTGACTCAGAACAAAGAAATGAAAATATTAAGACAGATACAAATGGAAACTTGTCTGTTGTTAATAAAATGTGGAAAACGACAGATTTCCCTGAAATGCAAGTATGCATAGGACTTTAAGATGTGACGCCTTTAAATGTGAAGCTGTTAAAAATAAGACTGTCTCTTCTTCTGGTAAATTGTGTTTTGCTATCATGTCCTCTGGGAAATGATAGAGCAGAATTCAGCCATCAGTTGGGACACATGGATTTCATTTCACATTTAAATTGTAGAGGCTATGCAAATGATCATTAATTGCTCTCTGGAGAGCAGTGTGCCCCCTTTTTGATCTATGTATTTATCCTGATCATTCTTCTGAGCTTACAGAGACATTGGAGGAACTGCACAGCATGCAGTTTGAACAAAGGTTTTGAAAGTGAAGATGCATAGGAATGTAAAGTGTCTCACAAATTTCAGTTTCTCTGTTTTTTATATATGGATATATAATATAACTTGAGGAAAGGTTATGCAATGTTTTTAACTGCACAACAGAACAACTGCTTTTGATTAAATATTTTTTTATTTGCACTAGCAAAGTGTTTATAAGCCATTATTTCTCAGTTGGTATACTCAGTAAAATGTAAAATATTTTTCTGAATCTTAAATATCTTACTAACATTTTCAAAAATAGATCAAAAATAGAACACAAAATGCTGTAAACATTAGAAGTCTATTTGGTAACCTCAGAGTACAAAATGAGTTTAACATTTCACATTCTCCTCCAATGTTAAAACTACCATTGTGACTTAGGAAACAGGTGTGGCAGGAAACTTTAAATCTGTGAATTTACATAAAAATGCTAGCCTTTCTGTTTTCAAATGTACAGGTAAGACTGTATCATTATTCAGTCTTATTATCTGTTCTTTCTTTGTCTGTCTATTATTAAAATGCATCCACTAGCTTTTCTTCTATATCAAAAATGTCACGTGCAATACTCTACTATCCAAAGCATAGGCAATCCATCCATGGTGATTTGTAAAACAATAGAAAAGATATTATCTTGCCCCTGTAGACACAAATATATCAACTAAATTATTGATTTATACTTTAACAGTTTATTGTCTTTTTCTCAGATATGAAGAATTTAACTTACAAGACACTGTCTTTAAAATGAATGCATCTTCACAGCTGCTAGTGTAAAATAATTATGAAAATACTACTGCCTCAAAGGAAAAAGACAATGACTTAGCATATGATCATCTAATTTAATTACCCCCACAGCTTCAATATCATTTTAAAAACACATCTATCGTAAGAAGTGCTTTGGAATAGAAAAAATCTGGAAATTAGAATAAAAATTCTTCTGTCTTAAAGAAGGTAGGAAACATGCTAGTGTACAGGAAGAAACTCTGTACAAGAAGAAACTCTCTATTTAACTCTGAAGCAGTATTCATCTTATTAAACTTGTAAGTGTAATATTTCTCAGTTCATGTTAATGTAACAGATCCTCAACTCGTATAAACTAGTCCAATCTCATTAAAGACAACAGAAATATATTTATTTACATGTGCCTAGAATCTGTCCTGAGGGCTTTTTTCTCTTGCACTCATCTATTCATGGAGCTGTAAATAACACTTTATTAATAATAACAAAGAATAAATTTTACCAACAATTTCAGTCATATAATTTTGAAAGGTTATTTCTGAAACCTATTCTTTGAATAGACAGAGACAGAGCTCCTATGGCATTTTCCTATTTGGTCTATTCCTCAGGAAATTCCAATAAACAAACATTCTGGCTTTCCTTATTCTTCATGTGCTCTCACAAATTAGAAAAAAATTTCCATCAGGAAGATATCCTTCAAGCATATATTTCATCTGCCTGTTGTCATTTTTATTGTGATGACTCATTTCAGTGACTCGGAAACATAAATGTTGGACAAAGAATTAACTGGACACATTAAGGCAATTGTTTTGGCATGTTTGTTCCTGCCCTTTCCCTTTTAAAAATGAGAAATGGGGGTGTGGTAGTGGAGTCATTTTGGTTTTGTGTGGGTTTTTTTCTATTAACCCTGTCAAGTCAGGCAGTACAACTAAAAGACAGATCAGTGCAGGTTACCTATAAGCCAGAGAAGAGGAAAATAAAAGCATCTAACAGAGAACTGATGCAGGAGCTGTGCTCAGAAGTGCAGAAGGTGCTGAAGTTACATTCACCTGGCAAGGGTAATTGAAACCTGATCTCTTCCTCAGTGGTATCATGACAGTGTGTGTCAGGGTTGACATTCCTTCCAGCTGGTGATGTAAGTCCAGGAATGTAATTTAATGTCAGCACATTTCAGTTCTTGCCAATGCAGCTTCTCTCTTAACACACATAATTTGATAATCACATGCACACTCTTTATGAATCGGCTCTCCATCAGCTTTCCTGTACTGTGAACAGCCTGAAAGATGTTGTCAAAATCCACAATTTCAGGTAGAGCAGAAACAACTGAGTACATGTAACTGCTAAATGTGGTTTAGAGAAATAAAAGAAAGGAAAGGAAAAGAGGAAAGGAAAAGGAAAATAAATGACTCTCAGATTAGCTCAGTTGGTCAGAGCATGGTGCTAATAATGCCAAGGCCACAGGTTTGATACCTGTACAGACCATTCACTCAAGAGTTGGACTCAATGATCCTTGTAGGTCCCCTCCAAATTGCAATATTCTGAGAAAGAGAAAGGGAATGAAAGAAAGAAAATCATATGTTTACATAAAGTATTGTTCTGTATTAAGAGTTCAACTTACTCATGTAGGATCAGGCTCTGAAGCTTTTAAAAACATACTTCACAATGAAAACTACTAAAAAAATATAAATAAAAAAATAAGAAAAATATACAAAATAGTGATAATATCATTAGGAGTACCAAACATTTTTCAAAAAGCAGATATGACAAGCATTTATTTAAGGAATCAATTTTTCTCTGAGAGCTTAAAAAATAGAAGAGTCCTTCAATAGACATACATGGAGTGATTTAACATTTTAAATGTCAGTGAAATCTGAACTCTGACCTTCATCTGGTTTAGAAACTGATCACTGAAACAAATAAGAAGCTTTCAAAAAGGTAGTTTACATAGAAAATTTCAGTAGAAATATATATATACACACATATAGTATCCATGGCTCCTAATTTATTTTTTTTTTTAAACCTTCAGACAAATCAGGAAACACTATAGGACACAAATAAAGATTTTTACAGTCTGCTGTGTATACTATTTGACAGATCCCATTTATGAGTCCTCTCTAACTTAAAACTAGCTATAGTGCAGGTAAATTTAAAATCAAAATGCTGGGCACTTCTTTTCAATGGAGACAGGAAAAGGAAGACCTTTGCTTCTTGGCCTTGCCTAAGAAAGAGGAAAGCCTGAGGCTTGGTTGGGTTTTTTTTTCTTTCCTTTTTATTCCTGTGTTTGTTTGTTTCTTTGTTTGTTTCTTGCTTTGTTTTGTTTCATTTTGTTTTTAAAACAAGTCTCAATAATAACGTTGAAATAGACATAATTGTTATCGTTTGGATAGAATCATTGAATCACAAGTCCAACTCTCAGCCCTGCACAGGGCCATCCCCAAGAGTCACACCATGTGTCTGATAGTTTCATCCAAATGCTTCTTGAACTCTTGGTGCTGTAATGACTTCCCAGGGGAGCCTGTTCCAGTGCCCAACCACCCTCTCGGTGAAGAACCTTTTTCTAATATCCAACCCTCCCCTGACACAACTTCAAGCCATTCCCTGGAGTCCTGTCACTGGTCACCACAGAGAAGAGAGCAGTGCCTGCCCCTCCTCTTCTCCTCACGAGGAAGTTGTAACTGCAATGAGGTCTCCTCACAGTCTCCTCTTCTCCAGGTTGAACAGACCAAGTGACCTGAGCTACTCCTCATACGGCTTCCCCTCAAGGCCCTTCATCATCTTTGTTGTCCTTCTTTGGGCACTCTCTAACAGCTTAATATCTTTCTTATATTGCAGCAATCAAACCTACACACAATAAGAATCCCCCACCCACATTGCAGTAATACCCACTTCTCCATTCAAAGTTTTCCACTATTCTTCTTGCATGATAGAGCAAAAATTAATAGGGAAATTAAAGACAAATTAAAAAATATAATTTTGCTGGGGCTTATAAACCTCACATCCTCAATATCTGTTGCCTACATAAGTAGACATGAACAGAGTTCCCATTTTCCCTGATTCTTTAAGAGTGTGCCTTTTGCCTTTCTCTCAGTTTCAGTTACATTTGTCATAAAAGAAGAAATGAGCATTGCCTCCTCAGCCAGAAAGTCTACTGAAAAATCTTATAATTAGGCTGTAACCCACCTGGAAAGAATATACAATAGGTAACTGGGTGGTGATGATTTCTAATTCTGTAATTTATACAATTTAACAATATACGCATTATTTTAAATGCAACTTTATAAGGTGATAAACTAAAGGAAGTTACTGCTGTAGTATATCTCCATTGTTGATTTTTGTGACATATCTCAGAGAAGATAAGTTTAATTTTTAGGACAGGGCCAGCATTCCTGGAGGAAGAATTGATTATGATCACTTGTACTGTACATGGTGGTAGCGGAAAATAACTGTATTTAGTAGTGTTACAGGTTTTAAAATTCTGAGCTGAATTATTCTGTTTGGGGCACTGTTTGACAGTAAAGTGGAATGTAACATTTTATAGTATATGTTTAACAAGCTATATTTGGATTACTGCTAAGAGTTAGTAGCAAAAGATACCAGAAAATAACAACTAAGTATAAGGAGAAAAAGAAACTTGATAAATTCCTTGAAGGGAAAAAAAAAAAAACAAGCTGCCTGGGACATGAAGCATTGAAGAACTAATGTACCCTTTCATTTGACATAATTTCTGCAGACGTCAGATGTGACCATTCATTATTTTTGACATTACTAGTAAGCAACTTCTACATATTCAGTGATCATCTCCTAGAATTCTAAATTTATTGTCTGCTTACTATCCAACAGGTAGAAATGACATACAGCAGTTTTCCTGAGACTTCAGGAAGGTTGGTAACATAAACAGCTTTTCCAGAAAGCAATTACATGTCAAGGTGGAATTTAGTTCTAGACACTCATTTTAATTAATATTTCCAGATTTCAAGAACTCAACAAAATACTTATGAATTTTAAGCAATGAAACCCCTGCCATATTTCATGATGCATTACAAAGATTTAACTATCTCACTGAACAGCATTTTGCTTTATAGCAGAAGTTTTCTTCTTTAAAATATTTATGAAAATACAAGTTAAAATTCCTGTTTTAATATAAAGATTTATTTTTTCACCTCAGGCATCACTCCTTCATTAAAAAAGATTATCTGTATTCCCAGATGCATGTCTGTTTTTTTGATCTTTAATATCATAGAAAAGATGGTATAATTTAAAAAACTGAGTTCTGCACTACAAAAATTGTAAGATGATCTTAATTAACTTCCTTCCTTACAATTTAAGAAGATAAATTCTACTTTATTATTAAAAGTATTTATGTTTTTAGGTAAGGTATACATTTTAGTATATTCAATAACTTTTGGAGGATATCCAGGGAACTCATTAAAGGCCATGACCTTGGGTAAACTTTATTTAGCCTGGAGGTTACTCAAATAATGTAGTGTTTTTCAGAGGTGTTCGTACAACTGCAGAATACTAAATACTTTTGAAAAAATACTGGAGATGCAATGAGTCCACAGAGACTGTCTCTCTCTGCTCTTACACCACAAGGTGTGGCCCCATCTGTGTGCAATCTAAGAAAAATATTAAGCCATTAGAGAGAGACAAAGGAGGACAATGAAAATGGTGAAGAGCCTTGAGGGGAAGCTGTATGAGGAGCGGCTGAGGTCACTTGGTCTGTTCAGCCTGGAGGAGACTGAGGAGAGACCTCATTGCCATTACAACTTCCTCATGAGGGGAAGAGGAGGGGCAGCCACTGCTCTTTTCTCTGTGGTGACCAGTGAAAGGACCTGAGGGAATGGTTTGAAGTTGTGTCAGGGGAGGTTTAGGTTGGATATTAGAAAAAGGTTCTTCACCCAGAGGATGGTTGGATACTGGAACAGACTCCCCCAGGAAGTGGTCACAGCACCAAGCCTAACAGAGTTCAAGGAGCATTTGTACAATACTCTCAGACTCATGGTGTGTCTCTTAGGAATGTTCCTGTGCAAAGCCAAGAGTCGGACTCGATGATCCTTGTGGGTCCCTTCCAACTCAGCATATTCTGTTGTTCATATCAGGCTGAAACCCACTGCTCTGTGTGCAATTACTGTCATTTACACACTCATGAAGTCAGCAAGATATAAAGGAATATAAAGGATATGATGAAAAGGAAAGCTTTAAGAAGGAATCAGATTGGGGGAGCTTGAACAAGTTGAAGAAGAACTGAGAAGTCAGATATTGTCTACTCTTAAAAATTGATCTCGTAAACCCCACGGGGTACATGTTCTCTCTAGTCGCATTAGTCACATCATACAGTGTTTTGTAGAGTCCTGTGACAAAGTAGCCTGAATATCTTCTGTCTTGTTTTTTCTCTATTTTCACTGCTTGACACATAAAAGATCTATTTGAAATAGTGGATTTTCAAGCTAATGATTTTGTCATGCTTTTTTTTTTTTTTAAAGAAATGTATTTGGAAATGAGGAAGAATTATTCCTATGCTAAAAGTTAAGAACTATAATGGATAAATCCATTTGTCAATCCATTATTCAAATTTGTGGTTCTATGCAATCATTCAGCTATGATGCTGACTAAGCCTAGACCGTGTTTCTGGCTGTTAGAATAGAGTGACACAAACATTTTTAAAGGAGATTAATAAAGAACAGACAGTGAAAAAATCAGATTTGCATAACAGAGGGATTTTTCTCTTCTTATTCTCATGTTTCTTGTTTTCCTACCTTTCTGGTTGTTTTCTTTAAGAAACTCAGTATTAAAGTCTCCTCTAAAAACAGAAGGAAACAGCACAGCAAATGTATCTCACCAACACATTTTGAGTGCATCATGCTTGAACTCTTCCTCCCTTCCTATATGACTTATACTTTTTATTTTCACAGGAATCTTCACATTTATTAATGATTGTTTTAGTATATGACCAATCTGAGGTAATTTTCTCCATTTTATATATCTATTATGTACCTATATTATAGTCATTGTTCCTGATTGTTTAAATATTTTTTCATATCAAGTCCTCTGCTGTCATTTTATATAAATCAAGAAAAAGCAGACCTTGGCAACAGCAGCTTCTTATTCCATTTAAATGCAACTACCCCACCAAAGAAGGGTTTTAAATGGTTTTGAAACCATCACAGACACTTCTTATAAATGATATGGATATTTTTATGTGTTAGTAAATTTTACTGAAATGGAAGGAATAAGGAAGTTACCTTGTGTGTGACCTGAAGGTGAACAAAGAATGCCAAATTCCTTCTTTTCTGAAACTTGTAGATTTAAAATATTATTAGAAACATCTTTAAGTATTGTACAAACAATAGCCTAGTGCAGTAGTGTGGAGGTATACTTGGGAGAAAGGAAGTGTCATATACCTGATTGTTTATTGAATTTCACTTTCTTGTACGAATCTCTCAGTGGACTATCACAAAACTTTAGTAAAGTAAGAGATTCTCTTTTACTGCCTAGTTTAAATATATACTACAAAGTATATTCAACATAGATTTATGTTGAAATCATCATGAACAATCTATGGACATTCGTAATCTATCCAAGGAGAGAACGTGATGGACCACACACTGCTCTTGTCTGCTATGATGACAGATGTTCAAGGTAATAGTGAAAGCAGCTCCACTGTCCTTCTTCAAGTTAGCAGTCTCTGGATGTTGTTTATATTACTGAATATATTCAGAGATTGTGGGAATGAAGTAAAAAAAATTGAAATGTAATTAAGGCTTCTTTTCCTAGGCCTGGCTCTGCTTCCTCCAGTCAAGTTTCTCCTCTTTTACCTCAGCTCTGAAAAAAAAGCTGTGTGGTTCTGACATAACCGGCTGCTGCTGAAGTCAAGTCCTTATAATCTGGGCAATTCAGAAGAGTCTCAGTGCAGGCTTAATTTTAGTTTTAACTAATATTCTCCATAAAACTGATTTAATTCTGTAAAAAGATATAACTGAATTAATACTAAAATTACCTTTTCATCTTTTATGTATTTCTTATAATAAATGTCTCATAGACGACTACTGCTGTTAAACCCTACTTTTTCTGTTTCAGACCAGTTTAAGATAAAGCTTCTGTTCTTTGTGCAACTTGTATTGACTTATGCTTCCCATTCTATTCCAGAAGATTTTAACAGGCTAGAAGGATGTAACAATTTTCTACTGCAACTTTTATTATCACAATTTGCATATCCTTTTTTTTGCTGAACTGTGAAATCAGCATTCCAATTTGAAGTGAGCTATAGTTCCCAGGCAGGAAAAATAATTATGAGGCTTAGATAATATCAGCCATCAGATCACATTTCTTTCCCTATATTGCTTCAAACATAGCCCCGTCCTGAAAATAAGTTCTTGGAGAGAAATACTTTTTTGCATTAAATGATTCTAAAAATGCAGTCTTCTACTGCTTGGCATCGGAGTAATGTAAGAACATTAATATGTTATGAGATGAAGCAGTACAGAACACATGGCACAGCTGATGGCAGAAAGGCTTCAGAACACGATATAGCAGAGCTATCACACAGCAATCTCAGCTGCCCATGAGCCAATCTTGCAGCCAAAGAGGCCAGTGGGGTGCATTAGGAAGAGCTTTGGCCGTGGGTCAATGAAGGTGATCCTGCCTCTGTGCTTAGCGCTAGCGAGGCCACATCTGGAGTGCTATGTCCAGTTCTGGGCTCCTGGAGATCTTGGAGTGGGTCCAGCACAGGACAAAAAAGATGATTAAAAGACTGGAGAAGCTTTGTTATGAGGAAAGGCAGAGGGAGCTGTTCAGCCTTGAGAGGAGATGACTGAAAGGGAACTTTTTCAAGGTCTATAAGTATCTGAAGGGTGGGTCTCAAGAGAATGGAGCCAGACTCTTCTCAGTGGTGTCAAAAATAGGACAAGAGGCAGCAGGGAGAAACTGGAAGTTCCACCGGAACATGAAAAAGAACTGCTTTACTGGGCAGGTGACCACACACTGGAACAGATTACCCAGAGAGGTTGCAGAGTCTCCCTCACTGGAGAGATTCAAGAACTGTATGGATGCAATTCTGTGCAATGTGCTCTAGGATGAACCCGCTTAAGCATGGATGTTGGAACAGACAACCACTCTGTGGTCCCTTCTGACCTTACCCATTCTGTGTCCATGGGTGTCTGCATCTGTGGGATGTGTGCTCAGCTTCACTGCTGATTGAACCTGTACACAGCAAAGTGGCAGTCATGTCACTCAGCCTGGGCAAAGGGTGGGATCCAATACTTGGGCATGGGGTGGCCCAGAACTGCTGTAACAGAAGGCTGCTTTTAACACCTCTATTTCAAATCACAAATTAAATCATTAGCTAAATCAGAGTCTATAAAGAAATCCTATGACTACTTTATTTTTGTTTGTGAAAATAATAAGCATAACATGGTTTTAACAGCATACTTAGAAGTAGAAAGACAAGCAACAAAACATAACTTGTGTAGGTCAACACCTATATAGATTTAAAATATCTTATCTCCTTTTCAGCCCAATACACTTGTCTGTCCTTAACAGCAATTGCTTCCACTCTTAAGGGGTTTTGAATAATTAGATTCAGCTGAATGTAATTAGCTTCCAGCTGGTAATGCTTATCTAAGTTGCACTGAATAGTGATGAATTCTGTAAAACAAACAAACAAACAAAACAAAACAAAACAAACAAAAAAAGTAACAAACCCACCTTTTTTGTCATTTTTCCTGCTCATTTCCTCTTGACTTGCCTACTTGCTACAAAAATAGTGTTTAGGACCAGTTAAATATGTTGAGTTTTAACAGTAATATGCTGTTTGCTTTTGACAAAAAAAGCTTGATAAATGTTTGTTTACCTGTTGGTTTTGGCTCTTTTCTAGCTGCTGCTATTGTTATTTCTCTCAATGACGTAAAACTCAGTAATACTCCTAAGATTTTTTTGTTACTGGTTGCCTCAGAGGTAAAGGTTTTAAGGTGAAATGTCACTAGTTTTTATTGGATAAGAGTAGATTATCAGTAGATACATATCTGTCAGACACTTCTAGTATTAAAGAAATTGCTCATTACAGAGTTCTGTATGTGAAATCCTACTACACCTTTCACACGTTCATGATGTTCTTGTGAGTGTAATTTAATTTCATTTACTCTAATAATTGTGATGGAATCGTAACTAATTTTTTCACTAAAGGAACACCGTATTAATTCTTGATCTGCCTGCAGGCACACTGCTACCTTTTTTAATCTTTCTTTTTTTTTCTCAGTTGTGTTTATCTCATTCTCTCCACCAAGTTATTGGTATATCTGTTCTGCTATTGAATTTCAGAAGCTCTGCTTTCTTTTGTGTTTTCTGCTTTCCATTTCTGATTATATATTTCAGGTTTAATCCTTATCTCCTGAGACAAAATTCCCAAGTATAGTCATTTTAATTCTGTAAATTTCCTCTAAAAAATCTTCTTTATCTTCCCTTCAAATGCCTTGAATGTACTTTTAGAACTCTAAAACAACAAAAACAAGTTCTATGGCTAGAACTGAATTCTGTCTGTATTTTCATCATTCTCTTTGAAATGTCTTTCAACTTTCTTGGCCTTTCTGTTCTGTTTGTTTTTGTCCCTCATGTCTCATTAGACGTTTGGAAGTGTTTGTGATGGAGATTAGGAGAATATTTTGTAGCTCAGCTCTAAAGCTTTTGTAAAATAAATGTTGCACTTTCACCATTCACTGAATTTTCTTTCCATCATAAAGTACAGTGGGAAGAGCTGAGAAGTAGTTTTGATGACATTTTTCTTTTCAAATTTTTCTCAAGTTTGTTAAAAGTTTTATATCTGTGGTGCTGTTTAGTTACAGTACCACATGATGAGAGAGTTTAGTATCTTTAAAAGGAAAGAAATTACCACGTAACATATTTAGAACAGACCTTAATGTAAACTAGGACACTATCTAATATCCCAGTATTCTAATATCCTAGCCATCATTTTCAACTTGGATCTTTCTTTACTGCAACTTTGCCTAAATTCTACCTCTTTTTCTGTGACCTTCCTAACACAGAGTTTTGGCACATAACCTTGTGCAGAGAAGCATCCAGGCTCTCAAGCAGTTTGTATTTGGAGTCATGAAATATTCTCCTTAAAAGTAAAAAATAGATTGTGTACTCTAAGACTGCACTCCAGAAAACCACACCAACTACCACTCTCCTAACGTATCACTTAGATATTTTCTTAAGCATCCTCTGTAAGATATTTTCTGTCTTACTGACCAACATTCCCATCGTAATCTGGTACTATCTTGACTTCTTGCATCCCTGCATCCATCTCCTGATTCGTTTTGTGAATTCCCTTGAGAAAAAATAATTTTGTTACATCTTTGTAACAAAATTTGTGTATTCAACAGGTCCCTGATTCATGCTTGAAACTCTTCCGTGTTACAGCAAGAAAAATAACTAAAAATATTCCTCAATAAGCACATTATAGTTACTCAGCTATAAACCAAGTGTGGACCACACGGATTAAGAAGGTAGAGCAAATAAGAAAGTTCTTTCCTACCAGACACTATTAAAAATCAAAGCAAGTGATGTTTCCATCTGGCACAATATTTTAATTATACTTCAGCAATATCTAATTGAAA
The DNA here is from genome assembly GCA_013397135.1 of Pachyramphus minor. Taxonomy (NCBI): domain Eukaryota; kingdom Metazoa; phylum Chordata; class Aves; order Passeriformes; family Tyrannidae; genus Pachyramphus; species Pachyramphus minor. The sequence goes on from VYXB01002940.1 coordinate 104,200, forward strand.
ATGAACTTGTGTATTTTTTATGGTCAAAATCTTGTTTATGGGCAAAAAGAAAGCATGCCACATGGATAGATAGAGGTATCTATGTAAATGTAAAGCAAAGAATATGTATAAAACACTCTATACATACAGAGATATGTAAACCCAAGAAATTATTGTTAATATAATTAAAATCTTAACAATATAATAATTGTTTGTCCAGATATGAATGTTTCAGAAAAAAGAAGACCAATGGACATTAAACTGTTATATGCACACATCTTCATTTCTACTTTTTGAAAAAGAACTCTTTCTGGAATCTCATTACATAAACAACATATAAGCCATTTTGGTGTGGGTATTTTTTAACGGATTTTTCTTAATTGCTAATTCTCTGCATTGTAGAGTTAAAAGGATTGTCTCTTCCTTTTCAAGATTTTACTAGTCTTCAGTCTGTTTTTGCTTTCATTAAAATGGTCTAGCGCATACAGCAAGTGGACAGTGCAAAAACTGCTCCCAAATTTGAGGAGATTTTTAAAGGTTAAAAAGAGTCCCAGTTCTTCTTTGAAATGTCTGATGCAGTAGTAATGTAGTATATTATTTTTTAGGACCACATGGTTGGCACATTTTGCCAACTGATATTAAAATGGATCGTTGCTAATTTCCTGCATTGTATGCTGCTGCCAACTATTAATGAGCCAGCACAGTAACAGAGTACTTTCAACAGAGTGTGGAATTTCTAGTGAAGGAGATTTCTGAGTCATGGAATTAAGGCAAAGAAGTAGAGACTTTTCTGATCTCCTCTCCCTCTTCTAGACACATCCCAATATCATCTTTTCATGGTCAAAGAAGCCTAAGAAAAATGTGAAATCCAGCAATTCAGACTTTTTATTTGTACTGTATGAAATCCGCGTTCAAGCCTGGAACTATTTAAAGGAGGGATTGGATGTAGCCTTTCACTTCCCAGGCAGTGTGCACAGTCACTGATGTACATTAATTCAGTCCCTAATCAGTGCCTTATAGAGACCAAATCCACTGAACTCTTACTTCTACCAAGTAGGGTGTTTCTTCCTGAACCAGTTAACAGTTGAACATAACCTGTTGGTCTAATACAAAACTTCTTTCATGTAGTGCTGCTTATTTTCTACCCAGCCTGAATAACAATATGCTAAAAGGTGGGATTATTCAAGATTATATTCTTCCTTTAAACCTTACTTAATTTACACTGGATGTTTCTCTTTATATCTGTAAAGGATGCATTCTTATTTACTTTCCCATTCGGATGGATGAAGATAAATTTTTGTTTGTAGCTGCTTTAATATTTTTTCAGCTTATACTGGGATTGGACAGTATGGACTTTGCTAAAATGTTGTACTTTTTCTGTGCTTTCTGGTGCTAGTCTTCAGAGGAGTCCTGTATAATCAATTCTAGACAGTCTTGACAAAGAAAATTGTACTGAGTAAATAGAATACATAATTGTGCACAGTGGATAAGAATTCAAGTGCATTCTTTTCTTTCTTCTTAAATTACTAATATTCCCTAGGGACTATCTTGTTGTGAATGAGATCCTGTTTCTCTTTTTCTTGTCATTTGTCTTCATTCATTACAACCACTGTAATTACACAGCAAAATTGTTTTGAGTTTGCATTTTTAGAATATTTTATCTATTGTTCAGAAAACATCAGGGGTTATAATGACACAAAGCTGATTAGATTTTAAGATGTGAAGATGTCAAATGACTATTGTCTACAGTACATGTATAGAGATGGTTAATCATCTCTCTAAGAAGGACAAAAAGATGATTGTAGGAAAAGGGAGAAAGGAAGTAATTTTGGAGAGATATTTGCTTATTCTTTTTGTCTTGCTTATCTGAGTGTTCTGATTGCCAGATGGATTCATAAACTGACTGAGGTTTTCATGGCACTAGCTGCATGTAATGATCAGCAAGCCTAGACAGATTACAATATAATATAAAGTTAAATGGATTTATAACATTACACAGACACTTAAGGAATTAATGTTTGTTTAATAACAGTTTCTCTCTTTTATATCTCAGAAAATTACAATGGCAGTTACTGGTTAATTAAGAACAAAATAATGCTAAAGTAGTATTTTATAATACTAAATTATAATTTTATTCAGGACTCCTATGGTGCATTTGCAGAACACAAGTAACCAGGAGTATTTGATCAGAGTAAAGCTGTGGATCACGTAATCCAGATTACAGGGTCTACTGTGCTAAAAATTGGATCATTTAATTTCAGCTTTGCATGTTGCTACTTTCTATAATGATGGAACTTTAATAATTTCACACATACTTCATCTTAATTTTATGTTTCCTTATTACTAATGACCTCTATGCTGGAAGGGCAAAAATATTGTAATAATTTTATCTTGTAACTTCTCCTATAATATTTAACAACTTTTTCTGTACCTTGGGCTCTGAGTTCTTCTTTGACTTTATTTAGTGGAAATATTTGAAGTTTCAGACAATGGCAATCTCATTTCTATCCCTTATCTCACTTCCTTTTGATGTACATGGATATTTTAATACTTCCTTTTTGCTGTAGGGCACAGCACTTTGGAGAGAAAGTTTCCGGATAGTTAGATAATTAAGTCCTTTATATGATAGCACAGTGTGCACTCATTCTGTTCTTTTCTGTCTCCTTAAATAGTTTCATATCGTTTTCATCTTTTTTCTGTGATGGTCCTCTCTAATTCCAGCTATGATGTGTTATCACAGCAGCCTCTCCTCTCTTGGTATACCAAAGCTGTCCCCACAGTGATCTTTGCTAGAGTCATGAAAGCATTCCACTCTCTACTGACACAATGCTAGTTTTTGAAAATATTCTTGCTGCTGACTGTGTGAACAGGCAGATGTAGGCCAGTACACATCAACATTTCTTCCACTAATGTGACATTTCAGTTTCATGGCAATATAAAGATTTTAATGGCTTCCTTTATAAATACAGCATGGTTGCAATGTTTTAATTTTTCATTCTTAGACAATAATGGTATTCAGCACTGGATAAGACTTTAAATAAAAAGAAAAAAAAACCTTTTTAAGAAATACCAAATTAAACTGGGAGACGCAACACATACATGAGCATAGATGAAGCAAAAATAAAAGGTTACCATTTGCTGGCTGCACTTGAAGTGTTTATGGGCACATATCAGAAACAAAAATTATGTAAACTTCTACAGTCCTATCAACCATATTAAAAATGCACAGACCACCACTCATGGTGGTCTCTGTTGTGTTATATGTATATGTCTTGCTGTGTGCATTGTGATAACTCCCTGTTAGGAGATCCATCTCCAAAGCAGAAGGATCTTCTCACTGTCCTCACACCTATATCTGTGCTGAGGGGAATCCAGTCTAGCTGAGCAAAATTATCTGATAAAATAGTGGTCATTTCCTGGACCTGAACTCTTGGTTCCAGGAAACCAGTTTCCAGGAAACTGACCTCTCATATGCCAGGTTTTTTTCTCCAGTATCCTAGCTGCACATCATGATTCAAATGGGAACTTTGAACTCTACACGTCCACATGTATCATAGGCTTCCATGCCTTTGCCTTGCACTTCACGTTGAGCTGGTCATTCACAAATGAGATGTACAACTCCATCAATAAGACACTGGAATGAAGTTCCATAATTTTCTCAATCTTAAACGAGGATCTGATTTACATGAATACTACACATTTATGTCTGCTGTTCCAGTTTGTCTTCAGAATGGGATTTTTATTTAAGTGTTGCTTGCACATTTTGGTTGCACAGCCCTCCTGAATACTGTAATTCAATATTATTAGAAGTACTGTGTGTAGTCAGAAATATGAAATAAGACACAGAGATTTAAGTCAAGAAATCCAAATTTCTTGCCATTCAGGCAGTTAGGCCTCTGTTTGACATGGGGTTGTTGCAGATGGCCTCTATCTGTTACCTAAGAACTTTTTTCTCCCTTCAATTTTTGTAAAAGACAAAGGTTCAAATTTCCTATACTTCTATCTCAATATTGGTGAAAAATGTTTTGTTGACTTTTCTGGCCTTTCTGTAGGTGAGTGTGTATCATTTCTCAGCCTCTGGGATTCTTTTATTTTTCTTGAGTTTAACTCATGCCAGTATCTATCTTTCTTCAACTAATTTAATTGAGTAATTTTTTTCACTGAAGATGACTTATATCTGCCTGTCTGAAAAATTCCTGTTAAACTCGATCAAACTTAAAGAAAAACCCCAAAACCAAAAATACCCAGACCCCACACAGATTAATGTGAATAAAACTAAAGAACAAGATCTTGGTTAGGAATTCATAACTACAGTTATGAGAGAGAAATGTAAAACCAAATTCCAGGAAAGAACTTCTGTGTTAAAAAATCTTTAACTGTTTCTGTCTTTCATCTCTCTTTTAAAGCTCCTGTTCCTTCCTCTTCACTTCTGCCTTATTCTGAAGGTTTTCATAACACGTCCTCTCTTTTTCTTTGTGTGTGACTCCTCCTCCTCCTGGAAGTAAGAAAATTCTTACTTTTCTCTCTACTTCTTTTTTTAAAATAAATTCAGACTTAGGATCTGTATAAAGTATTGTTGTGACAATTTCAGTAGGTTTTTATCTTTTCTGACCTTTATAGATGAGTATCTTCTTTCTTTTTACCCACTACTTGCTCAGACCCAGTGACTGAATTTGTGTCTGCTCCTTCTGGGTTTCTCTGAATTTATATTTCTATTCTTTTCCTTCATTGTTATGTTCTTTTGAAGTTGCTGGCAGCTGTGCAGTTTAAATAATTTTCAAGGTTGTTACCGTATCAGGCATATATATGTGCTTAGTGAACAAAAATCACACCAGATTTAGAACTGTTAGCTTCATATTTGCTGTATATTTCTGAATATCTGATAACATATTGAACATATTTAGAAACCTTTCCTCCCTCTCACCTTTTTGGAGTTTTTTTGCTTTTAGGCTTGCAGTCATGTGTCTTAGCTTGGCCTCTTCCTTTATGTCTTGATGAGGATATCTAATGAATACAACTGCTTCTTCAAGACAGGGTATTCCAGTGTCCCAACTTGGTGTCAAGAAGATTAAATAGTGCTTGCTGACATAACTTCTAAAATTGATCAGCCAGTCACTTATGAGGCATTTTCTGAATGATGGAGATTCATGAAGAATGCTGAGGCAGGCTTAAGCACACAAAGATTTACTGTTGGAGTTTCTAGATTATAGCATAGATAGCTTCAACAGTGTCAGTTGCTTTTGGGGAAAAAAAAAAGTTAAGAAAAAGGGAAAAGAGAAAAAGAAAAAGGAAAGGAGAAAGAAGAGTGACAGGGCTTTCTCCAGTGGAACCAGTCATGATGGTTTGTCATCACGCTTTCCATTAGTATGCTGTGCTTTTCATCAGGACTGGCCTTACTGTCTCCCCTGCCCTTAGTTGCTCTTGTTTCTGATGTTCTTGGTGCCAACAGGAATATGCAAACAAGAGCAAATGTTGCACGTTTGTTTTTAAACATCTCTGCACATAAACGATTGAACAATACTTGTCAAGTGTCAAGTTGTCAAGTCAACAATATGACTGCTATTTTGTTATGCCCCATCTTTGGTTTTCTCTAAATTAAAGTAAAAATTATGAAGCAAGAGCTAAAGAGAGGTAGGTAAGATAATTTTCCCATCACTGGTAATAGCCTTCCATGAAAACAGCCAAATCAGGGGTTTGCAGCTATCAAGCCAGGAGAATGACAACATGTGCACAACATTCTGGAAACAAGAAGGGAAATACTGCTAGAGGGTCACTGAAACATGCTGCCTCAGCAGCTTCAGGGAAAGGTTAGAGAGCTGCAAATAACAAGCCCTTAGGTGATTGCTTTTGTTTTTAGCATGTTACGGAACAGAACTGCTTTAGCATGAGAAGAATGGAGGAAGGCATTGTTAAACATCAGGGACTCGGACTATGAACACTGTAGAAAAACCTGCTTTGTCTGGTCTGCTTTAGTTGTCTTTACTAATATGTTGTGGCATAACACGGGTGATGACGTGGGTCTCTTGATATTAAAATTCTTTAATCAGTCCAAAATATTTCAGTTTTCTCAGTCATATGCATAAATACCAAATCAACAGCAGTTTTTGGATCTTTTAAATAATGACAGATTTAAAAGGAATAATACCTATATGTTTGAAATGTAATTATTTTAGTAGTTATGAAATATCTTAAAATATAAAGTATTAATTAATATTCACGTAAATTAAGTTTTCCTTTGCCTCTTAAAAGGTTATTTCTAGTAACTTTACTTTTTTTTTCTGCAAAAGTTGTTTTTCTCCATAAGCCAAAAAAAAATAAAATACTAAGTAGAAGAGACACATGAGAAGAAACATAGCATAGAGAACTACTTTTTCACCAAACAGTTCATAATAAAAATATTTTAGGATGTTTAATAGATGAGAATGATACAAAGAATCTGTATCATAGGATTTGGGTATCATGAGGGATTTTCTTAGCACTTTTTGATTAAAAAAATATGCTGGTAGGTTAAAATGTGTTTATGTGTTAAAAAAAAGAAAAAAAAAAAAGATAAAAAATAAATAACACTCCAAAGCAATTTTCTTTGAAGAATATATGCTAACTGAATGATATATATGTAGAATGAGAGACTGTAATTTCAAAGTTCCTAGGAAAATTACCAATACTCATCTGCTGTCTTACTGTAAATGCATCTAACAAAATCTTTTTCACAGAACCATAGAATCATAGAAACAAACAAGCTGGAAAAGACCTCCAAGATCATTAGGTCCAACCCTTGATCCAACACCACCATGGTTACTAGATCACGGCACTAAGTGCCACATCCAGTCTCATCTTAAAAAATTCCGGGGACAGGGAATCTACCACCTCCCTGGGCAACCCATTCCAATGTCTGATTACTCTCTCCATAAAAAATTTCTACTTAATATCCAACCTAAACCTCCCCTGGTACATCTTAAGACCATGCCCTCTTGTCCTACTGCTGGTTGCCTGGGAGAAGAGACCAACCTCCACCTGGCTACAACCTCCTTTCAGGTAGTTGTGGGGAGTGATGAGGTCTCTCCTGAGCCTCCTGTTCTCCAGGCTAAACAACCCCAACTCCCTCAGCCTCTCCTCATAGGACTTNCCCCCCAACTTGGCGTCATCTGCAAATTTGCTGATGGTACAGTCAATACCTTCATCATTTAGCTTAAATAAAGAAGGACACCACTAGTGACCAGCTGCCAACTGGATGCAGCACCATTCACTCTCTGGGCCCAGCCCTCCAGCCAGTTCTTAACCCAGCCAAAAAGAGCCTGTCTGGCACCTATGAAGACTGACTGTTTTGTGCATTTGAGTGTTTGGTATAGTACAGTGGTTAACTTTACCATTAAATTCAGGTGGCCGGGTTTATAAAACTTGGCCGCAAATAAAACTGCATGGCTGACCTCTTATTTGTGCTGTTGCTCTTCTTAGACTGTATTGTTTTATTTATTAAGGGGTAAGCATATTTGCAATGTTTTGCTGCCTTCATTGTTTGAACCTGTATACCATTTATTGTTTTGTGCAATTTGGTGGTAATATGGGGTTTATTTGAGATTTGCTGGAAAGCTGAAAAGTTTAACAGATTTTAAAAAATGGAAATCAAATTATGTTAAGTAGTAATCAAGCAATAGGTAAATACATTTAGTAAATTACAAATAACCTTTTTAGTGGTAAATACTGAAAAGGCAAACATATTGAATATGCTATATTCATGTAATCAGTGTCTTAAACAAAAAGATCTTGTATATATTAAATTTGACTACATCCTGATATTTTAATAAAAATACTATGTTTCACTCACAATAATATGCTGACATCTCTCATATTCTGGGAGGAGCTATTGAGTCCCTCAAAGGCAGGGAGGCCCTGCAGAGAGACCTTGACTTTAGAAGTCTGGGCCTTGAATTAGAAGACTGGGCAATCACCAACCATATGAAGTTCAACAAGGGAAAGTGCCAGATTCTACACCTGGGAAGGGGCAACCCTGAATGTCTGTACAGACATGAGATGTTGGAAAGCAGTGTCATGGGGAAGGACCTGGGGGTCCTGGCTGATGGCAAGCTGAATATGAGTCAGCAGTGCCTTGGCAGTCAGAAGGGCCAACCTTGTCCTGGGGGGCATCAGGCAAAGCATCACCAGCCACTTGAAGGAAGGGATTGTCCTGCTCTGCTCTGCACTGGGGCAGCCTGACCTTGAATACTGTGTGCCAATAAGGAAGATATTAAGCTATTAGGGGGTGTCCAAATGAGGGCAACAAAGATGGTAAAGAGTCTTGAGGGAAAGCTGTATGAGGAGCAGATAAGGTCACTTACTCTGTTCAGCCTGGAGAGGAGGAGACTGTGAGGAGACATTGCAGTTTACAACCTTTTCGTGAGGGGAAGTGTCGCAGTCTTGGGCTCTTATGGAAGGGACCAGACCAGCGACGGGGGGGGCTTGCAAGCTGCCTGAGAGTCTGTAGTGGCGGCAGGAGCCGGGGCTGCCCGGTTAGGTTCGCCCGCCCCGAAACCCGCGAAGGAGAGACGGAGACGAAGCGAACACCAGAATAGCCGGAGCTGAACCACGCTGATCCAACTTTATTAAACAAAATAGGGGGCTTTTATACCCTCTGGGGGAGGATTTTTCTAGAACAGGGGTGGTACTAGGCGGAACATGCAAATCCGCTCACAACTATAGGGCAAACAGGCATACATAACCATGAGGGGGTGTCAACTGGGGAGTGGTTAACGGGAGACAATGGAATCGGTCTGTACCCCCGGGTAAACCGACCGATAGAAGGTGGGTGCCAAGCCTGACAGGGCTTATCGGCAAGGAGCAGGGAAGGGAAAATGGGGGATGGTCAACCTAATATTAGGTTTAGAAACACCACACAAACAGTCCTTGAAATAAAGTCACAGTCCGGTAGCCACTGTATCCTCTTGAGCCTTCCATGCCTCAAAGCTGGTATCTCGACCTCCTCTCCTCCTGCCCATTGCCTCGTATGAGCCATCTCCAACAGGGAAGGAGGGGCAGGCACTGATCTCATCACTGTGATGACCAGTGATAGGACTCAAGGGAATGGCCTGAAGTTGTGACAGGGGAGGTTTAGGTTGAATATTAGAAAAAGGTTCTTCACCCAGAGGGTGGTTGGGTGTTGGAACAGTCTCCCCAGGGAAGTGGTCACAGCACCAAGCCTGACAGAGTTCAAGAAGCATTTGGATGATACTTTCAGGCACATGGTGCGACTGTTGGGGATAGTCCTGTGAAGGGCCAGGAGCTGGACTTGATAATCCTTGTGGGTCCCTTCCAACTCAGCATACACTGTGATTCTGGTCAGGTAACACAGTCTGTAGCACAGAAACACTCACACCCCACTGGGCCATTTTTTTTTTTTTTTCTTTCCTTATCTTTTTTCATAAGGACATAAAATTGCTTTACTGTGTTGAGCTGTTGCTTGCCATGTACAGTGGCAAAAATATAATACTTAGGAAAGATAACCTTCTGCAGTCCTTTCCTCCTGGATTTTTCCTGCAACCTCAACTATGCATGTGAGAACATTCCTACCTAATCCCTTGAGACTGTGTTTAAGGACCTGTTATCCATGAATTTGTCTAATCTTTTTCTGAACCATGGCTATCTGCCTTTTCAACCTCCAGTGGCAACAAATCATAGAAATCCAAGACCTTTTATATAACAAGGTACTTTTTAATCTTTTTTTTTACCTCCTAATAGTTTCAAGAAATGCCCTGCAAGGGTTAGTTTAATAATTAATTATAACAATTAATTATGTTATTAATTTTTCTTATTCACTGCCTTAATGATTTCATAAATCTAACCTCCTTTTATCTTTGTCAAGTGTTTATCTGTAACCAAATAAATCTACTCCTAAACTTATTACCAGATCTTAATCATCTAGAATAGCAGCTGAAATCATTCAGCTCTGGTGGTTTCATACATCTAGATTTTGGGTGGGAATTCCTAATATATTCACACTCTCTTTAGGGTACTTTTTAATTTTTTTTCCAAATGAATTTTTAACTCAACATAATTTATTCAAGTAACTTAATTATTCTTGAAAGGAAAAAATAATTTATACAAATTATAAGTATTGATAAAAGTTCACATAAAGCTCACATGTGCCAATTGTATAGAGTCTTATGGTGTTCTCATTTAAACAAGTAGAAAAAGTACATATCTTGAAGCTAAAATATTTTTTTTATAATAGTATACTTGATATAAATTTCATTATATATTTAAAAATATAAATAAAAAATTCCAGTCAGGTCTGTTGCTTTTAAAACCAAATAAATTTACCAAAAAGAAAAGACATATCCATCAGGGCTAATTTCTATTTTTTAATTAATTACTCTGCCAGTATATAAACTATGAATTTTTAAAAAATATATATTCTGAAAACAGTTTTTTGCTAAATAGTTGTTTATTGTGTTGAATAAAATGCAGCAATATATCCTGAAATTTTCATTTATAAAGGATTTTTTCCATTCTATTATTCCAAAACTTTGAGTATTTAAGTATACATAAAAGATTTGGTTGAAATGGCATTAATTTCTGTAGGATTGGAATCTTGCTGGACTCCTAGGAAATATAAGTAAAGGCATAATGGTTTGGCAGCTAAAATGTAGCTTTAAAAACAGGATTCTTCTGTGAGGTTTTCTAGGAGTTCAAGTAGTCATTTAATGAACAAAATGGAGTTATACAAAGGATAGTTTTCCCTATTAACTGGGGTGAATATGGAAAGTTACGTTATCTATGTTCTGTTCATATTTTATCAAAAATCTAAGAACTTGAAAATAAAATCCATGAGAACAATGTAAACCCAAATGTATGTTCTTCAGAAATATGTGCAGAAAACAATGCAATAATATATTTTAGAAGGCTTTATCTTTGGGGTATTTTTATATGTACAATTTTGCATATAAATGTTAAAAGAACTGTGGTCATTCTAAAATTTCAAGTCTTTCTACTTAAATGCAAAATCACATTCCTCTCCACATATATTTATTTGTACAGGTTTCCATTTTTATGGAGAGATTAGATTTTAATTTTCTTCACATAAGTATTTCTGACTATATAATTCTGAAAGCATTACTTTTTAATAAGTGTAAACCTTAATAAACAGAGCACCTTTTAAAATTCTCTAATACCTAAAGCCCCAGTAAAAGTAGATTGTTGCTTGAATGTCTATTGACCTGTATGTTTCTGACATACACTGCAAATTAAGATCAGATGATAAAACTGTATGCACATGCACATAAGGTAATTTTGATACAACACATTTCCCTTTCATGGAGTCAGCAAATGGAAAAGGAAACTGTATAGTGCTTGTTTTATTTTGTTGTTAACAAAATAATTTGGTAGCTTTAACAAAATAAGGTAACCTTCCTATATATCATTGGAAAATCTCTAAGGAATAATATAAATGGAGCAGCAGCTGTTAAGCTACTTATAATATGCCTGTTTTGTGAGGTGCTCTTTTCTGATTGAAGAAATTAGTTTGGCAGAACAAAGTCTATTACTTCATGCATATATAATGACAAATTAAATACTCTTACCTGGTTTCAAAAGAAGCTAGGAACATACTTTCACTGAGCACCTTTGGCAGGTTTATTCATAAAAATTTCTTCCCACTTTAATTAATAAATGACACTTAGCATCAGAATCTTGAAATATGGAAACACTCTTTTACATATTGTTTAAAAGTGAAAATGGACACAGATGTACATATTTTTTCTCATTATAGCTTCACGTTTACTTGCAAGTGCAATCCAAACCCGGGGAATTAGAGAGCATTAGAAAAATACAGAGGGAAAACTCAAGAAAGTACATGACTTCTAGTCATGCCAAAGACAGATAAGATGTAAAGTGGAAAACAAGGGTGATTTTGGTTTTCTGTCAGAACTATTTAAAACTCCCAGTTCTTACAACTCTGTTATTGGAAACTGTCATGGCCTCAAATAGATCTGCTTCGTTTCCCCTATATTTTTATTAGAAATTGTATGTGTGCTGCTCCATGTGCCTAGCTGTAACCATAAGCTATTATTGTTCTGAGTGTAATGCTCTAGCCCACAGGGAATTGTTTAAGGAGTTGTAAATTTGAAAAACATAAATGGTTTTGATTACACTCAGAAATGATGCACTGCACTGGTTCTACCATCCTGCAACCTCTAAGCCCTAACCTCCAGGTATTTTCTGAAGTCGCTAAATTTTGTATCCATGGAAGTTCTTGTTGATTTCTGACATGAAACAGCAACATTTAGAAGACAGGATGAGCGGCTTTCCATTATCTGAAGAGGGCTTGCAAAGAAACTGGTAAGAGACTCTTTGTCAGGAACTGTAGTGATAGGACAAGGGGCAATGGCTTCAAACTTGAAATAGGTTTAGGTTAGATATTAGGAAGAAATTGTTCACAATGAGGGTGATGTAAAACTGGAACAGGTTGTCCAGAGAAGCTGTGGATGCCTCCTTCCTGGATGTGTTCAAGGCCAGGTTGGACGGGGCTTTGAGCAAGCTGGTCTAGTGGAAGATAGGCTAGAACTAGATGATCTTTAAGTTTCTTTCTAATCCAGACCATTCTGTGATTCTATAATTCTATTGCACATGAATGGTGATGCGGAATGAAATAGTTGATGTTGTGCTTAGATTATGTGACTGTGGATCCAAATCTCATTTAGGTAGTTTAAATCTCATAATGGTAGTTTAAAAAACAATGTATTTTCCTAAACTTAAAATACTGTTTTAACAGTAAAATCTCTGTAACATTTAAAATCTCCATCTACAGAGAGTTGAAATAATCTTACTTTAAAGATAGTAACATAAATGAAAGATGACCACAAAAAACCTAAGCTTCAAAGCTGTCATGGTAGCTCTTGGAACGTGTTTCAAACAACGTAGTGCAGTGAAGGAAATTAATAGTTTTAGTTTGTTAATTTAATAAACTCCACAGTAAATTAATTTATGGTGTCCCTCTAGGTTCACACCCCAAAGTACAGGAACATGTTTGTTTACTCTTTCAAATTGAAAACTATTGATTTCCTTCAGGAATTCATCCTTGTTGACTGTGAATTAGTCCATTTATTTCACATTCTTATCAACATATATATTAATAAGAGAGATTGTATTTTTCTATTGATAAAGACCTATAATTGATTTTGGGTTGTTCACATGAGCTTCAATTGAAATAAAGATAACATGCAAAGGTATTTTGCTTTTTTCCCCCATTTTGCAACATAAGAAGTATGATGAAGGCTAGAACTATCTAACTATCATCTATCCTGGGACTGAGGGCATGGTCTGTTAATTATTTTTCAGCAGGAATGCTGGTTGGACTACCTTCCCTGACTACTAACATCCATTCCCAAATCTGTGATACACCTACAGTACTGCTGCTACTTCTGTAGTGCTCTGTACTGCTCTGGCTTAGAATTGAATCAGATAAAACACTCCCCTCCCCATGATTTTTAATCCAGGCAATTTGTCCTCTGTGGAACAGCACCAGAAGAATGAACTCATACTGTCGATGGGGATGTTCAGGAATGTAAAGGAACTGTGGGCAAAAACTGCCTAGACCAGGGTCTCTGTTAAAACTCTACCCTGAAATGTTTATGTGACTTGATTGTCAGGCATATTAAAGAATTACATTTCAGACATGCAATATACAGACAAGAGTTGTTTTTATTTAGATATAGAGGGCAGGGTTCTTACATGGTTGCATAGGTGTTAAAACACATTATTTTCTTTTGAACCTGAAAGTAATCAAACCTGGTTTTCTGCTTTCCGGGACAATTCTTTAGTTATAAAACTTCAATCTAATCTGACTCCACACATTAACTATTGCTCCTGTGCATATAGAAGTGTGAAATTAATGAAGCCAGAAAGGAAAAACAAGAAACCACATATGGCCCTGCTCTAACACACTGATGTAGATTTTGACCTGCAAGAAAGGAATCCTGGGGTTTTGAGCCATTACCATAAGACCAGGATAAATTCTTGCAAATGTCCCCTCAGCCCAGTATATAGCAGGAAGCATGCTGCCACAAAAGCCTGAGTCTTTTTTCTGACATCTCCTTGGTCCCGAGATATTTAGGTAGTATTTAAAGACTCTTTTAGCTTAATATATATCCTAGCTGAGAAGTCTTACAGGAAAGACTTCTTGGAGTAGTCTGGCATGCATAGTGTTGTGGGACAAGGGTGAAATGATGGTGATAGTACACTGACAGTGCAGGGTGATGAGAACTGAAAATTACAGGTACTCGATATCTGTGCTACCCAAGGGGATGTTAGCAGACAGACTAATGATTCTATAAGCCAGTTCAAGAAATAAATTTCATTTCTGAGTCTCAGTGCCTACCATTAAGATGCTCTGCTTCCTAATGCTACACTATGTTAAATCTACTGCTAAATACACTTGCTCAGCTTTTAGAAGGTAGGATGGGTATCAAAAGTGCTAAAAGCTAAAATGCTAAAAAAGCTAAAAATTTCTTCAGAGCTATGCCTAAAAGAATATCCTGAAGCTCAGATAAAACCAAGATTAACTAGCTTTTATCTTTTTGAAAGATTTAGCTATTTTCAGAACCTGCATGTGAATCAATGTAGCTAATTATTTTTAAACAGGACTTTAAAATGTGCTGCTATGTGTCCTCTACTGCTAAGCATTGCTAAAAAATTTGTATGAAGCTGTGAAGGTACTGAGGAACTGTAATCATGCTGAGCCACTGGACATAATTACTACTACTGTTCTGTGTAACATAATTAATTTTGCTCTAGTTTTAAGGGTCTCCTTGGACTGTTCCTAAAATAACTTGTATGTTTAAGGCAAATTCAGGCTGACAGTGAACTATGCTAATGATTCCCAATGTCTAGCTCAGAGATTCTGGGTTTTTTTTCCTTTTTTGAGGTTGGCAGAATATCATATATTATTTAAAACAAAACAAAACAAAAAACCCAAACCCAAACCAAAACAACAAAAAAACACAACAACAAACTTTATATTTAGAAGATAGAAAGGAGAAAGCAACACATCATCTTGGTCAATATTATGAAGAGTGAAACCAGACTCTATTAGTTTCTTCTTAGAATATTCATAAACAGATTGGATCTTGGACTTTTTTTAGTCTCCCCCCAAAAAATAAATTGGTTTTACTGACGTTTAGTAGCTCCCTTTTAGATTTTCTGTAGTAGAAAATTCATAAAAGCAGATCTACTTTGATTTAGACTAGTCATTATGAGACTTTAAAGCTTTATGAAAGAGGAATCAAAGCATGTCAATTGGGTATTTAAAAAAAGATTATTTTTGAGGAAGACATTTTTTGAATCCATTCTTGGTAGCAAATTAAATCCCTATATGTTTATTTTCTGGAGCACTATCTCTTGTTTAGTCTGGAGAAGAAGAGGCTTAGAGGTGACCTCATCACTCTCTATAACTACCTGAAGGGAAGTTATAACCAGGTGGGGATTGGTCTCTTCTCCCAGGCAGTTAGCAATAGGACAAGGGGGCATGGGCTTAAGCTCTGCC